>VDFB02000363.1:93517844-93875675 GCA_007258455.2 Sequoia sempervirens
ATTAAAGGTTCTCTAGACTAGTTAAATAACATACAAGGCTCAAATGAAATTTGTTTGCTTACTTGAGAGAATTCTTGATTTGTACATAGTGCTTAGCAAGGATATCTTTGAGAGACTTTAGACTCAAAGAATCAGATACACAAACATAGCGATTTTGAGCATTTGTATGTTCCATCAGGAATATGTGGGCATTGCAAGTATCATCAATATGAACAATTGGTACAGATCCCAACGTGAAATCAAGAAACTTAAGCACTTTGTAATATTCCTCACTTCCTGTTAGGTCAGGTCACATGAGAAATATACAGAATCATGAATATATCATACAAAAGGTATCAATAAACACACAAATATTTATACCTCCAGTCACAGCTAATATTGTTAGAGCAGATGTTGGAGAACCCGTAGTTGTAAACCAAGGCCCAATCACCACACCTGGTAGGATGGTCACTACTTCAATGTTATTATCAAGCCCATATTTAAGGGCTTCTTGTTCTGCTAATGTCTTAGCTATCGTATACCAAGCTGAATTAGTTGTCTGAGACTTAAGGAAATTTATGGGGCTCCAACTCCTCTCATCAAGGCATGTTTGGATGAATTCCCCCTTTTCATTCATTGGAGAAGCCGCTGTAACTGATGAAGTGAAAATTACACGTCTAACAGATTTAGCGCCTACACAAGCTTTCATAACATTGAGTACCCCATTTACAGCAGGTACAACAAAATCATCCTGGAAAACAGAATTCATTCCAGAAAACCTTAGAGAAAGTTTAGTGTTTGGATAGATAAAGAGGTGAAGAGTCATTTCATCTGCTTACCAGATTATCTTTTGTAAAATCCATGGGACCTGCCACATGAAAAACTCCTTGACAACCCTCCACTGCAGAATCAAAGCTGCCCTCTAAGCATAAATCAGCTTTAAAGAGCTTAAGCCTCTCCTCTGCCCCCGGCAGCCCCAACAAAGGCCCAGATTTTGTCTCGTCCCCTGCATATCATGAACCCATATAAAACTGGAACGCTTAAACGGACAACTCTTAAACTATATTGTTAGTTTTTATAATCTTCGCTTAAAAAACAAGTACCTGGGTTTCTAAGTGTGGCGTTGACGGTGTAGCCCCTTTCCAGAAGATTTTTGATCAACCATGATCCTATGTATCCCCCTGCTCCAGTCACACACACTCGTTTCACAGGCTTGTTAACTTCGTCCGCCATTACGTTCCTGCTTATGAAAATTAAAGTGGAAAGTTGTGAGAGAAAGAGGCTGAGATTGTCGATTTTTATAGCCCTGAGCTCAAAACTTTCCACTTTAATTTTCATAAGCAGGAACGTAATGGCGGACACATGATGTAGTTATAAACATTAATTATAAAAAGTTTGGCCCAACCTTTTGTATGATTAAAAATTAAACATGATGTGGATGCCACTATAAACATTAATTATAAAAAGTTAAAAATTACAAAAGGTTGGGCCAAACTTTTTATAATTAATTTTCATAAGCAGGAACGTAATGAGCTCAAAAATTAAACATGATGTGGATGCCACTATAAGTTTGGCCCATGGTGTAGTGGACCATTCTATCTCCATCATTCTCTTGTTACAAAATAAGCAAGTTCTTATTTCACATTCCTCCTTAGGTAATGTCCACATATAAACCTGACATCTAGGATGTTATGAGCTAGTACTTAACTAGGTCATCAATTTTTTTTCTTTCCATTTAATTCATGCTCTTATGGAAGCTTTCTCTCCATGGTCCTACATGGGTTTAAATTGTTTCATATAGAAAGATTTCTTCTATCCAATTTCCTTTGTTCGTAGGGTACTCCTATACTTTTTATTCATATTTTTTATTTCCTCATTGGTTTTTGAGCACTCTTCCATATCAATATCTCATTTATTCATGTACTTAATGTTTGGTCTCATCAATGTGTTCTTCCTTTTGCTTAGTTTATCCTATAACCACTTTAGGTCAATGATATTTCTCCATATTTTGAGCCATATTTATGTAGATTAACAACCAAGCCATAATTAGTGCTTCTAATGGGAAAATACATATTTTAGCTACTAGAATCTCCTCACAATTTTAATCTTTTATGATTAAGTTTTTTTGGATTCTTTTTTATTTTCTTTGCTTTGTTTGATCTAACATACTACTTCCCTAAAGTTCACACCCATCAAGGACCACAAGAGTGACATGTAAACCAAATAAGATTATCTTAGTTTTTCAATCCCATATATCTCAATTCCCACACCTATTTTATAATAAGTATAAATATTTCCTTACCATTATATTATTTTTAATTTTCATGTCACCTAACTAAGCTTATTGTAAAAATTAAACATACATTATTTGTATTCTTCCACTATTTCTAGTAAATTACATTTTAGAATTAAGTTAATTTATGTCTCTTTTCTCTATAATGAAATGATCATGACTTTGGTTTAAAATTAGTGTTCACTTACATCCCAACCTATTGAAAAAAATCTCTAGTTTCGTCAAGTATTATCTTAAACTTTGAGCATTTTTTGTCATTAGGATGGGATGATCAATGTCCAAAAATAATTTTATTACATAACTAGCATGTTGAAAAACCCCACCATCAACCTTGTTTATCCATTCTTTCAATTTACCAATGTATAACCCAAAAAAACTGACAACAATGTTTGACACAAATGTTCCAAAGCATTCCAACATCTCCTAAATTCTTCTAATTTTGGCCCATAGAGTGTCACTAATCCAATGGATTGTTTCTCTAAACTCAACTAGAATTGAGTTCCTTCATATTGCTTTGAATTTTCTCTAAGAACCATGCAAAGTTATTTTTTATAATCCAAAAATCCATAAAAGATGTACTCTCTTTACATGTCCCATTATTTTTAATCAAGTGCCTATGGGTAATGTAATGATCAATAGTTGAGTGTTTCAACTTGAAACTTGACTACCTCTTTGCTCTTTTCTTCTTTCTTGGCCAAAGTATTAATTATGCCTGATCAATGATGATCCTAAAATATTTATAAAGAGAGTACTAAGAATCATAGTGTAGTAGTTTGATGAATGCTTGATATTCATAGTCTTGTAAAATGAGACAACACTAATAGTATTTTAGATAGTTTGAATCTTTCTTGAATGATGTTATTTAAGATTCATTTGATGTGAGGTGTGGATCTCTATTCCTCATATTAAATGCTCTATTTGCAACCCATCTAGGCTAAGTGAGATTTAATTCCTACTAGATTATTTATTCCTTGACTAATGACCACAACAAAGAAGAGATTTACAACTATGTGGATCACTTGGGGCATTTTTAACTTGAACATTTATAACCTAACTATTAGTAATCCATGATATTTTTTCTATTTGAGGATTTTTTGCTATAATTGACTCCTAAATGTCTCAAGTTTGTGCTTTCTAGGACTAACTAACCCCTCCTTTATTACGTTCCCATATATTTCCTTTATGGATCATATCAATTTTTTTATTATCCTTATTTTTCTTTTCCATCCTAAACTCCTTCAATTTTTTTTGTTGCATTCTACTCTTCACCTTACAAAAAAATTATCAAGAATATATTTGTGATTACTCTCTTAGGCTTATACGTTCTCACATTCTTAATCCCTTGTGAAATAAGGAAATCAACATATAACTATTTATATGGTGACTTGAAATACATGTTGAAATAATCTATGATGTTTGATAGGGTAGCTCTATGGAAACTTTGAGGAGTTTCTTATTCTCTTGAAAGAAGAGCATTTTTTCCTATGGATGTGTCAATCTTTTGATTGTTGCGAGCTTTCTCCTTTCGCTAATTATTTATGTGAAGGCCAATTTTTACATATACCATATTATGATTCAATTTTATCTCTATCGGACAATTCACAACTTATACTATATAAGTCATTAGAGTTCTAATAGAAAACAACATAGTCCATCATTTTTTTACCATTAGAAATTTTGTAGGTGATATCACCCAAATTCAATCATGGAATCATGACATTACATATAAGCATGGTATATAAGTTAAATAACCCTTAATAAATTTTGTGTAACTTCTCCCTTACCATCTTGTGAATTATTTTTCTAGATTTGTCCTTGCTATTAATCTAGTCATAAAGGGTTTGTTTTTCCTTCATTCAATAGTCAAGATGAGGACTTGATTATTTTTCATCCTCACATTAAAGTCAACTATTATTATGACTTCATTCATAGTCCTAAAAATTAATTTTATTTATTTTTAGACCGAAGCATAAGAGTCTATAAAATCTATGTTCATTTTCTTATATGTCATTGAGCCTTTGACACAAAGTAGCAATTAGCTGGCCATATTATTATTTTATTTTCTTGTATTTTCAACTTTATGTATTGCTTATTTGTTCCTTCTTTTTCACTTTTATAATTTTGCACCATGATTCTCTATTTAATATTATTACTCCTTCCATGTCCTTTTGTGAATAGTTATCTTATTTCTCCATGAGTTTCATTTGTTTGTTTGTTAGCCCCCTTACTAGTTGTGCCCAAGTTTTGGTCTCTTATCTTTTTTATCTCCATGTTTTTTATTGCAATTTAAATCCAATTTTATTTTTGATGTATATTTTTCCTTTAGCATATTTTATTTACTTTTTCTACTAGTTTCAACTAGTTCAACTCTTATTCTACAATGATCAACTCTTGTTACCCCTTATCCATGATGCATTGAAAATTGTTTACTTGTTCCTCGAGTAAGTTATTCTCACTTACCAGCTTCCAATTTGATTCAATAATATATTTAATCTTGTTGCCATCTCATTGCCCTCTTGCTTTTAAAACCAAATATCTCCTCTCAAACTTAATAAAGTTCTTTTACATATAATTATGAGTGTCACATTAATGATGTTGACATGGAAATATAATTTTTTTTAATTTTTAACATTCCACTACCTTTCTTTCATACTTACTAAGTATACTTCAATCTCATTATATTTTATCATATTTACTATTCCATTTCTTTTATCTTAAACACCTAATATTTATTATATTTATTACAATATTATAAATTCTTTTAAACAATATTGTTGTAAATTTCTTTTGATTGTTTCAATTTCCATGTCCAACTACATGTGAAAGTCCCCTTATTATTTTAACCCTAAATTATCCAACATCATCAATGACTAAAAAAATATTTAAACGTCTAATAACTAATTATCAAGAGAATTAAAAAAAATGATCCGATATGATTTTACAATAGAATAATTTTATATTTCACCATGATAGCCAAGTGATTTAATTTATGGATATAATAATAACTAAGACAACTCTACAAATATAAACAAAAGATCTGTGTGAATAAGAGAAAATAGGTTTCTATCGTCGCCCCCTTTGTCACGTGAATATGTTGGATTGGGAAGAAACAGACAAAGATCTCGTCGGATTCCTCTTGCTTTTCACCTCCCATGCAAATGCAACTTGAATTTAAAAACCTGATCGTCGCTTTCTCTGATGAAAAGTTTAGTTAGAAATAGGTAGTGTGAGTCCATTGCTCGTCAAGAGGACCGACCGTTAACTTTTGGAAAACAACACATTTGAATGTGAAAGCATGTTCTAGGAGAGGTGAACCAGAGTGCGGTCAGTGGATCAGATGATTGTATAAGGGGGGAATGGAGGTGCGACAGAGTGCTGCTGTTTTCCTTGTCACGAGGAGGAATTGACTGTGCTCTTTGAACGGTTCTCAATGGGGATTCTGTCACGTGGTAGCATCTTAGCAGGGTTTTCTTTTGGCAGATTAGGGCATCGAGATGCTGATCACTGGGATGCTCTAATCTGTAGTGCCTCTGCTTTGGGACTAGGCCTTTGTCATCTTCTGATTTCTTTAATCAGTGACAGGGCTCCTTGTAGATTCCCATTGTCTTTGAATGGCGTGACTGACATCAAGATGGGCCTCCTCTCGTTTAATGTAAACAACAAAGAGGGGAACAAGAAGAAAGGGTCAAAATGCATTAAAAAAATGTAAAAATGGTGTTAGATTTGTATTGGGCGAGGACATTATGACGTCTCAAGTTGTTGAATTATCCAATATCTCTTTGACTGGCATTTTCTTAGAAAAATTTATCTCAGTGGATTGCACGCAGTTGGCAGCCTATCCTTGGATACATCCCAATATTTCATTTATTGGTTAGGGGTTGGATTGCTTTTTTATTCACACTTCTGAGGATGTTCCTTTGATCAGGGATACTAGATGGTTTTGGGGATCAAGTCCATTAACTTTGAGGCTGTGAACTCCTGGCTTTGATCCAAGAACTGGACATTGAAAGACCAAGCCAATGTGGGTTAAAATGCCAACATTACCACTTGAATTCTAGTCTTTGGAGATATTTTGTGCCATTGGAAATTGTTTGGGGTCTTTAATGGAAGCAAATGTGAACTACTTAAAAACAGGTTTTCAAGACAGTTGCAAAATTTTTGGTAGATTTGGATTTAAAGGAAGGGTTAGCGGATGAAATTCTCTTAGAATCAATATGTTGCTTGCATAGAAAAACATTGGATTATGTGGGTATACCCTTCTATTGTGCTAGATGCCACATTTATGGTCATTTAGCAAATGACTATTCTTTTCCATTTCCACATAATTGACCTCAAAAAAAGTTCGATTATGTAATCAAGTTTGGGAATCCTTTTCTAAATAATTTTCCTACCACATCACAAGATAGGTCAAAGTTTGGGGAAGATTTATATTTTTCCACCAATGGTGACACTTTGCCTCCCATTGGTACTATATTGCAAGGTGACGAGGGTCCAAATCTAGAATTCTTGTTCAATTCATGTAGGCCTATTGTGGATCCTCTAGCACATAAACTTGGCTCATTTTGTTGTGATGTTATGCTACTAGATCCTGCTATTGATGTTGTAGCTCTTACTCGACAATTAGACAATGATGATAACTAGCTCAAGACTCTCAACTCAATAGGGAAGTGTGCTGATCCATGTTCCAGCACAGATGGGGTGGTGAAGAAGTCAAAGTATGGGAAGAAATGAATGAAGGATTTGGAATGGGAAAATAGGAATGGAATATTTTCTATGTTCCATGGCGTTTCAGGGACAAGGATGGGGAACGACAGGGGATTGTGATACACATACACATATATGACTTTTTATAAATTTATTAATATGTTATAGAGAGAGAGAGGGAAAGATAGAGAGATATGTCAATAATTGATAATAACAATATTAAAATATATAAATAAATCATGAGAGAAGTAGTATAATAGCATAATAAATGTCAATAAAGCATTATAACAACACTCTCAAACATCAATAAAACCATGGTTCAAAAGTAACAAAAATAAGAAAACCCCAATAGTGCAAATCTCTTAGGTAGAGTACATAACTTCTTAGCCTCAGATGTTGATGCTTCTAAGTTATTCAAACTACTCTTGACACACAAAGCAAATTACCTTGAAGATGGATCAAGAAGTATGCCTCCTAACATTGGTAACTAAAAATGCATAGGAATTTTATCCAAAAGAGCTCCGACAAATAGGCATGCGATAGGGAAACCTCAAATTTCTTAGGCCTATAACATTCTTCAAAGTACTATAATGGCTTCTAGATAGAAAAGGAGGGTAGAAAGCTCTTCACTCACTAAAGACACACAAGGAATTAAGTAACATGCAAAAACAATATACATAACCATACACACAAAATATATGCAAATTTGATACAAACAAAAAATATACTACAACATACACACAAAATATATGCAAATATGCATTAAAGAACCATAAAAGCATTAGTTGTTTACTATTTTGTGTTATTTTTGTTGCTAAAGTATTTGCATTCATTTGGGGACAACTAGTCATCCTTGAGATGGTGAGTGATGTCCCCAATGTCCCCCAACCATCCTGGGGATGGCAAGCTATCCCTAAATAGGTAGGGACATCTCTTATTGGTTCTTGCTCTTTGGCCTATTTTGGGGATGACAAGGGGACGTCCTATTTGCGTCCACCTATCTCAAAGATGATAGAGGATGGGGACAGTGCATTTTGGGACAAGGGATCCGTCCCCGTGTAACATTGAATATTTTCACTTGATGTCACTTCATGGGTTAAGGGGAAAAATATCTTGCCTGATATGGTGGGCTCTTTGAGGACAGAACATTTCATTGAGCCTAGACTTTCAATTGCTGCTAATATTTTATTTATACTTCCTAAACAACCTAGATATTCATTGTCCTTGAAAGATGCATAGGAATGAGGATGAATGCATTGTTGTTGGCTAGAAAGATTCTATTTTAACAGGTGATGGGGTATTCTTGGGCATGGGAAGATCTACTATATTTTCACACATAGAGCATTTGGCAGTGGCAGATACCTTATAGGGGGGACACATGACATGGTTTGGGGCCCTTATAGTAGGGAAAGCCCCCAAAAATGTTTAATTATGATTATTATGTCCTTCAATATTAGAGGGATACGCAACCCCTCCAAAAAGACTGCTCTCAAATGGTTAATGGATGCCCATAAACCTAATGTCATCTTGATTCAAGAAACAGAAAAGGAAGGAAACAAGATTGCTAGTGATCTATTTTCTTATCTGATTGGTCCTTTCTTTCAATAAAATCCAATGAACTTTCTAGGGGTTATTCAAGTTAGTTGGAAAAACTCAACTATGGCTCTAGTTGATTCTATTATCTTTTGCATGCATTGGCACAAGACTGCTTTCTATGGAAATGCACTTTACACTTGCTGTGACTAATATATATGGCCCCACATCAAGTGAAAAGTCTTTTTGTGAAAGTATTTTTGATATAATGCTTTCTTAAATTCTAAAACCCTATTTTTGGGAGGAGATTTAAATTTCACTATCTCTAATGAAGAAGTCTGGGGTGATTTTGCTAGAGTTGACCCTTTGGCTAGTCTTTTTCAACATAAATTGGAGGTCTCTAAGTTGATTGATCTATCCCCAATTGTGATCATTCCTAGTTGGAGAAATATGTGCATTGGTGTTGAGTGTGTGCCAAAAAGACTTGATAAATTTTTGGTACATGATTCATTTTTTCATAAATTTGACGTGATTTGTTCTTGGGTGGCCTTAGGTGGTGATTCTAATCATCTCCCCATTTTACTACAAATTGTTAAAGCTAACACTAAACCTGCTTCCCCATTCAAATTAAATCCCTCTTGGCTTTTGGATTTTGACTTCATTAACTTGGTTAAAATTGTTTGGAATTTCTTTGATGAATCTTCAAATGAATTGAAGCTAGCCTACAACTTGCTAAAAGCCTTAAAAAAGTCAAGGATGCTACTATCAAGTAGGCACATAAAAAACATTTGGAACAGGAAAGGTCTCTTACTTTGGTGGAGCAGGAACTGGATGTGTTTTATGCTTATGATTTCCAAACTACCTTTGATGAGGCTTCTAGATTAAGGTTGTTGGAATTGGAACAAAAAAGAAGATTTTGGATAATATAGATGCATGCTCAATGGAGATTAAAATGTTGGGCTCTTTGGTTGGAAAATGGTGATGAAAATACCAAGTATTTGCATAAATTTTCCAATTATTGTAAAATGAAAACCACTATTTGGGAAGTGTCAAAGGTAGATGGTACTAAGGCTAACACATTCAAAGACATTACTAACATGGGAGTCACAAATTTCTACCAATTGTATAAGGAACTAGATAGGGCAAATATTGCTAACATAGTATTTCTGCACATTTTTTGAGCTTTGTTGATGGAGTAGCTATTGAGGATCTTATGAAAGAAATTTCGAGGGATAAATTGAGGATTGTTACGGGAAATTTTCACAAAGAAAAAATTCTAGGACTAGATGGCTAGACTATTGAATTCTTTCAGGTTTTTTAATTTTCTAGGTTCTGATGTCCTTCATGTGGTCGGGCAATCTCGAAAATCTAAGAAAATACTTGGGGATTTCAACTCAACAGTCAACACCTTGATTTCTAAGAAGGACAAGCCAAACTCCTTTGATGACTTTCGCCCTATCTCTCTTTGTAATTTTATATACAAGATTTTTTTCTAAAGTCATTGTTGTTAGAATCAAGCATGTGCCCTCAAATTCTATCTTGTGTGAACAATTTGGTTTCTTACATGGGAGAAATATTCATGAGGCTATTGGGGTTGCTCAAGAGGGTATCCATACTATAAAAACAAAGAAATTTTCAGCCCTGGTTATGAAGCTTGATTTGTCGAAGGCATATGATAGAGTGAATTTGCTATATATTTAGTTATTGTTGATACATCTTAGTTTTTGCTTATAGTTGGTTATTTGGATTATGGGTTGTATCACCTCTATTTCTTATGCCATTCTCATAAATGGCTCTACCTCAAAGTCCTTTAGACCTACTCATGGGTTGAGACAAGGCTCACCTCTATCCCCACTTCTCTTTCTATTGGTTGTTGAGGGATTATGTCATGCTATGTTGGTTGCTAAAAAAAATGATTCTATAAGTGGTATTTTGGTAGGTGGCACCACCACTCTTACACATCTTCTCTTTGTGTATGATATTTTTTTTTCAACAAGAACTCCATAACTAAACAAATCAAGGTTAAAGAGATACTTGACTTATTTTGTGTAGCCACAAGTATGGTGATCAATATACATAAGTCCATTATCTCTCTTAGCAGAATTCAGGTGGACCTTCATAATTGGATTCTTCTTATGTTTCCCTATCAACATTCTAATCTACAAGTTGGTTTTAAATACTTGGAATTTCACTTGAAACCAAATGGTTATGGAAAAAATGTTTGGTTATGGCTAATTGACAAGGTACAAAATCATATCAATTTGTGATGCAATAGATGGCTATCCATTGGGGGAAGACTTACTTTGATCAAATATTTTTTGGAAGCTATACCTATTTTTTGGCTTTCTTTAGCTCACATTCCTAAGTGTGTGTTGTAAACAATAAGGGAAAATGTTTCACATTTCTATGCAAAGGAAAGGAAAAATTTAGTATTCCACTTACAAATTGGTTGTCCATATCTAAGTCAAAGGATGAAGGGGGTTGGGAACTAAAAACTATTCATTAGTTTGGAGCTTCTCTTGTTTCCAAGATTTTTTGGAGACTCATTTTGACAAGGGATTGGTGGTATAAAAATTTTTACCAAAATTACATTGCTCCTAAACCTATTGTTGATTGGATTAGATGTCCAATTAATGCTTTTTGGAATGCCTCTATTTTCTTGAAGGTTGTTATTTATTCTTTCCCTATTATTGGTAAATGGTTGTCTTGGAAGGCGGGGAATGGTGAAAATGTTGGAGTGGGAGTTGATCCTTGGGTTGATTGTGGTGAAGCTTTCCTTCTCCCTAGGGATCAAATAAATTTATTGTTAGAGAGAGGTAATAGTACTCTTGCATAGTTTATTGATCCTAATACCACCATTTTTTGGCTACAAGGGTGGAAATCTATTGTTAGGTTAAAGGTTTGATTGGTATGGATTATGAAATATAAAGTGATTATGTTAACAGGCTTAAGTGGAGTCATGTCAGAATCAACAATGAGGAAGACCTTTTGGTTTGGTCTAGGAATTCTACCCAAGGGGTGTGTAACATTAGTTTGGGATACAAGACTTTGTTTCCTCTAAGGAACCATGATGATGGTATTTGGTAGTGGAAACTTGTATTTGGAAGATTCATGCTCCTCATAAGAAGAATTTTTTTATGTGGCTTGCACTCCAAAAAAAGGTTTGACTTGGGTTGTGTCGCAAAAAAGAATTTGGTAAGGTCTGAGACATTATTCTCCATGCTTGATGGATTTGGAATCTATTGACCACCTTTTAATCAATTGTTCTTACACTATCCAAGTTTGGTCTAATTTGGGAAGATTTCAATTGGTCAAAGGACTATTTTGGTTGGAAATACTCTATTGAATTTTTTTGAGAATTGGTGTCATCATAGGTTACTACATTCCTATAGAAATCTACCTCTTCTAGTTTTTTGGGGTATTTAGCTAGCCAAAAAAGCTACAAATTTTCAAAATACGTTGATTCTTGCCTTCTAATGCACATCTCAGATTCATTCCATTTTTGTACACTTTAAGACTATCCATAAGGTTACTATTTCAAGACCCATAACTCCTTCATTAATAGATCAATCTCATGGACTTTGGGTTTCTTTAATGGGGCTAGTCAAGGTAATTCTACTCTCTATGGGGTGGGTGTCATAACATTTTATAATCAAAATCATTATATCTCTTTTAGTGTTGGTTTAGCTTGTGGTACAAATAATTTTGTAGAGATTATGGCTTTGAAACTTTTTTTGAATGTGGCCAAGGATAGAAGGATGGATCAATTACAAGTCTTCAGTGATTCTGAGGTCATCATCAAATTGATAAAGGAACTCTATCATATTGAAAATATCATCCCCATGCCTATCAAAGCTTTGATAGATAGGTTGAGGCTTATCTTTGTTCATATATCCTTCACACATGTTTATAAGGAATTCAATTTGGAGCAGATACACTTTCAAAGGGGGTTTAGTTTTTTCTACGGATAGATGGGAACTAACTAAACACTTGGTGGGTTTTATCTTGCAGCCTTATACCTCTTTATGACCAATCATTCATGATGCTCTCATCCACTTTTATTTTGTGGCTTTTCGCATTCTTCCTAATCACTATTTTTTTCCTACTTCCTACTTGCTTTCACCATTTTTGTTTGCACAGTCTTTCTTTTCCTGGCGGCTATCTTTTCATTACATTGCCCAGTTCTTTCTGGGCTTTCTTTGTTGGTTGCTACCTTTTTTCTAGCAACACCTTTGTATTTTCTTTCTTCGTATTTTTCTCCTATAAATCTTCTTCAACTTCTACTAAATGTAATATCTTATTTTTAATGATATTATGCATTTTTCCAAGGAAAAAATTAATTAAAAGTAGAAATGAAAAGGAATGTGAGCAAAATACACAAAATATTTCTTATTAGATATTTTTATTTAAGGGTTTAAATTTTGTAATAATATTTGCATTAGAAAAAATAAATGTAAAATAGTTTAATTAAAATTAATTTAAATGGGTACATGTATTGTAAGTAAAAATAAATTAAAATTCACAATTCTATATTTTTAATTATTAAGGTAATCTAATGATGGAATTTGAATATTCATATTTTTTGTTATTTAGTTTTATGTTTATTTTGGAGACATATTATAAATGAATGTAATATTATATGAAGTTAGGCTCATTCCCTTGGTATTTTATCCATATATATATACACATATCATTATGCAATTAGTCATATTCTATGATTGCATATACCAACTTATATGCATCTACCTTATGTTTCTATTTATCACACTTATTCTTAAACCATTTACCTATAGTAGAACAATTTTGCAATCGTGGTGACAACCCCATTATTGAAAACTTGTCCCCTTATTTTAAAAAAAATCAAAAATTGAATTTGGTTCACTCCAATTCTCTTTTTTTTTTTCACCCTAACTATAAAAATGTTAAGAATAAGTTGATGCTATGTGATTGTATTCAAATAAATTCAATGTATTCATTCCAATAATCAAATATCAATCCTTGTTATGTGTATTGAATGATCAATTAATAGTGACACATTTCAAATTTCATGTAATTAAAATGGTAAAGAATTTACATCCTAGGGTCCTTGCCCCTTGTGATGTAACTATAGTGTAGAAAATTGTACGCTCTTGAAAGTGGTGTAATTTCACACTTAATTTGGACCTATTTTGGCACCCTTGCTTTAAATACCATTTAAATCATCGTTAATAGGCCCCTAAGATCCATTATTTTAGATCTTGAGGCTTATTTCAGCTAATAACTTGAAAAAATCATCAAAAACATCAAAAATTCCAAAAGCCCACCCCAAAAATCTAGGGTGGTACTCATTCACCACCTTGGGTGAATGAGTGCCCCTAGGCAGGACCCATCTACCAGAGGTGGTGTATGAGTCCAATTTGGGGCTTTTTTAGGGTTTGAGTGGGAAAATCACCTTTTTAATTCAAATTTTTGGTTGATGTTAGCTTTTGAGATCTCAATAATGGTAAATTAGTTGTTAATTCCTATATATGCAAGCTCCTAACTCATTATTTCATCTAAGCAAGCATTTCAAGAGAAATTTCAAGATCCAAGCATTCAAGAATCTCCAAGCATCCTTTCACAAGTGCATTCAAGTTTGAAAAGAAAGAAAAGTTGAAGTCTTGGAGCAACATTAAAGTGTTTTTATATGTCTTCAATCTCACTTTCATTCAAGATCTAGCATTATCAAGGGTTGATCATGGTTGGGTATGTGCAGGATCATGATGGGCCAAAAAGTGACGATATGATGGGTATATGTAGGGTATGTGGCTGGCAACTTTTTTTTTACCCAAAACTGATGAAATGAAAAGGGTTTTTAAAGGAGATTCTCAACTTTCCACCAATATAAATCATGCTTTGCTTTGAATTTAATAAATAATTATTATTCATTTTCTATTTGAATTATGACTAAAGTCCCGATTGATAGGTTGATTGAAAACATTTATAGCTTTCAAACGGTATCACATTTTTGAATCCAAAACATGCGCCACATTCTATGCTTCTCATACTATAGGACTAAAAAAGAAAAAAAATGAATTTCATGAAGTTTTGACCAAGTTAAGGTGGTCAAACATACTTTTATATTTTGTAAAAGTTGTAATTAAAAATTCATAATTAATTATTTACTTGGAAACAAAAAAAAAATATGCATCACATCCAGACATGAGTCCTCTACTTATGTCTAAAATCTTCTAAAAAAATATTATCATTTTATTGTGGTTAGGGTGGTCAGATAGACACCTACTTCTTATTTTTTCCCTGAAATTCAAGTACTACTACATTGAAATTTCAAATTTTCACCATATAGATTTAAAAAAAAAAAAAAAACCTAGTATTTTAGAAACTACATTCAATTTTCTACAGATTATATTCTTGCATATTTTTGAAATAATATAGGTAACATATTAAAAAATTTATGTCAAGTTGCCTAACTCTAATTTTTCTAAGTTTTTTGCCACTTAAGGGCCTATTTTTTCCATGATGATCTTGCACATACCTAGTTGTCTATGGTGAATCATGATAGATTCTAGGTTGGGGAGATGCAACTAGCCATCAAGCCAAGCCTAATGACTTGTTTCCTAAGTGATTCCATCCTCCATTAGCAATCTATATTCAACCTATGGAAGGTACAAGCATTATTAGTGCTCATTTGGGTGATTAGAGATCTCTCAGAGTGAGTCATTCATCTTCATATTCTATTCATGTATCTCATTCTTGCACATTAGGATAGGGTTGCATTGCATTTCAAATTTCCTAATCTTAGACACTTAAGGATAGGGTTTATATTCCTATTTACATGCACATTTCATTATTTCTATCAATGTTTAATTACCAAACTAGGGTTTTGACTGAGGCAAACCCTCCATAAGCAAATCAATTCTATATTTTGTTTTGTAGGTCTTTCATAGATTCAGATCTATAAATCAATTTGGGAGAAAAGTGTTGGTATTGAAGTGCAGATCTAAACATTGAATTCCTAGACTAATTCACCAGAAGTGGTGAATGAGTCCCACTACATGTGTTTTTTAGGATTTTTGTAGATTCACCCAAATTGGCACATGAGTCCCAGTAGGTCAAAATTTTAGGTATTTTTAGAATTTTAGAGCTTATTCAAGTCCGATTTTAGATTTCTAGATGCAGACTTTTGAGATCCCACCTCTCTATATTATAATTTTCATGCACTTTTGGGTCATTTAGTGAAGGATTTCATTGAATTGGGGTTAAGCATTTTGGTTAGCATTTCATTTTTCTTTCCAAGTCTTAACTTGGTGGTGAAGCCCTCATTATTTTACATTTAGCCCCTAGGATAACCCTATTGCAATATCTCTTTCTCCTTTGCATTGAGATCTCTAGGGTTTGGTGAACCTACATTTAGAACACCATAATTATGATTTGGAGTGCATCATCATCCTATATCTTGCTTGCATCAACATTGCATTAGGGTTTGTATTAGTTAATTAGCATCCTAGGGTTTCTAATTTTGCATTAGTGAAAGTACATATAGTTCACATTTTTGCATCTCAAATCATTGAAATTCATATAAAATTTGCATTTTCACTTAGGTTACAGATCATACAACGTAAATCCATCAAAATCAATTGAAATTTTTTGAAATTTTTGAAAAAAAAACCCTCACTAAGACTCATAGGCCCCTCTAGGTGAATCACTCCCAATGTAGATTTTGCATTGTATTTTCTATAATTTAAAACCCTATTTTTAGGATTTTGCTTGTTGATAAAATCTGTTTGTTTCAATTTGCACAACTTCTATTACATCAAAATAATTTGAATTAGCATAATTTATATTCATTTCAATTGTGGATAGAATTAGATTCTTTCAACTTTCAATTTCAACATTAGTTCATAACTCAATTAGATTAGATCACATTTGGCATTCATTAGAAAAAAAACCAAAAACACCTATAAACTGATGAGCCACTTGGAGAAAGTATAGTTATTTGACTATGTCAAATCTCTTTTCCCAAGTTAACCTAACCCTCAATCCTTTTAGTGGTGATGACTTTGAGATTTTAGATGAATCCCTTGAGGAATTCATCTCACAAGGTTCATCCACTAAGGCTTGTCATGATAAACCAAATCCAAGAGAAGTTAACATGATTCAACCTCAACTTATCCTTTACCCACCTTCACACAAACCTCAACCTAAAAATAAGTCCAAATTTACTCTTTACCCACCTAAGAACAATGTTTTTCTGCAATCAAGTAATAATACCATTAGTCATACATACAACACTCCAAAAAATTCACAACCAAAACAACCAGCTCCGAAAACCTTACCTTTGCCTAATCCCATTTTTCCTAGTGCTCCTCATTTAACTTTGCATAGTGGGAAGGAGTATGATCTTGTTGAACAACTTAAAAGTACTTCTACAAATATATCCTTATGGGACCTAATTCAAAATCCACCTAATTATCACACCATGCTTCAAACAAATTTACAACAAGTAGTGGTTCCTCTTGGTACAAATCCAAATGATGTGGAAACTCTAATACAAGCAATGAATATAGGTAATGTAGACATTACCTTTCATCAACATGAGTTACCTCCTTTGGAATTGAGAAATAAAAATGATGCCTTCATGATAATATCAATATACAACAGACTAGGAATAAAGAGAACCCTTGTTGACAATGGTTTGGCTCTTAATGTGTGTAGTATCACACTTTTGGATAAACTTGGTGTGGATAAGTCAAAAATTCAACTTGATTCCTTGTCAATTCGTGGATTTGATAACATAGGAAAACAATTGTTGGGTGTGATTACTTTAGGTATATTATAGTTGGAAAAGAAACCTTCCAGACCCCTATTCATGTAATTCCCGATAATCTTTCATATAATCTTCTTTTAGGGAGACCTTGGATTCATGAAATGCATGTAGTTCCTTCAACCCATCATCTTATAATGAAGTATGTCTACAACAATAAGGTATATCAAATTGAAATAGACCTCGAGCCTGAAAGTTGTTTGCAAGTTGAAAAAGGAATGACAAGTCCTCTAAACACATTTATTCCAACATTGAACATAAAACCTATGGAAGAATACAAACAAGAAATGAAAATAGTGACAATGATTGGGGTTCCTTGGAGTTCACACCTTCATTTATGGGAGAATACATAATCACAAGAAAATATGAAAGAAAAAACAACCAATGGTTATGTCAACACAAAACTCAGAAGAAAAATTACAAGCATCTACCTCATTCTCCCTTTAAGAAGACACAAGCTACACAAAAAACTTTGATGAGATAGATTATCAACAACCACCAAACCTGAAAGAAATTGAAAGACTTTATGGGAGAGGTTATGAACTTATGAAGCAATTGGGTTATAGTGGAAAAGGATGTGAAAATAAAGAACAAGGCATTTGTGTTCCTGTGGAACCTAACACACAAGAAACAAAAGATGGTTTGGGATATTGTCCTTCTAAGATAATGCAAGCAAGTAAAGGGCCCTCATTAAATGTCAACACCATTATGTGTGAACCTAAAATCAATCTCACCTTAAAAAATCTTAAATTTCTTGATATGAATTCCAAACCATCATGAGAATACTTTGAAGATGATGAAGCCTTGAAATAAATGCTAGGAGTTTATGATAAACCATCTACTCCTCAAAAGAAATAGGTTACATGTGCAATGATTAGTACAAAACAAAAAGATGGAGAAAATTAAGGTAATGAAATGGACGTGATTAAAGAAGAATACAATCCTAAATTTCCAAAACTAAGTGCACTTCCTCTAGGAGATACAATTGACATACCAATGGACATCAATGATAAGGAGAAAGTAATTAAGATAGAAAAGTTCCTTGATGATGAAGAGCAAGAAGATCACACAAATTTACTCCATGAATTTCCTAAACAATTTGCTTGGAAATATTTAGATATGCTAGGAATTGATGCTAAGATAGTGACACACATCATAGTTCTTGCTAAAAATACTAATCCGGTTAGACAAAAGATACAAAAGATGAATCCTAATATAGCCTTGCTAATTAAGGGAGAAATTGAAAAACTCCTTGAGGCTAGTTTCATAGGACTTATAGATTATTCTCCTTGGATCTCAAACATTTTCGTAGTTGCAAAACCTGACAATCGTATTAGGGTATGTGCAGGATCATCATGGAAAAAGTAGGCCCCTAAGTGGCAAAAAATACAGAAAAATTAGTGTTAGGCAACTTGACATAAAAATTTGAATAAGTTATCTATATTATTTCAAAAATATGTAATAATAGAATCTATAGAAAATTGAATGTAGTTTCTAAACTACTAGGTTTATTTAAAAATAAATAAAATCTATTTGGTGAAAATTTGAAATTTCAATCAAAAGAGTACTTTAAATTTCAAGGAAAAATAAAGAAGTAGGTGTATTCGACCCCCTAACCATAATAAAAATGATAATATTTTTATGAGATTTTTATATATAAGTAGAGAACTCATGTCTAGATGTGATGCATATTTTTTTTTGTAATTTTTTTCCAAGTAAATAATTAATTATGAATATTTTATTAAAATATTAAAAAATATAAAAACTAGTATGTCCAACCACCTTAACTTGGTCAAAAATTCATGAAATTTATTTTTTTTTTTAATCCTATATTATGTGAAGCATAGAATGTGACGCATGTTTCGGATTCAAAAAATGTGATACCGTTTGAAAGTTATAGATGTTTTTCAATCAACCTATCGATCAAGACTTTAGTCATAATTCTAATAGAAAATGAATAATAATTATTTATTAAATTCAAGTTAAAGCATAATTTATATTGGTGGAAAGCTAAGAATATCCTCTAGAAACCCTTTTTGTTTCATCAATTTTGGGTAAAAACAAGTCATCAGTCACATACCCTACAAATACCCATAATATTGCCACTTTTTGGCCCATCATGATCTTGCACATACCCATTAGGATGTGTACGGATTTTCATGATTTGAATAAAGCATCTTTAAAAGATGACTCTCCCCTTCCTAATATCAACATGATAGTAGATTTGGCTATGTGACATGCTTTGTTGTCATTCATGGATGGATTTTATAGGTACAATCAAATCTTTATCAACCCTCAAGATCAATACAAAACAACATTTACAATTGTTTGGGGAACATTTTGTTGGGTCGTGATGCCTTTTGGATTGAAGAATGCGGGTGCAACATATCAATGATTTATGACATTAATATTTCACGATTACATACATAAGATTTTGGAAGATTATGTTGATGACATCCTAGCCAAATCTTTAACTAGACAAGACAATGTAAATATCCTCTGGAATATATTTGAGAAAATGCAGAAATACAACATGAGATTGAATCCAAAAAAGTGTGTCTTTAGTGTAGATAGTGGAAAACTTCTAGGGTTTATCATATCTCATAGAGTCATTGAGGTGGACATGAAGAAAATTGATGCTATTGTTAACATGTCACCTCTTAGAAACATCTCTCAATTGCACATATTACAAGGAAGAATTCAAGCTATCCATCATTTTGTAGCATATTTAGCTAATCGAATGTTACCATTTACCCACCTCCTTAAGAAAGATGTGCATTTTGATTGGAAAGAGAACTGTAAATAGGATTTTGAGAGTTTGAAGGATTATCTTGCCACTCCATTTTTACAACCCGCTATGAAAAACAAACTATTCATCCTTTACACAATAGCATCAACCCATACTCTCACAACATTGTTGGCTCAATAAGATGAAAATGGTAAAGAGAATCTTGTTTATTACATTAGCCAAAATTTGATTGATTATGGGTGATTAGTTGAAAAATGGATGCTTTATGGTTTTAGACATAGAACAACACTTTTCTCCAACTAAAATTCAAGGATGCCCTAGATATCTCAACCCAATGAAGAATGAAGAGATTTTACAATAAGGTATCTTAGGATATGTTTAGAGATTAATTAAGGCTGAATGAGGGGTTCACCATGAAGTTTAAACTTGGAAAAGACAATGAAATGAAAGATGCAATACTAAACCATAGTTTGATACAATGACCTACAAAATGACCTAGAAAAGTGTGTAAAACAAAATGTGTGCACTTGGAAACTTGTAGAGGCTTGAATGAAGACTAGAAATACTACTAATCCTGAAATTTTGGCCTACTGGGACTCATTCACCATTCTAGGTGAATTAGTCCTAGTTCTGGATTTCTATATAGGAGCAAGTTTTGGGAAAATGGGTTTCCAAAACTACAAAGATCTCCCAAGAAAAACTATAGTGGAACTCACTCGCCACTTGTGGTGAATGAGTCCAGTTGGGATTTTCTAGAAATTTAAAGTCTAAATTTTCTCTTCTCAGTCTGCTTAGTGTGCTCCTGTAGGTTCCCAAATCTGAAACCCTAGTTTTGGGGCTATAGGTGACCTTTTTAGTGAAGATTATGGCCTTTCAAATAAGGGGACAACTCTGAAAAGCTTGCAACCTAATCCTTAATTATTCAAGTCTTCAAAGCACATAAATTTGCAATCACACAAAGAGAGAGAGAGAGAGTGTGTGTGTGTTGATTGTTAGGGAATAGGGGTTTGGCTTGGTCAAACCCCTTTTAGGTAATTAAACCAAATGATGAAATAAAATAATGAAGCATGAACATAAAATAATGCAATTAGAACCTTGCCATGATGATGGATTTTGAATTGCTACAACAATTGATGAATTTGTCCCATAAAGCCTTAGAAATGATCTTCAAAGCTATCTTGATGACCTTGTGAAGACTTGGAGTGCTTAACTCTTGAGTAATTGACTTGGTAACATGAATTATTGTTGAAATAGTGATTTGAAAGATTTCTTATATAGGAAATCCACTCAAATGACTATTAACTTGATCCCCGAGGCTGATATAGAAGAAATTTAAATTTAAAACCTAGTTTTTCCTGCTCAAAGCTTGAAAATAGCTCAAATGGGACTCATTAGTCAAGCTAGGAAAATGAGTCCCACCTGGATGGGACTCATTCACCCAAAGTGGCAAATGTGTCCCACTGGGGCTATTGTGCCAACTAGAATGTGGAGTGAAGACATTAAGCTCATATGTTGATATTGTTGGGATTTTTTTAAAAATACCTTGGGATGCACAATATGGGGTCATAGGGACCTATTAGTCATGATATAAATTTCATAAATGCAAAAGGGCCCAAAATCCAATGTGAAAGTGTAAATAAATAAACTTTACAACACTAAATTAAGGTAAAATTGGGTCTATTTAGCTTAGAATGGCCCTAAATCCCATGTGAATGTGTAAAACACATTACAACACAAGATTAGGTCCACTTTGTTTACAAACCTACTAAATTTAATGTGAAGATGTAAATAAATATATTTTACAACATTAAATTTGTGGAAAATAGAAATGAGAGTGCACAACTTCCTTTATCCACACTAAAAGCGGGAATGAAGGAAGAGGGATCCAATTTCACAATGTTCACACTCAAGAACAAATCCTTGAGATTCCAATACAAAAGAGGTTTAAATCTATCAAATGGGATTTTCCTTTAGGTTGGAAATTGATAAAGAAGGTTGACTATAAATGTAAACCTAAGAAAATGCAAAGTGTTTGAAAACACACTATGATTATGCAAAATGACCTAAAAATGCAAACAAACTGTAACAAAAACTTATGAGATTTATAGTGTGCACCTTCAAACTAGAGAAGGATGGAATGGAGCTCTAGAATCCTACAAAAGTACTGTTGAAGCCAACTAGGACTCATATGCCAAGCTGGATGACTTAGTCCTATTTTAGGAAGATTCTGCCATAACAAGTTTTAGGCAACTAGGTACTTAGAACTGCAAAAACCTCTTTCTAGGCTTGGCAGTGGGACTCATACACCACTAGTGGCGTATTAGACCACTTTGGGATTTTGGGAAATTAAAAAGTGGAATATATAGCTCTTAGTCTGCACTTGTACTCCTAATAGGTTCTTGGATCCAAAACTACAGAATTCATCCTGTAGGTGTTCTCCAAGCTTCTTTTAGGGCTTTGACAATTTTGAATGAATTTGACAATTTGTTGACAACTTTTCCAATCTTTCTCTTTGACAAATCTGCAACCTAGACCTACAAAACACATGCAAAGAGGGAAAAAAAATTGAGGGTTAGTGAATAGAGATTTTCCTTGGTCAAACTCCAGTTTGGTAATTAAACCCTTGAAAATGAAATGAAATAAAATATGGAAAGAGGATGATGAATGAATAACATGTAATGCTACAACTCACCAAACCCTTGAAGTAGAAATCTGAAGACATGCAAGTAATCGCTCTAAAGTGCTTGAATGCTCTTGTAGAAAAAATGATTGAATGCTAGATCACTTGATTGCTTGTTGAATTGATTAGAAAATTAGGAGGGATAAAATGAGTTGAAAAACCTTATATTTATAAATGATTATGGGTATGTGCAAGATCATGATGGGCCAAAAAGTGGCAATATGATGGGTATGTGGCTGACAACTATTTTTTTACCAAAAATTGATGAAATGAAAAGGGTTTTTAAAGGAGATTCTCAGCTTTCCAATGATATAAATTATATTTTATTTTGAATTTAATAAGTAATTATTATTCATTTTCTATTCAAATTATGATAAAAGTCCTGATTGATAGGTTGATTGAAAAACATCTATAGCTTTGAAATGGTATCACATTTTTTGAATCCAAAGCATCTGTCACATTCTATGCTTCGCATACTATAGGATTAAAAAAAGAAAAATTGAATTTCATGAAGTTTTGGCCAAGTTAAGGTGGTCAGGCATACGAGTTTTTATATTTTTTAAAAAGTTGTAATAAAAAATCATAATTAATTATTTACTTGGAAAAAATTACAAAAAATATAATCACATCTGGGGCATGAGTCCTCTACTTATATATAAAATATTATAAAAATATTATCATTTTATTGTGTTTAGGTGGTCATTTGACACCTTACTTCTTATTTTTTTCCCTAAAATTTAAGTTACCACTACATTAAAATTTCAAATTTTCACCAAATAGATTTTTTCTTTTTAAACAAAGGGTGATCCCATAATAGTGGTTTTAATTTTGGGCCAAATTGGACAAAATTATTATTTTTAACTAAATCTTCACATTGGGCACCTATAGCGGCCCGTGGAGGAATTTGAAGATGGTGCAAACTAGAGTCTCATCAAATTTTTTCTGTAGATTCTAAAAATATTTTTTCAAAATTTTGGAATCCAGATTGCACTTTTTCCATCTCCATGAAAACTAGTTTTTCAGAAACAACATTTTTAAAAGTGGCGACAAGTATAATGCGTGTAACTTTTTTCCATGAAGGATAAAATTCTAATTCTTTGAATTTGGATTTGTAACTCTGATATCTAATGCTTCCACTTGGTTAGATTTTTTTTATTGAATATTTTTTCCTTAATCAAGTTTCAAAGTCAAACTAATTACAATTCGATACAACGCGACCGAATAACACGTAACTTTTTTTGCATATATTAAAATTCAATTTTATTTTATTTTGTTGGATCAAGGACTTCAATATCCGTGCACTCATTTTTTCAATTTTTTTTGATAATCTGCTATTTTTCCACATGTGAAGAACAAAGACACTCATTTTCGATGAAAAACCTATGTTTAATAAAACTAAAAAAACAAATACATAACAAAACTAAAACATATTAAAATTATATTTGTTAGATAGCTTGTTCCGAGGAATACCATAATCATTTGAAATAAATTTTAAATGAATTCATTTGATCCCCCAAAAGCTAAATCAAAAGTGATTTTTTATCAGCATTTTGATAGGTGTAATGGAGACTCATTTATAGGTATGGTTTAAAACTAGCGAGGTTATATCCAAGGGGGTTTGATCTAAGGTAATTTGATCAAACCCGCTTCAATTGGAATCTTTAAAATGGAACTTTTTAAGGCTTAAATCACTATATTTTCTACAAATTCTATTCTTATATATTTTTGAAATAATATAGATAACTTATTCAAATTTTTACGCCAAGTTGTCTAACTTTGATTTTTCTGATTTTTTTTCCACTTAAGGGCCAATTTTTTCCATGATGATCCTGCACATACCCTTATTCAATAATTCCCAAGAATAACACATCACAAGCTGATCTTAGGTCTTAGAAAATAAAAATCTACCAAAAATTTGAAATCATTTTGATTTTTGTGCCAAAGGGGAGTCATTCGCCCCTAGTGATGAATGGCTCCCACTTAGTAATTTTATGTGGGTGTCAAAAATTAGATGTATTAAATGATGTTTATCTGGATTATTTTCAGAAAACACTTAAGTAAGGCCTGTAAGTGTAAAATGGGGCTAATTAAAGCATAAGAAAGGTATAATTATTGACGAAAAGCCTAGAAAAGCATGAAATTTTGTTACAACACTTTACAAAACTTTGAAATAAGGCTTGGTAGATGACAAAAGGAGGTTATTTAGGTGAAATATATTAATAAGATCCTATTAAACTATGAAAGTGTGTTAAAACACTTTACAAAACTTAAGTAAGGTACCACTTGAATTCTTTTAGTGCACAAGGGCCCAAGACTTAATGTGAATGCGTTATCCACATTACAACATTAAATCAAGGCACAATTAAGCCAAAGTCACAAGGAGGACCCAAATGAGACATAAAAAGTAGAAGGGTTACTTTTTTGGTGTCCACATTTAGCCCCCACTTTAGTAATAAGATGTTCAACCTACTTCAAACTCACACTAAAGTAGACCAACATGCATCAAGAGGGGTTCCCATGAACCAATGCTAGCAAGATGGGACAACAATGATCAAGAGGAGTGATCAAGCCCCCAAGATCAAGATCTCATGAAAAACCAACATAAGTGCAAAGGGAACATGCATGATATCAAGAACAATGACAAGGCACAAGCACACAATGCCAGAGATAAAAAGGAAAAAGAAAGAATGAATTGGATCAAGCTTCAACTGTTTGTCCAACACGATGTGGATCAAATCAAGGTTGTTTGTCCAGAAAACACATACTCACTCTGAGGCGATAGAACTCATGGCTATCCACCGGGTGAGAAGGCCTAAAAGGTGAGAAACATACACTCATAGTTGGTATGTACTCAAACACACGTAGGTGGCTATGGGGAAAGTCGCCTCAGAATTGGCTTCTCGCTCAACCATACCAAAGTTGTACCTCCTAATAACCTTTAATAAGGCGCCATAAAATAAAATGATTTTTTGAGCTTCAGGAGACAAGTAAAACTTTGTATGCTTCGAGTTCATGAATAAACATGATGGCTCCAAAGGCATGGAAGTTGTGTTATGGGTGCTGGCAAGAAGTTGAGTCCACTTTTTGGCCAAAAAGTGGAAGTATTTTCCATAATTTTTAGAATTTGACACATTTGACCTTAAAATTTGAAGCACTTAGAGATGGAATCTTCAAAAAAGTCACACATAATAAAATGTAGTACTCAGAGTCTAGTTTCCAAATATGTAATTTATTTCAATACCCAGATGGTACAAATTGAGTTTCAATAGGTGTTTCTAAAAACCATTGTTTAAATTTTTTTTTTAATATACCATGCATGTGTACGACATCCATATTTTGACCTAAATTATTGTATTTTTCTAAATCCTTTTGGGAAAAGATTTGTGACTCACTGAAGCACGTTCTCGATATTTTTTTGTAATTTTTTATTGATTTTTTTTTTGTTAAATTTTTACTAGCCATATTTGTCATTTTGAAAAATCATCATGTATGACATGCATAAGATGACCTAAACTTATCATTTTTTGATTTTTTTTAAAATTGAAAAGAATTCTTTGAAGTATGTTCTCATGCAATCCGTTCATCAAAATGTTATGTTGATCAAAAGTTATTAAAATAGTAGAAATCCCTGATATTTAAAGTTTATGGACCTGTTTCATCAAAAATTAATTGAAAAATAGAAAAAATAATCCAATTGTAAAAAAAGTTACATATTTGGAATCTGCACTATCTCATTTAAAATTAGTTTTAATTTTGTCAAAATATTCTACAAAAAAAGTCATCAACCATATGTCCAAACTTAGTATTTTTCTTTGACATTGTTAGGACCTTCAACTTGCAGGTCAAACTAGGTTGAAGGCCTAGATTCAAATTCCCAATGTTTTTCCTGAACCAAAGTACAAGCCAAAAAATCGACCACAAAGAAAATCCAATTTCAATTTTTTAGAAACAGGATCCCATTTACAAAATGGGATCCCATTTTGTAAATTAGGATCCCATTTCTTAATATTAAATGCTGTGACTATTGACAAGGAAACATGATCCAACTTTATAAACGGGATCCCCTTCCTTTGTCAATGGTCCCCACATTTAATATTGGGGAATGAGATCCCGATTATAAAATGGAATCCCTTTTTTTTAACTGTTTTATTTAAATTTATTGCCAAAATTTAGTATGAAGTCTACAACTTCACATGTACAGCTGAGTGTGACATATTGGGCTATTTTTCATCAACTATTATCTTTACAAGTGGTGAACTTGCATTTTAGATTGATTTTTTCAAAGGAGGCATCATGTAAACCGTTTTTGAAGTGGAATTGTGTTAGTTTTGTACTTGTTTGGAGGAACAAAAGGTCTTCAACTTGCAATATGGATTGAATTTTTCAAAGGAGGCATGAAGAAAATAGTTTTTAAAGTGGAATTGTGCTAGTTTTCTACTTTTTTTTAGGAACACAAGAAAAATAATTTTGTTCTTATAAGTCTTCAACTTCCAATTTGGATTGAATTTTTTGAAGCATTTCACTATTGACATTCATTTGTGCTTGAGAATTTTATAATCATGGTTTCAAAAGCTCATAATAAGAGGAGGAAGACATTGACTCCTCAAGAAGTTGAAGCAAATAGATAGAAAGAGAAACAAAGAAAAAGAGAAAGAAGAATGATAATTAAATCAATGAATGATGGTGGAGCATCCAATTCCACAATTATTGAAGATGGAAACATTGAGGAGACCATGGTTGTAGATGAAGCCAATTTGCAAGAAGTCAATTTGGAGAAGAATATGATTATACAAGCAAGTCCTACTATGTCTTCAAATCCCTCTTTCAATGGTATGGATAATGTTTCAATATGCACAAATTTAGGTACATCTTCAAATCCACATGTTAGTGAAATGCTAATTTTGTATGTAGAAGTTTTACAAGATGTTGGACTTAACGATGTTGACATTGATAATATTCAAAGAGATGAAACTTTTATAGAATTTGTTGAAAATGAAAAAGAAAAACCTGTTGTTGAAAAATGAAAATGAGAATGATCCTTTTGTTGAAAATGAAAACAAAAACTGTTTTGTTGATGAAAATGAAAATGAAAACCATTTTGTTGATGAAAATGAAGATGAAAATGTAAATCATTTTGAAGTTGAAAATGAAAATGAAAATTTAAATGAAGATGAAAATCTAAAATGTGATGCTGAATTAAATGAAAATACTTTAAAAAAAATTGAAAGTGGTGTTTTCGATAATCTTCCTAGTCAAATTTCTTGGAGACAAATAAGAACACATGCGAATATAATATACAAAAAATTCTTTTATCATAAAAAAAGTGCATTTCAATGTCAACTAATGATGTAATTGATGAGAATGCAAAAAATGAGGAGAATAATGAAAAGGTTACGCTTTTTTGTTAAACCAAAAAGAAAAGATCAATCATTAAAACATGTTATGTCTACTATTGCCAGTGCCATTCAATCTATTGGGAAAAATAGTAGATCTAAAGATAAAAATGCAGCAAGAAGAGCTATAACAAATGCTATAGTTAATAAAACAACTTTGAATAAAAGAATGGTAATCAATATTAGTGAAGTTTTAAAAATGCATCCTAAAACATTGCTAAGAGTAGAAAAAAGAAGAGAAAGTATAGACCAATGTTGGAGTTTCAGTGGTCAACTCCCGAGGTTTAATATGAAATTGAATGTTGAAATTAAATATTTGATAAAAAAATATTGGCATGATAATACTATGGTTTCATCTAATGCTAGAGATGTTTTAAAATTAAGGGTGGGGTCCATAGTTCACGATCCTCACCCAAAACACCTATAAGATACAACAAAAACTGAATTTTATAGGAAATTTTGTGGTGATTTAGTGTTACCTGGTAATATTAAAATAAGTCAAAGGTCTTTTGAAAAATGTAAACCTGGTTATAATGTAAAAATTAGTAAGCAAAAAATATCTTCTTGTTGTAAAATGCATGTTCAATTTCATTATTTTTATGATGTTTTTCAATATATATGTTGTACCTTGCATACTAACATGATTATATAGGAATGTGGTATTAATATGCCACCTGAAGCAATAAGGGAGTTTATTTCAGGTTTTTTATGTGAAAGATCTAATGGTAAATTGATTTATTTAAGTTCTTGTATTTCTGGACAATGCATTAACTGTGGAAATCTTTCATTCTTAAGAATTTGTATGCATGAAGGTGTTGATAATGATTTTGGACAATAATTAGTAGATGTTAAAAGATTTAAGAATGTTCACTATTCTTTAAAAGATGGAAAAATAGGAAAGCATTGTGATTTAGTTATAGAAAAAGTCAGTGTGTATGAATTCATGAGTGAATTTAAGAATAAGATTGTACCAAAATATGTCATGCACTCTCAACATGCTCAATGGATTGATGGCCAATTTCATGCATGTAGAAACAGATTTCCAATTGGTACTATAATTTTAGTGGTTTATTTTGCATAAAATTATACTCTAGCTCCGCAAGAGGAAATTCAATCATAGTATTATAATTCAGTGCAAGTAGCTATATTTGTCCATATTATTTATAGACATGTAGATGATAGCATTGAGGATGATAGAAAAGTTTGGAGAGAGTATCATTTTTATTTGAGTGAAAAATGGTTACACTCGTCAAAGTTTGTTCAATGCTATTTTAGTATATTTTATAGAAATTTAAGAGAAAGATGAATCTAGATGAAGGAACACCTCATATGGTCAAATAATTATGTGAGGCAGTTCAAGAATGCTCAAATTTTCTATTGGTTAAGTAGGGTTCACAAGGAACTTAATGTCTAGCATATATGGAGTATTTTTTAAGTTGGGCATGGTAAAGGAGAACATGATGGAGCTAGTGCGTGTGTCAAAATAATTCTTGCTAGAGAACAATTAAAATTCGAGGATGTAGTAAAATTTAAAAATGCATGTGGGATTGTGAATTGGTGTAATACATGATTATCTACACCTGGTTCAAGTGAGTACTCTATAGTTCATCATTTTTTTTGGTTGGTTGAAGAAGAGAACATTGTACCTAGAGTTGACTATGAGACAATTGGTGGATCTACCTAAATGACATTCATTTAGGAGTTCAACAACAAGCACACAGACTATTTGGACAAGGGAGCTTGCATTTTTTTTCCATTTTTGTATCTCAAGAGAATGAGAAGCATGTGAAAATATAGAATGGGTTGAATAGTAGGAGCAAATATTATTGACACCTGCATAAGCACATGATCAATATGAAAGAACTATTGAAGAAAATGATCAAGTGTTTTCATCTGAAGACTATGACTGTGTTTCAAAACTTGTACAAGAAGGTAATTTAATTTAATTCATTTCATTTTATTTCACTTTATTAAGTTATATTGCAATACTAAATTATTTATATGGATATGCACAAGTTATTAAATCAAAATTTGTTTGCAGGACATGTGTATGTTGTTGTTGCACCTAAGGGGAATGAAGAGAAAACAAAATATTGGTTGGCTCATTGTGTGGAGACTAAACATAAGTTAATAGCAACTCGAGAAGATGATTATGGCTATCATTATCCAACAGGTACAATGATCCCCTTAAGACATCCCCTTAAGAAAATTTTGATAACAAGTTTTTGATCCCCTTAAGCAATGTTTTAGAACAAGTCTTTGATCCCCTTAAGAAAAATTTGAGAACTTATTTGATGATGGTTTTCATGTTTTCCAATAGGATCGGTGGTGGTTTTTGGAACTTGGCTATGAAAATACCTGACAAGGAAGAATGGTCTACCTGCATTTGAAGATTATGAAACACATAAAAATATTATTCATTATTCACATTTGGTGGTGGCAACAAATATAAAACTAGATTGATATTGTGGAAGACCTGCAAATAAAGTGCTATGGAAAATTTCTATGGAAGAGCATGAGACAATCTTAGATGCATTGCAAAATATAGAGGATGTAGATGGTACAATGGAATAAGTAAATACAAGTCAATATAGTTTTAGTTTTATATTGTCTTTTTAAATAGATTAAATATATGTTTTGATATTAGTCAAGTGTATTATTAGTTGAAATTGATTTAAATTGTCCTTTTATAGATCCTTAAACCATAATCACAAAAGGATCTAGTCCATGCAGATTCAACCTAGACAACATGGAATACTTGGCAAAAATAGGTAATTATTAGTTAAATTATATTTAAATACATGTTTCGATTACATATTGATATTGCTTGTACCTTTTTGATATTAGGTGGTGTGAATACCTACTACATTCTAGGCATGAGTTTGAGATGTTCTTGAGATGGCATATCCAAATTTTGTAAACATTGTTTTGAGATGACATTTATGTACATACATACTTACAGAATTAAACATTTTGTACAAATTACAAATACATGTACATACACAATTATGTACTCTATGTACTTCTATGTATCAAAATCGATATTTTGTATATTTGTTTTGTTAAATGTGCATGTTTTCCTACTTTGAAACTTTATATTTGATTGTATAATCACTAAATATTATGCATAAATTATTTTTAAATCAATTATATCCTTAAGACTTTGTATTATGACCCCTTAAGACACCCCCTTAATACGTGGAGGTGGATTCACATATCCTAAATATTATAACCCCTTAAGAAATTGTATTATGAACCCTTAAGACATCCTGTTAAGACATCGTATTAGGACCCCTTAAGACATCCCTTTAAGACATTGTATTAGGACCCCTTAATACATCCCTTTAAGACATCATATTAGGACCCCTTAAGACATCCCTTTAAGATGCGTCGTGTTAGCACATATCTTAAATATTATACTTAATTGTATCATTTGTTATGATGACACCCTAAAACTTATAATACTTGTTTATATAACTTAATATTTATACTCAATTATACTCTTCTTTGATCCCCTTAAAATGTGTCGTATTAGCACATAACCTATATATTATACTTAATTATATCATTTATTATGATGACTCACCCTAAAACTTATAATACTTGTTAATATAACTTAATATGTATACTCAATTATACTCTTATTTTATCCCCTTAAGGCATCATATTAGGACCCCTTAATACAACCTATAATTAGTGTTGGATGCTATTATTTGTTTTGACAACTTATAAATTAGTATTTGATGCCATTATTTGTTTTGGAAACTTATAAATTAGTATTGTATTCCATTATTTGTTTTGAAAACTTATAAATTAGTATTGCATTCCATTATTTGTTTTGACAACTTATAAATTAGTATTGGATGCTGTTATTTATAAAATTGATTAATGCTTTTGTTCTCTAATCTTGTATGGGATTGTTTATTTCTTAAAATTTTATCCTTTCTAGTACATAAACGGATTGCTTTTGTTTGTAAGTTATGATTTATTGACTAATTGTTGATTGATGTGAATTGAATAAGTTCATTGAATAATTATTACTAATTATTGAATGTACATATCATGTATATAATGTATGAGATCACTAAATTTGTAGAGTATAAATATTAAAATGTCCTATCAATTTCAACTTTAATTTCATATTTATATTTAATTTCACATTAATGTCTTGACTATGAACATAAAATGCATAAATGTACATGTGCAAAATAAAATTTCAAACAATAATAAAGTCCATAATTTATAACATATTAAGTGCATGAAATAAAGTCCATCAGACTACAACCCATGAACTAAAGTCCAACTAAGTACTGGAGCCATGAAATATGAAGTCCAACAAAGTACATGAGAAACCAAAAATTTAGTCCATGAAATAAACAAATATAAACCATAAAATCATGTTTCTAGGTCATTTATTGTCTCTATAATCAAGAGACCTCTTCATGCCATGCGAACTATATGGATGACCTGAAACACTCTATACAAGAGAAAGATGAAATCAGATGTAAGACAATGAAAAATGATTTAATGACAATTTAATTTATAATTCATCTTAAAATTAAATTACCATTATATCTGGGTCTGGATAATTTGGTGCACCTGAAGCAACCTCTAAATTCTCTGAATCAATCTACATAAAGAAGATAAAGAAACTTGAAATTAGATGTAAGTCTACAATTAAAAATGATTTAATTCAATTTAATTTATAATTTATCATATTTTAATTGTACCTTATTCTAAGGTTGTGCACCCTCTTCTCCAAGACCTGTTTGTACATGCTCAACTACAAGATGTGTCACATGCTATAAAAGAAAAATAATTTAAAACATGTATTAGCTCATATTATATGTATATTCAATTTGAAATTTAAAATTAAAGTTATATTCAGAATTATATAATTTATAATTCACTTTAAATATAATAAAAAAATTAAATTACCATAATATTTGGAGCCTGCTCTACATGTCCTCTTGGAGGTGTAACTATGTCTAGGTCAAGGCTGAAATTCGCACTAACAAAGTCCTACAAGATAAAATTTAAAGCATGTATACTTGAATTAGGTTAAAATATATATATTCAAGTTTGCACATTTTTTAGAATTTTTTTTAAACAACCTAAAAAATCAGAGGCCTCATGAGTAGCCGTAACATCTAATGTTTTCCCGATGCCCATTCTCATTGTGGTATCAACCTAGTCATACATGTAGACATTTAACACTTACAATATTTACAAGTGTACATGCACATTTCATATATAGTGAATTCAAAATTCATAATTGTAACTATACTAATGTAAGTTAAACAATTTACAATATAAATGTACCTACCCCTGATCTATGATGCTCGATAGTGGAGGAGTGCTCGACAAACCCTTGGGTGGAATCAACATGGAAGCCAATTGAATCACCTAAACCAACATAAATATTTTAAAGATATATTTGATTCAATTATAAATTTAAAACTCAAGTTAAAAATCATTTCATATGTAATTTAAAAAATTGAAATCAAAATACCCTATAAGGGTTGTTGAGTAGGACCAGTGTTGATGTATGTACTCATGGAGCAGATGATTACCCCATCGTTAGTGTCATCTATACACCAAAAAGTTTGATTGTTAAAATGTATTGTAAATTTTTTTTTGATATATAAATTCATCAAAAATCTTATGAAATGAACATGTTGATGCATATTTATACCTATGTTACAGTGTCCTTAAGGTGATGGTCCATTGTAAGAAATTATACAAATGAACTGATGCAACCAAATGACCCACCAAAATCTCCACATCCACCTGAACTAGGTGTGGCCTGATCAAGTCCATAGCATAATTGATGGCAACTAGTACATACATGTGGGATGGGCCTCAACAATCCTAGAGTGGTACTTGGACTAGCTCCATAAAACACTCCTCCATCATCATCATCTCTATGCTTCCTACCCGCTATTGCAGAAGCATGTTGATCAAGGTCTCATGTGGGTGTACTAAGGGATCCTAATGTTGAGACAACAACTCGATGATGCACAAGTTCAGGAATTGGAGGACCAAGAGCAACAGCAAGCGGTTGCACATGAACAAGGCATTGGGGATCAACCCTTTCCCCTAACCTCTATTGTGGCATGCCACCACCAACACCCTGAAATGATTTAAAATCAAAATAATTGGGATTTTTTCCCATAACAAACTCTACATACAATTTCCTCAAAAAATACAATGGGCACTCTCAATTAGTGTGTGGTGGACTATCAAAAACCATATACCATCAATCCCAAATGTACACTCATCTATGGATGTATGCACCACCTCATGGATATTCTAGATTTATTGGGATGAATGGACCGTTGTTGAGTAACAGGGCCGAGAAAGTAGGGGGCTAGGTGGGATTTTGTTATTTTAAGGTCTAAAATTTTTTTATAAGAGAGACCGTCAACATAAAATTGTCTCATCTTCTCTTTGTCTCATCAATGCCTATCTAGATCAAAATCAATGGTCCTGATGGAATCCACATTGTTTTGCATCGTAGATGCAAAACGCCTAACATGTGGTGGAATCAATGCTTGACTTTGCATAGCATTGATTTGATTTTGTATGGATGCAACCTGATCATTTATGTGTGCTCGCAAGCGAGCCTCAACAAATGAAACAGGTGTTGGAGGTGGGATATTAGGCTGAGCAGGTGGAGGGGGGGTAGAGGGGGAAGTGGAGGTGGTGGATTAATGATATCATCAATGCTAAAATCATCCATGATATGAGACATAAGTGTGCACCTGCATTAAATTATACAAAATTAACATACAAACTTAAAAAATTACAAGAAATAGTTAAATTTAAAATGCAGATGCAATTTTTTGTAAATAGGATGTGCATACATATACATACACATAGATATACATTGATTGAATTGCATGTGCATACAAAATTCAAAATTAAACATGTACATACATTTAAAATAAAAAATGCAATGCATAATTTGCATGCATACATCATTAAACTAAACTATGTATATACATACAAATTTCAGAATTTAAGAACTATATGCAATTTTAATACATGTATACATACTAAAAAATAAACTTGAAACATTCAGAAAAAGCTCATTTTATGTCTAAAACACACACACACACACACATATATATATATATTACAATTTTCCAACAGGAGAAATCATGATCTAGTAGATAGTCATAAAATATATACTATTATAAATTCATCATTATAAGTTCATGAATTCCCAAATTAATAACTATTTAAGATCATTGTCTTAATTTAGAAACTATTATGGCTCTCTACTACATCTCTTAATTTCTTTGTGTTTTCTTTTTCAAAATCAAAAGTGCTCCTTTCCTCTAGCCATTTTTGATGCTCATCTAAGATCCCATCCGTAGCCCTGACAACATCAACAATGGTTTTAATCCTAGATGCAAACATCCTCATAGGTGGTGCAACACATTCTTCATTTTGAATAATGTTGATTTGATCTTGGATGGTCCTAACATTGGCATTGATTCATGCTTGCGAACGAGCACCATTGATTTTAGGTGGTGGAGGTGGGGGGTTATCAGGGGGAATGGGTGGAGGTGGAGGTAAAGGTGGTGGAGATGGATGGCGTGGAGGTGGAGGTGAAGGTGGTGGAGATGGATGGCATGGAGGTGGATTGTGAATATTATTGAAGTGATCCATGTGATCTCTAAGATATGAGTGAACCTGCATTATATTTATAATTTCAAAATGTAAGATACATGTTTAGGAAATACCCTTAAACTATTCAATATAAATGGCCTAATTGAATACAAATGATAAAATATTTAAGGCTCATTTATGTCTAAGGCATGTTACTTGAATGAAAATACAATTATCTATTAATATAGGAAAATTTATGAATGCTATAGGGTTTATGGTTTAGATTTTAGGATTTAGGTTTTAGGGTAATAGGATGGCTTGAGGGGATCTATGTAGTAAGGTCCCAGTACAAAATGACATGGATTTTAAGTGATTTTTTTTTGGTGAAGATGCCCAAGGCAACCGAATTTCATTAAGGTTCGAGGCAACTTCACCAAATTTTATTCACTTGAGCCATGTCATTTTGTCCTAGGAACTTTCAATACATAGATCCCCTTAAGCCATCCTATCACCCTAAACCGTAAATTGATCAACCTAGATCATGAAATCTCATTCATATTCTAATCTTGCATGATCTTATTATTGTTAAATTTGGTTTCCTTGGGAAACTTCACCAAATTTTGAGAACTTATTTGATCCCCTTAAGAAATGTCATATTAGGACACCTTAAGACATCCTAAAGTATGGCTTAAGGGTATCTATGTACTATGGTCCTAGTAAAAAATGACATGGCTTAAGTGAATAAAATTTGGTGAAGATGCCTAAGGCAACCAAATTTTATTCACTTGAGTCATGTTAGTTTTTCCTAGGACCTTACTAGACATAGATCCCCTTAATCCATCCTATCACCCTAAACCATAAATCAATCAACCCAGATCATGATTTATCTCATTCATATTATAATCTTGCATGATCTTATTATTGTTAAATTTGGTTTCCTTGGGAAACTTCACCAAATTTTGAGAACTTATTTGATCCCCTTAATAAATTCCATATTAGGACCCCTTAAGACATTGATTTACGGCTTAGGGTGATAGGATGGCTTAAGGGGATCTATTTCTATTGAGGTCCTAGGAAAAAATGGCATGGCTCAAGTGAATAAAATCTGGTGAACTTTCCCAAGGCAACAAAATTTCATTAAGAGCCTAAGAAAAAATGATGGATTTAGGGTTTAGGGTTTAGAGTTTAGAGTTGAGGGTTTAGGGTAATAAGATAGCTTAAGGGGATCTATATAGAAAGATCCTATGAAAAAATTACATGGCTTAAGGGAATAAAATTTGGTGGAGTTTCCTAGGGCAACCAAATTTCATTTTAAGGTCCTAGGACAAAATGAATGCTTTAGTGTTAAGGGTTTAGGGTTTAGGGAACTTAGGGTGAAGTTTGGGTGGCCCTTGGAATAATGGACTTGCAAGTTAGTGCCTAGTTTATGAATATTTTTTATTTTATGAATAGATTGACTATTTCCATAATAGAAACACATAATTATGTATTCTTTTTTTATTCAAGGGGTAAATGCTTTTGACGGGAGCTATGAACCGGATACAACCATTCAACAATACCACCCCAACGGGGTTTGAACCTTGGTAGCAAGAACAACAATGCCACCTATAAACCATCACACCATGCCAATATCGATACATAATTATGTATTCTTAAGATTGAGTTTGATGTATATTTTAACTAGATATTTTTTTAATTGAATATAATATTTTTTCATTTATCATTTTTTTCATTAATATTTCCCACTTAAATGAATTTTATGATATTAAATGTATAATATAAAATTAATTAATGTTGAATAAAGTATTTTATTTTTGATTGTTTGGAATTCAAAGAACCTAAAAGAGAGAAAACAAAAATATTTAGATTCTTTTAGTGTTAGGTAACTAGTGCAAATTGAGATTTTAGACTAAACTAGAAGCCTAATTAACAAGTAATTGACTAGAATGAGGGTTAAGATTGCCAAAAGACAACAAACAACACATGCAAACAAGAAATGTAAACAAGGCATGACTAAGAGAGATCAAAACATAAAATAGAAATGAATTTTGAATATTATCTAATTAAGTGACAACTGGAAATGGATTGTACAATTGTATTTATGAATTTTCTAACTAAATTTGCAAACAAACATTGATAAAAATTATGAATTGTAACTATTCTTTAACATATTGTTTTCTAATCTAACTATAATTTAACATTGAAACTAAAGTTGAACATATTGTTTTCTCCATACAATGCAAATGAAATTTAAGACATTTAAGCAATGCAAATGAATTTTCTTGAGCTCAAAATTAGGGTTTTCAAAATCAAAATGATTTGTTTGATTTCAATTTAGAGTTTTAGCAAAAAAAATATTTCAATTCAATTTAGGGTTTCAATGTAAGAAATTAGGGTTTTTAATGCAATTCTTTTGTTTCATTTCAAACTAGGGTTTTGAAATCCAATTTTTTTGTTTCATTTGAATGTAGGGTTTCAAAAAGCTTGATTAGGGTTTTCAAATGCAATTTAGTTTATTTCATTTCAATTTCTAGGGTTTTGAAATGTATTTTTTCTTGTTTCCTTTCAATTATGGTTTTCAAATGCAATTTTTTTTGGTTTGATTGAACAATTTAGGTTTCAAAAGCTAAATTTTGTTTCTAAAATACAATTCAAGGTTCATTTTTTTATTTTCTATTTAATATCTTCAGGTTTCATTGCATTTTTTCATCTATTTCTACAATTCCTCATTTCTACTATTATAGGAAACAAAATGCTTAAAATGTTAAATAAATTAAAAAAGAACATGCAAAATCAAATTTTCTATTGACAATTTCAATGAAAAATGAAAAAAATGCTAAAAAGTGGGGGTGGAGGTGTACTTGGAGGTTGTTTTTGTAGTCGTTGTCTCCCACCAAATTGGGATTGTGTGCGCAGTGAAAATGAAGTTTTGTTCATTTAAAAAAAAAATATACCAATTACAAAATGAGATCTCGATTATTACAAAATGGGACCCCTATTTTTATAAATCAAGATCATGTTTTGTACTAATTGGGATCCCATTTTGTGTCCATTGGTTCGGGACCCTTTAACAAATAGGATCCCAATTTTCAAAAAGTGAGATCCAAGCTAAACGGTATCTCGATTTTTAAAAATTGGGATCCAATTTTTAAAAATCAGGATCTCGTTTATAAAAATCATGATCCCATTTTTGTAATGTCAATTTCTTTTTTTTGGCTAAGGAAAAAACTTCCAGGTTTTGTGGACTCAAATTTGTGCAGTTATCCTTATGCAAGGTGGCCATATAACAAATTAAAAATGAAACATGCAAAGGATGTTCAAAGGAGTCTTGCTTAGTTCATGTAAGGTCTTTAACTTAGGGAACATTGTGTTTAATGTCTCCAAGAGAGTACCAATCAAAAAATAGAAAATTCATAACTTAGGGGATGTAGTGGATCACATCAAGCCACTAAGATGAATGTAATATGCTAAGATAGATCATGCTCATGAAAGACATCACACCCAATGTCATCCACAAAGTGACAAACACATTGTATAAAGTAGGCTACTTTAAGAACCAAAAATAAGGAAAAATGCAAAATGATAATGCCAATGTATGCCCCCACTTTAAAGGAATTGCTAACAACATATTGTGATCAATTACTTTAAATTAGAAAATTAAGAATGCAAACAAGAAAGAAGACATGAGATCCAACTTGGAAAGCCTTATGCTAAGCCATATGTTTTTGAGTAAGGAAACATCATGTGAAGGAAAGGAAAAAGAAAAGGAAGGGGTTGCCCCTAAAATGAAAACACCAAACACATAAGGTATCTATGGATTTGGGGTTAGTATGTTCTTTGCTACAATGTTTGTTTAAAGAGAGATTGAAACTATCATTATCTCCCAAATACATAGAACTAGAAGAATGACACAAAGAGAGCAAAAAAGAAAGAAAAATATTTTGGGTCAACATGGAAGACACATAGGGTGTCTTGACACTTTGCGTCATCCCCAAAAGGAAAACACAACATAAAGATAGAGATAAAATGAAAAGGAAAAGAAAAATAAATAATTTTGGGTCAAAATGAAAGAGACATGAATGTCTCAATTCCTTGTGTCATACCCAAAAGGAAAACACAAGAAAAAGAAAAAGACAAGTGAAACAGGTGAAAGGAAAGAAAAATGCCTTTTGGGTCAACATGAAAGAGACATGAATGTCTCAATTCCTTGTGTCATCCCCAAAAGGAAAACACATAAGAAAAAGATAAAAGGGGCAAAAGAGATGCATGACATATAGAAGAATGCAGGTACAAATAGAGGAATGCCACAAAGAGAGAGAAAATCAAATAAAACATCATGGGGAATCACATTACACACATGCAAACACACAGAAAAAATAAAGTGAATAAAAGTGTAAAAGACTAGTAAGGAAAATGTGAGTCATCCAACAAGTAGGTCATCTGCCTCCCAATCATGTTCATTATATTCCAAGGGAAGACAACCGGCCAAAGGGACAAGGGCAAGTGTTGAACTAGGAGAAGTACTAGGTTCATTACTCTGTATAGGAGATTTCTTATTTAAGTTCATGGGAGAGGAAAACAATGTGTTCAAGTCATTATGTACCTCTTCATTAATTTTAGTGATCTCATCATTGTTATCCAAATTAATAACAACAGGAGGAGGAATGATGAAGAGTGTAACTTTTTTTTTTATTGTTGTATTGGATCATTTTATTTCAGTTGGGGAATAGGGTTATCATGCATTTCTTTTGTCAAGTTCAGATTTTTATTTTATGTACTTAAGTCTTCATGTAACTAGTGAGCAAGGGCACAACGTCTGCATCTACACTCTCTATCTCCTCTATTTGTTTTGGTTTTATTGTCGAGTTATGTTTGTGAAGGAGTAGGTTGATCAACCATGGGTTTCTTTTCTTCCCTAAGGGGTGGAACAAAAGGAACCATAGGAGGTTGGTCATCCAATTTCTCCTTTTCCTTGTAAACTTGTTTAATTTTGGGAGGCATGATGGAGTTGCTTTCATTGTCTCTTGGTCTCTTGGAATATGTAGGGGAAGTTTCTGGTGTTGGTTGATCTTGGTTGTTTGGTTCTTGTTCGGGTTGAAGCATGGTTTCGTCTAGGATAGGAGTGTCAGAGGTAGGTCGGGACATGTGTTAGAGAGATAATTTTGCTATTTTATTTTCTTTAATTTTTTGGTAAGCTATGAAAAAGAAGTCTTGTCATAGCGTTATAGATTCCATGGGCTCAGGACAAAAGGCTTCTAAGGAAAAGTTTCCTTTAGAAGACAAGGGGTTAAAGTTGCTATGGTGGATAGTGAATATTTCATTGTCAAATGGAAACTTTAAGCATTTGTGAGCAACCGAAGGGACAAATTTCATTCAGCGAAGCCATGGATAGCCTAGCCTCAAACAAAACTAGTCCAACTATGGGATGATGGAGAATGTGACATATAATGTGTCTGGTCCTATTTGTAATGGAAGGATGATCGATCCTATCGTAGGGCAAGCAAATACATTATGTGTCTTGATCCATTCTTTTAGTTTATCATAGTCATCTTGATAAATTTCATGCAATAATAAGAATTCCTCAATGATCACATTCTCTTCACAGGTGGGGTCTATTAATATCCCATTAGTGGGCTTATCATAGATATGGTCAGCTACATAAAGAGACTATCATGTAGATGTTTAATTTTTTCTTTAGAGGAGAAAGCAATATCAAGAGAGCTCTTAGGTTGGCCCTTATGAGGGATAATGTCTATCACACCTATCATTTCATCCATAGGATTAACATGGGTAACATGTGGGATAGGATCAATATGTTCATCATTTGTATCAACATTCATGACATCATTCTTTGTAGTTTCACTAGCTTTGAAAAATGAAATATTATGTTTGGGAATTAGATCAGTAAAAATTTGCAATTGTTGTTTCGAAGGGGCAATAGAGTTATTACCATGATCCTTAACACCTACAATGGATAGACAATTGGAATCAATGAGGTCTTGTACAAGATGTTTAAGATGATTTCAATGTTTCGTGTCATGTCCATTTTGTCGATGATAATGGCAATAAACATTGGATTTAAAGTTTGGAGTTAAAGGCTTAGTAGGATTGGGTGCTTTGACGATAGGCGAGGTAATCATTTTTTGTTGTAAGAGTTGGGACATTGTGTTATGAAGGTTGTCGGGTAAGGGTGTGAATTGTCTTTTTCGATCTCCATAACTAAAGGGCACTGTGGTTTTAACAACTACTATTTGGTTATTTTCATGTTGATTCATTGGTTGAGGAGGATTGAATTGAAGGAACCCTTTTTTTTTCTTTCTACAAGTGTGGGAATTGTTTTGGTTAGTAGACTTAGATTTCTCAATTCAGCTAGAAGTGAACCTTGTGTCTCGACTACTAATCTAATTTTGATAATCACAAAGGGTGGTACACAAGTGCATGAAGGATGTGAATTTCATCATAGTTATTTTTTCCTGAAGTTTAGTTTGCAAGTTTTCTATAAACATCTTTTGAAGGTGTGGTCAAGGATCTTAACATCAATTTGGGAATAAAGCAATTGATAGCATGAGATAAAATCAGCTATCTTTTCTTCCTCATTTTTCTTGCTTCTCATCAAATCGTCCAAGGTCTTCTCAGGAGTCATATGCACTTGGAAATGGTTTATAAATGAATCAACAAGTTCATTAAATGAAAAAATTGAATTGTTTGGTAAAGAAGAAAATCATTCCAAGGTAGTATCTTTTAAAGTCCTAGGGAACAATTTTTATAACACTTTATCATCAAGGAAAAACCCACTATATAAGGCAGTAAAGGCATTAACATGGTTAGAAGGATATACCTTCCCTCCATATTTCTTAAATTTTGGCATCTCTACTCCTTGTGGCATTGGTGTTTGCAATATTTCCAAAGACAATGGGTGCTTCGAACATAATATGTGGGTGGGCCATTTTGATTTTGGTTTATAGTGGAGATTTTCTTTTTCATAGAGGAAATGGTTTGGAAAAGTTGTGTTATAAGAGTGTCATTACAAGTGGTATGGAATGGTGATGGAGTATATAATTAGTGGTAGGGAAAGTGAATGGAATACTTATAGGTGGTAATGTGGAAGAAGATAGAATAGGTGATGCCACATAGGAATTAGGGATGCTAGCAGGAATACTTAACAAAGGAATCACATTACTAACTTGTTGCATTGTTGTTGTGAATTGAGGAGTGGTATTGGTAGGTATTGATGCTATTGTTGAGGAATGATGAATTTGAGTTCCTCCTTGGTTGGAAATATTGTTTGTTGGTGTAGGAGCATTAGATGTTGAAGGAAGATGTTTGTCAAATATTTGAACTATGTTTTTCACAAGATCAAGGCCTTCATCACTTTCAAGCATATGGTGAATGTTTTCTATAGTAGGAATTGAAGTAGCAGAAATGTTTTCAAGGCTAACTTGGTGTTGCAGATGGACTAAGTCCTCATGAATTTGAATGATTTTCTCTTGCAGGATATCATCAGTTCTTGGTTGAACATACATGCTACCTGAAGGTAAAGAGTTGCTAAGGTTATTATCCATGCCTAGTGTACTAGTGTCAATACTAGGAGTGGAAGCTCTAGATAACCCAAGATCCATAATGATTGTGTTATCGTTAGATGGCACGAGTCTTGAACTTCTTCTCAATAAGGTATTAGCAATAAGACACCAAACACTCATGCAAAGGCTTCTAAATGTGGGGTGGATGTAAATGCAATGTAAACTAACAAGAATGAAATGCTTAAAACCCAAATTCTAGAAAATAAAATTGAAATGTAGAAACAACAAACAAAAATTCAAAAAATGAAGATTAAATGCTAGAAAATGCAGTGAAAAATGTGCAACTGGACTGATTCGCCCAAGGTGATGAATGAGTCCACGTAGTGATTTTTCAAAAAAAATCAGAATTTTTGAATTGGTTTTTATGCTTTTTATATTTTCTAATGCAAGTATGATATGGAAATGTATATTTTTACTATTTTTTTATAAAATGAAATGCAAAAATGCAAGCTATATGAGATTTTCACTAATGCAAATTTGGAAACCCTCGAATACAAATTAAACAATGCAAAATGCAATGCAATGTTAATATATGTTATTCCTAGGATATAAATGGACTCCAAAGTAGAATCATGATTTTTAAAATTTAGGTTCACCAAAATGTGGATAGTGGAAATGCGAGTGCACAACATCCTTTATCCACACTAAAAGGGGGAATGAAGGAAGAGGGATCCAATTTCACAATGTTCACACTTGAGAGAAAATCCTTGAAATTCAAATACAAAAGATATTGAAATATGTCAAAGGGGACTGTCCTTAAGGCTAGAAATTGATAAAGAAGGTTAAATACAAATGTAAAACTAAGAAAATGCAAAGTGTTTGAAAACATGTGACTATACAAAATGACCTAAAAATGAAAAAAAACTGTAATAGAAACTTATGAGATTTATAGTGTGCATTTGAAAATTGGAGAAGGATGAAATGGAGCTTTAGAATCCTATAGAATTCACTATTGAAGCCAACTAGGACTCATACACCAAGTTGGGTGACTTAATCCTATTTTAGGAAGCTTCTGCCAGAACAAGTTTCAGACAACTAGGTACTCAGAACTTCAAAACCTCTGTTTAGGCCTCGTAATGGGACTCATATGCCATTGATGGTGTATCAGTACACTTTGGGATTTTGAGAAATTAAAAAGTGGAATATGTAGCTCCTGGTATGCACTTCTGTTCCTAATAGGTTTCTAGATCCGAAATTTCAGAATTCAACCTGTAGGTGTTCTCCAAGCTTCTTTTAGGGCTTTGGAAATTTTGAATGATGTTGAAAATTTGTTGAAAATTTTTCCAATATTTCTCTTTGAAAAATATACAACCTAGACTTGCAAAACACATGCGAAGAGAGGGAGAAATTGTTGAGGGTTAGTGAATAGGGGTTTGCCTTGGTCAAACCCCAATTTGGTAATTAAACCCTTGAAAATGAAATGAAATAAAATATGGAAAGACGATGATGAATGAACAACATGCAATGCTACAACTCACCAAACCCTTGAAGTAGAAATATGAAGACATGCAAGTAATGGCTCCAAAGTGCTTGAATGCTAGATCACTTGATTACTTGTTGAATTGATTAGAAAACTAGGATGGGTGAAATGAGTTGAAAAACCTTATATTTATATATGATTATGTAATAATTCCTAAAAATACTAGACATCACAGGCTGACCTTAGGTCTTAGAAAATAAAAACCCACTAGAAATTTGAAATTATTTTGATTTTTTACCAAAGGGGACTTAGTCACCCCTAGTGGCGAATGGGTCCCACTTAGGCATTTTAAGTGGGTGTTTTGAAAAGAGGAATGATAATGATGAGGACTATAAGGTCCTTCAATCACTCCACAAACCCCAAATTCAAGATGGAACTAGGTGAACCAGGTTTTGGGTTCAACACTATACCTCAGGTAGCTCTCTGCCTGAGGATGAAAGTGTAGTTTTGGGATGATAGCATATGTGCTGGCATCTCTCAGGTGTGACGGTGTCAATACGACCAGAGGAATAAAAAGAGAATGTGAACCACCAAAAAATAGAATGATGACCTAGCTAGTCACTTCCAAAGGGACAAAAAAAAGCTATAAAGTAAGAACGATACAAACAAATATGATAAAGCAGATATATGAGAGTTAAGGTGAGAAGAAATGACCTCACAAAGGTACTTGTTCACCAACTAGCTCCATAAAGCACATCCACCTACACACAAGGGGGAAAATTATTGTCGGGTTGTATAGGGGTTTTCCTCAACTAGACCCCCATTTTGGTGTTTCCACGTCCACGGATAGCCAAGATAGCAGCAATGGAGAAAAGTATGATAAAGGAGAGTGAAAGTAAAGAACACAATATCACTACAAAATAGTATTAGGCTACCCAGCCAAGTCATAGGGGAGAGAATTGAAAATGTTACCATCTCCACCAAGAGCTCAGTATCTAATTGCGGAGAAAATGAGAGGACTCAAGCCCCTACTACAATGGTGTTGTTCCACACTTGCTCTATGGAGTTGATGGAGTGTTGTTGTTACTGCTATGGAGTGCAAAGTGTTTTTTGAGAGTAATGGATGCTTGAGAAATGCAAGAAAGGTTGTGTGGAATACTTAGAAGATTTCCTAAAGAGATGAAATGAAGGAATGGAGAGTGTTTTTGAATGAGGGATGAGAAATATGGTGATATTTGGGTTGGTTGTTCAAAGAGGGGTGTTACAAATCGACCCCAATGGGAAGTGTAACAACTCAACTGGCCTCAAACATAGGAATCCATCAGGGACATAAGTGCATTGTGAGGACATTTGCACATTGCATAGGTGTCCTCAACAATTATTCTTCTATCAATGCACAAAAAAAATGCCAAGTGGAACAAAGGAAGCTAGATAATGTGGATTTTCACCTTCAGATTTGGTTTTCTAAGGTCAGGAAGTGTAAAAGGGGAATTTACACAAGGTCTGCAAATTCACGCCTATACATTTTTCCCCCACTTTAGCCAGCATGAATACTAATGAGTGCCTTGGTAAAGTAGATCAAAGAATTAGTAGAGTTAGAAATGTATACTTGAACCATCGAGGAAGTAGATCACAATTTGGAAAACTCGAGAGTGCAGGACAAGTAAAGGATTGCATAGCCCCATAGAACTATGAAGTTGAATAATGAAAGTGTCTAATAGGCCTATGGACTTGTAAGGAGGCAATCCACAAGATATCTCACATGAATGAATCCCTAAGAAGAAAGTACCTCACAGTCCTGCAAACCTGCAAGGAAGGTGTCCTCCAAGATCTATCACATGAAGGATACCTAGAAAATCAGCTTACAGACCCACAGACCTACAAGAAAGCATCCCCCAATATCTCTCACATGGAGGAAGCCAAGAAAGCACCCTATAGACCCAAAAACCCACAAAGAAGGTGTCCTTAAAGATTTCTCACATGAAAAAAACCCAAGAAAGTTCCCTATAGACCTGCAAACTTGTAGGGAGATATTCCCCAAGATCTCTCACATGGAGGAAACCCAAAGAAAGTGCTCTACAGACCTATAGACCTATAGGGGAGTGACCCCCAAGATCTCTCACATGGAGGAAGCTAAGAAGAAGCATCCTATAGGCCCACAGACCTGTATGAAGATATCCCCCAAGATCTCTCACATGGAGGAAAGCCAAGGAAATAGGACTCCGTTGAATTAGAAAGTAGCTTCATAGGTGCACCCATAAAGTGACATTTTTACCTACAGATAGAACATGTTAGAAAGTGGCCACACATGCAAGTAAGTAGATAGTCTTATAGACCATCAACAAGTTGGAAAACTTTCAAAGGGGTCCTTTAGGGACCTGACATAAAGAAGGGGTCCACTCAAGGGATGCACTATTCGAAAATATGGAAGAAATATTTCTTTCTCAAACCAATTCATCATCAAAGAATCCTTTTGAAAGATGTTCACTTCATCAAGGAATTTGAAAGGAAAAATGTGGTCCCATGCGAAGGGAAGGTCAAAGTTGCTCCCACCTCAGAGGAAGATTCTCAAGTTCTTTCTTTATGAACCCATGATGAAGGAAACACATTCCATTAGGGTTTCAAGTCAAGAATGCAATTCTCGAAAAGAAGTTTGTGAATATTCTCAATAAAACATTTGTTGGAAACAAATGTTTTTTTTGAAAATCAAAGCATTGTAGAAGGGTTGTTGTCACACATGAGAGGGAAAACTCAAGCAAAGAAGAGCGAAAGATAAAGGAAAAGCAAAAGAGAAACACATGCAAACACATGGCATAGAGGTAGCCTGATATTTCAGGGTTAGAATTGCTCATAAATATATATATATATATATATATATATATATATATATATATATATATATATATATATGTATAGTAATAGTATATAAAATGAATTGTCATGAACCCCCTACTATATCGGACCATGTGAAGAATGCATGAGAAGAAAAAGAAAAAATAAAAAATTGTGTCAACATGGAAGGGAAGCATAAATACCCCCAACACTTTGCATCATCCCTAATTTACCAAAAATCAAGTCACAAACATTTAATAATGATGATACAAATAGAAGAAGGTTTGTGACACAGAAACCATGCTTATATCCAAGCACCAATAAGGGTGACAAGGATTATCTAGGCACACATAGCATGATCATAGGGGAACATATCACAAAACACACACATATAATCTAAATATAAAGAAGAGGCATCCCCTTAACACTGATCAGTCAAGAGGTCATTTGTTTCCCACTCTAGATCATTGTAGGGGGAAGGAGGATGAGCCTGTAGTGGTAGAATGTTAAGAGGATGATCCTCCAACCCTCCCACAACAAGGGATAAGGAAGAGGGCCCTGCAAGGTCCTCTCCACCAAGATTTTGTGGAGCTAAGGTTAGTGATTTTCCAAATATTTCCAACAAGGCTGGAACCTTTTCCAAAGAGTTAAACATGTGCTTTATAGGAGTTCCATGTTTCACCTCAATAGATGGAGAATGTTGTGCCCAAGATTCATTGCTAGGCTATCTGATTTATTCAGGAGTAGTGACGAACTCAGGGGAAGCCAGAATTGGTTCCATCACTAGGACAAAACAAGTCAGTGTGAGACCACCTTTCGAAGAAGGTGGGATCCTCTTACATCCTTAGTTATTGGAAGGACCACTTCTCTACCTTCTACTTTGTAGGAGGATGCTAACTCCCCACAAACAAGGCAAGAAGTGTGAAGGAAGAGGAGGAGGAGAGAACCATAGTAGATATGATCGAAGTGTTCATCATATCTATGGATTTCAGGAAAGGCTAGACATTTGAAAAGGACATCAATAGAGGTGGCTCCATTGAAGGAGTGATGAAAACTTGCATCTTTTTAGGGTTAGGCGCATTCATACTCACAATAGAAGTTGTATGTAATGAAGAGATAAAATAAATAGAAGTAGAGGGGAGGAGAGGAGGATGTGACTCGACGCCTTGATACAGGGGTGGTTATCTCCTCTTCCTTCTTTTGTAGGGCAACCTAATTAGCCATGATAGCATTTCACCAGCACTTGTGCTCATGTTCAAGGAAATTTCTATGAATCTTTGAATCGGATGCCAGAGGATTCAAAGGAATAGAAGGCTCCTTCTAAGCCATGGGAGTGTCCACTACAATTATTTCCAATGGAGGAATAGACTCCTAAATGGGAGTAGGAGGAGAAGATTGAGAAGTAATGGGGGGAGTCGAATCAAGTGCCTCAACAGTAGGCCTCTTCCCATTCACTACTTTGGGAGCAGAAGTAGTAGGAGGCCATAGAGGTCAAGAAATAGAGGATTCCCCATGGGGACCTTTTCCTCTACCATACAAATAGTACCAAGGTCCAAGCGGTTTAGTAGGGAGGTCTGATATCTTGATCTTGGGTTTACACCAAGGAGGTATCATTGGACTTAACAGGTAGAAGCCAAGCTTGCTTATCCAATATTCCTTACAAGAGAGGGGAGAAAATGAGTCATTTTGAGAGGGGGAAAGCTTCTCCTTCCCTTTTTGGGAAGAGGAGGCAGTCAGTTGTTGCGCTACAAGAAGAGCCAATTTTGGCTGGGCTTTGCCCCTGGTCTTATACTTCACATAGTTTTATAAAGTAGGTGTGTCCTTGGAGGAAGTGGACCAACTAGGGTGGTTCAAAAATGGTTTAATGAATATCCCCCATGGGAAACCAAAGGCTAGTATCCAATGTCATGGACTACATGCACAACATGTTCATGTGAAAAATTTAGACATTTATGGATAACAAAGGCAATTCCATTCATGCAAGCTAGCCAAGCTTCATCCTAAACAAATATGACTCTAGGATGAACAAAGTTATCAAGCCATATGGCTTAAGATAAAGACCATCATGTGTATAGATGGTGGATTTAGTTTCTTTGTACTCTTTTATATGTAGTGAGGTAAGCTACAATGTCTCTTTTGTAATAACATTTACTCTATTCATGGGGTCTACTAATACTTTTGTCACAATGTTACCATTGAGGAAAGTGGGAATGTAGAGTGGAGGGGGCTTGTTGTTTAGGGGTAAATCCTATGAAGTGAATGTCACATCCGGTGAATCAGTCGTAGGCTATGCGGTAGAGGTAACTGTGACCATGTTGACATAGGTCTTGAGCTAAGTGATAGAATTTGTGGGATTGACAATCATGTTAGAAAAATGTAAAGGGAATGGGTCTTTCTATATCTGCAATTCACTATTCACTTTCACCATCGATTTGTTTGTGTTTTTTTTGCTTCCATCAAGAGAAATAGTATCATTCTTGATACAACCTTGTATCTCATGATGTAGGTGCATACAACGTTCAGTATCATTTTTGTTAACTTGATGGTACTGACAATAAGTACTTGCATCATACCAACTAGGGTACGGTTCCTTAAGAGGTATAAGGTTCAAAACAATTACAATCTTTTCCTTCACTAACCTTTGCAAGATGGACGAGTAAGATTCTACCAACTTTGAGAAATTTTGGTTACATTTGAGGTTGTTGTCATCCGTAGTGGCTACTACATTCACAATGGCTTTACCTTTCCTATAGATTGATACAATGGACTTTCCTTCAAAATGGGAGTGTGAGGAAGGTCCCCTCAACTGAACTACTATTTGTTGGTATTACCATAGGGCTACACACAAATGTGTGAAAGATGGATATTTCATAAGGGAAAAAATTTCTCTCCAAGGGCTTTGCAAGTTCCCTATGAATACCTTCTATACATCACAATCGAGCAACATATATGAGAATTGTGAGAAGAGCACCTAATACCATGTTATGAAATCATTGATCTTTTCTTTATTACCTTGTTTACATTAGAAGAGATCTAAAAATTTCATCTTCAACTCAATGTTAGCTTGGAATCACCATAGAAATTGGTTTACAAGTTAGTCAAATGAGAAAATGGAATTATTAGGCAAGGAACAGTACCATTTGAGTGTTGTATCCTTGAGAGATCAAGGGAATAGTTTTTCCATCACCGCATCATGATGGAAGGAATCTGTACAGAGGGAGTTAAAGGCAGACATGTGCATTTGTGAGTCCCCTTTGCCACCATATTTTTCAAATTTAGGGATCTCCATTCGTTGAGGGAAGGGAGTGTTCAAAACTACAACCGAAAATGGGATATGCTAGAAGAAGGGTTGGAAGATAGGTTGGGAAAATGCTTGGGAGAGACCTGCCAACTAGCTCTACATCTTACCCATATTCAAAAGAAGAGTATTCAAAATAGGGTCATTAGAAGATAGAGGGTCAGAGGAACCTCCTCTAGAACTACCATTGGTGTTGCCACTAGAACCATTGGTGTGACCTCTTCCAAAACCACCACCAAAGCCACCACACTAGTAGGGCCTCCACCAGAGCCAACTTTGCTTCCAAAGCCATTGCCATGAACTCCACTAGAACTGCTTCCACCAGCACCACCTCCATTGCTAAAGCCACTACCACTACCAAATCCCCCACCGCTCATCTCGCTAAAACCTCCACCACCAGATGTGACCAAAGGGATGAATCAGAAACCCAAGGGGATCTTGTTCACTTCAATAGTTTTAGATCCGTCAGAGGAAAAGGGGATGTTGATCGAGGGTATGGTATCAGTCATGTATATAGACATAGGAGGCATCGACAATCCTAGCTTCCTCTCATGATATTCAAGAGTGGCTCCTCATATAATGTTAGGATTTTTTGGAGGAGCACATGCATTAGCCAGACTAGAGAGACTAGCCAAGATTTCTATGCCTATTCAATCTTTTCCCACCATGTACTTTAGTTCGCTAATAACTCAGGTGGCCCTAGCCAACTTCAGGTCTCTTTCCAAGTGGTGTTCCAAGTCACCCAACCCTTTACTGAGGGCAGAGACATATTCTAAAGGAATGTGAACAACCTCATGCTCATCAACCGATGATGGTGTAGGAGATGTAGGAAGAGTGGGGACATGATTGGTCTCATCAAATAGTCTGACCTTGCCCCTTGAAAACTACTCCTATGCAGTGAGACCAACAATGGACCTAACAAAAATGCCTTTAGAGAAACTAGTAGTGACCTTCATCCTCTCCATTAGAATGTGTCGTATACTTCCCCTAACAATATACTTAGAGGTTGTGGACTAGGTTGTTATGCTCACAAACCTTCACAACACTTAGGAGCACAATGATCACAAGGTATAAGGGAAAATCTTCAACACCAATGGATGAGCAGACGTTGGTTAACATCGGGTTGACCAAAAATGTAAGAGAGGGGGACCGACCATGTTCAAGGCCCCAGGTCATGGAGAGCCAAGAGCAAAAGGCTACTTTGACTTACCTCAACTTAAAGGGTTGTTTTGAAATGAGGGATGAGAATGATGAGGAATGTAAGGTCCTTCAATCACTCTATAGACCCAAAATTCAAGATGGGTCTAGGTGAGCTGGTTTCCAGGTTCAACACTATACCTCATGTAGCTTTTAGCTTGAGGACAAAAGTGTAGTTTCAGGATGACAACATGGTGCACTAGCATCTGTACAACCAAAAGACTAAAAAGACAATGTGAACCATCAAAAAATAGGATGATAACCTAGCTAATCACTTCTGAAGGGACAAAATAGAGCTATAAATTAAGACAGATATGAACAAATATGATAGAGTAGATATATGAGAGTTAAGGTGACAAGAATGATGTCACAAAGGTACTTGTTTTCTAGCTAGCTCCACAAAGCACATCCTCCTACACAAAAGAAGGATGAAAATTGTTGGGTGGTTGTATAGGGGTCTACCTCAATCATACCCCCATTTTGGTGTTTCCACCTCCACGAACAACCAAGATAGCAACAATGGAGAAAATTATGATAAAGAAGAATGAAAGTAAAGAACACAATAACACCACAAAATAGTATTAGGTTACCCAACCAAGTCATAGAGGAGAGGAGTGAAAAGCTTACCATCTCAACCAAGAGCTCACTAGCTAATTGAGGAGAAAATGAGAGGACTCAAGCCCCTACTACAATGGTGTTGTTCCACACTTTCTCTACAAAGTTGGAGTGTTGTTGCTTGTACTATGGAGTGCAAAGAGCTACTTGAGAGTAATGGATTCTTGAGAAATGAAAGAAAGGTTGTGTGGAATGCTTAGTAGATTTCCTAGAGAGATGAAATTAAGGAATGAAGAGTGTTTTTGAAGTTTGGGTGAGAAAAATGGCCATATTTGGGTCTGTTGGTTGAAGAGGGGCACTAAAAATTGACACCAATGGGAAGTGTAATGCCTCTATTGGATTCAAATGCACAAATTCATCAAGGTCATAAGTGTGCCATGTGGATGTCTACATGCCACGTGGGAATCCCTGATAGTTATTCTTCTGCCAACACACAAAACATACGTAAAGTGGAATGAAGGTAGTGGGTTGATGTGGATTTTCTCCTTCAGATTTGGTTTCTAAGGTGAGGAAGTGTAAAAGGGGAATTTACACAATTGGTGCAAATTCGTGCCTATAAAGAAAGGTATAATTATTAATGACAAGCCTAGAAAAGTGTGAAAGTTTGTTACAACACTTATACAACACTTTGAAATAAGGCATGGTAGATGATAAAAAGAGGTTATTTAGGTGAAATATATTAATAAGACCCTAGAAAAGTGTGAAAGTGTGTTACAACATTTTACAACACTTAAGTAAGGTACCACTTGAATTATTTTAGTTCACAAGGGCCCAAGACCTAATATAAATGTGTTATCCACATTATAAAATTAAATCAAGGCACAATTAATCCAAAATCACAAGGAGGACCCAAATGAGACAAAAAAGTAGAAGGGTTACTTTTTTAGTCTCCACAAAATTAAGGTGGAGTTAAGTCAATTTAGCTTTAAAAGGGCCCAAGGCCTAATGTGGATGTGTAAAAAACCTCACAACACTAGACTAAGGTGATATTAAATCCAATTTATCATTAATTATTCCCATATCAAGTGTGAAAATGTAAAGGAATCCATTTTTCTACACTACATTTAGCCTCCACTTTAGTGAGAGGATGAACTTGCTTCAATCTCACACTAAAGTAGACATTCAAGAGGTTTCCTTGAATCATACTAGTGTGGATGGTCTAGGATAACAAAGATCAAGGAAGCATTCAAGTCCCCAAGATCCAAGATCCTAAGTCAAATGGACATAGCACAAGAGGACATGGACAAGGTGCATAAGATGTAACAAAACAAGATACACAAACATACAATTTCACAGACATAAAGAAGAAAAGAAAGAATAAGATAGGTGTTTTGATTAAAATTCACTCACTCTAAGGCCACAGAACTTTAAGTCATCCGTAGGGTGAGTAATCCACAATACACTCACTTTGGGGCCACGTAACTTCAGGTCATCCACTGGGTGAGTATCCTAAGAGGTGAGACACATACACATATATCTAGTATGTGCTCACACACACACATCAGTGGCTATGGGAAAAGTCATGCCTCAATTGGGCTTCCCACTCAAACCATACCAAAGTTATACCTCTTGATAACTTTGATAAGGTGCCACACAAAAATGGTCTTTGAGTTCCATGAGGCAAGCAAAACTTCATATGCTTGAAACTCATAGACATTGTAAATGTAAGATTTTTTCAAAAAGATTTTTCTTAATTCATGCAAGGTCTCTTCTTAGGAAAAATCATGCCTAATGTCTCCAAGAGAGGAAAATTCAAAGAATTATCATGCTCTTCAAGGAAATCAAGCCCAATGACACCACCAAGAAAAGGGTGCATCACAAGAAGAAATAAATTGCACAATGAAATATGAGTGTCAATGTATGCCCCCACTTTAAAGCAGTTGCTAACACCATTACCGTGAGAAATTGATTTAAAGTAAAGGGTATGTGCAGGATCATGATGGGCCAACAAGTGGTGATATGATGGGTATGTGTAGGGTATGTGGTTGATGGCTTTTTTTACCCAAAATTGATGAAATGAAAATGGTTTTTAAAGGAGATTCTCTGCTTTCCACCAATATAAATTATTCTTTACTCTAAATTTAATAAATAAATTATTCATTTTCTATTTGAATTATGACTAAAGTCCTGATTGATAGGTTGATTGAAAAACATCTATAGCTTTCGAACGATATCACATTTTTTGAATCTAAAACATCCATCACATTCTATGCTTCACATACTATAGGATTAAAAAGAAAAGAATTTCATGAAGTTTTGACCAAGTTAAGGTGTTCAGACATACGAGTTTTTATATTTTTAAAAATTTGTAATAAAAAATCATAATTAATTATTTACTTGGAAAAAAATACAAAAAAATATGCATCACATCAAGACATGAGTCCTCTACTAAAATTTAAGTACTATTGCATTGAAATTTCAAATTTTCACTTAATAGATTTTTAAAAAAAAAAAACCTAGTAGTTTAGAAACTAAATTCAATTTTCTATAGATTCTATTCTTACATATTTTTGAAATAATATAGATAACTTATTCAAATTTTTACGTCAATTTTCCTAACTTTGATTTTTCTAAATTTTTTGCCACTAAGGGCCTATTTTTTCCATGATGATCCTACACATACCCTAGAAGAATACATGAGAGCTTATTCAGAAAGACCTATGCCATGTCATATGTTTCCAATAAGCTACATCATGAATAAGTATGTCACATGTGAGCCAACTTAAGGCATCTCATCCACATCCCAAGCTTGCTCTTATATGTACATGTAAGGTGATCGACTAGCCAAAAGAGACAACAACAAGTGACATATGAGGACAAGGCTACTAACCCCTTACCCCCAATTAGTGTAGGGAAAGGGTGATCTGAGTAGGATGAAAATAAGTTTCAATTTGAGGAACAAGGTGCTCTGACATAAGGAAGAGTACTATAATCCCTAAGATGTTGAATTTTGTTACTTAAAGCCTTACATTCATTAGTAGAATGACCATGAACTCTATGATATGCACAAAATGAAGTCTTGTAATAAAATTTATTTCATGTTCTGGGAGGAAGGTATATCAAGTGATCTCAGAGGAGTCTCAAAAATATACCCTCTTGATCAATGGCAAAAGGTGTTCTTGTAGTTTGTGACAAAGATATCTCTTGCTTAGCATTAGTTGTCATACCTACACAAGACTCTTTAGATTATGATATTTTACACTCTCCTTTATAGGGGGGTGTAAAATCTAACGAATTCAAAACATTAGTGTTTTGTGTGATGACATTGACATTAAGTGAATATTTCATTATTATTTTTATTTCTTGCAATGGATAAAAACCACTAGTGTCTATCAATTCAGGATGCACAACTATTAAAGCCAACTTAGAAGAATCTTTTGTAAGACTTTTGACATTGAGTGAAGGATTGTTTGATGGCTTGATTTCTATGAAAGGAAAATAACCAAGACCATGAGTTGTTTCTTGCATGTTAGCCTCGACAGGGATATGGGTTCCTTGCTCTCTAGCACCATATCCTTTTCCACTGTATCTAAGTTGTTTCATAATCTCATAACCTTTTACATAAAGCTTCTTCATTTCTTTTGGATCTAGTGGTTGTTCATAATGAACTTCATCAAAGGTTGTTGTGTAGTTTTTTGTCTTTTGTTCTAAAGTGGTTGAGGTGGATGCTGAACTTCATCAAAGGTTGTTGTGTAGTTTTTTGTCTTTTGTTCTAAAGTGGTTGAGGTGGATGCTTTCGAAGGGTCATCCAAATTTTTGTTGACATTCCCACTTTCTCTTTTCCCTTGTCAAAGTCTTTGTGTATAATGGGTATGTGTAGGATCATCATGGAAAAAACAGGCCCTTGAGTGGAAAAAAATTCAGAAAAATTAGTGTTAGGCAACTTGACGTAAAAATTTGAATAAGTTATCTATATTATTTCAAAAATATGCAAGAATAAAATTTGTATAAAATTGAATTTAGTTTCTAAACTACTAGGTTTATTTAAAAATAAATAAAATATATTTGGTGAAAATTTAAAATTTCAATGCAGTAGTACTTAAATTTCAAGGAAAAAATAAGAAGTAGGTGTCTGTTTGACCACCCTAACCATAATAAAATGATAAAAAAAATTTATAATATTTTATATATAAGTATAGGACTCATGTCCGGATGTGATGCATATTTTTTTGTAATTTTTTTCCAAGTAAATAATTAATTATGATTTTTTATTACAAATTTAAAAAATATAAAACTTGATGTCCGACCACCTTAACTTGGTCAAAACTTCATGAAATTTAATTTTTCTTTTTTTAATCCTATATTTTGTGAAGCATAGAATGTGATGCATGTTTTGGATTCAAAAAATGTGATACCGTTTGAAAGTTATAGATGTTTTTCAATCACCCTATCGATCAGGACTTTAGTCATAATTCTAATAGAAAATGAAAAATAATTATTTATTAAATTCAAATTAAAGCATAATTTATATTAGTGGAAAGCTGAGAATCTCCTCTAAAAACCCTTTTTATTTCATCAATTTTGGGTAAAAAAAAGTCGTCAGCCACATACCCTACAAATACCCATAATATTGCCACTTTTTGGCCCACCATGATCCTGCACATACTCTAATCTTGTATTCTCCCATGAATGTTGGTTTGAAGTCTAAGGAACTACAATCATCTTCTAATAGCTTTGTGACTTATTCAATGTCTTTTTCTTTGTCTTTTTGTTGCATAGGTTCTACTTGTGTGGTTGGTGTTAATGTTTCCAAAGGATTTTCCTTGCTTTTCTCAATGTTTAAACAACTATTTTGGTCAAGGTCCACTTCGAGTGTGTACACCCTTTTGTTGTAAATATACTTCATTTTATGATGAAGAGTAGAAGGAACCCCATTCATTGCATGAAACCATGACCTTCCTAAAAATAGATCGTATGAAAGATCATGAGGCATAACATGGATTGGTGTTTCTAATGTGTCTTTCCTAGCTGTAATAGGAAAAGTAATCACACCAAGCAGTTTCTTTCGTACATTGTCAAATACACTAATATAGATAAAGAGGTAGGTTGAATTTTTTATTTATCCACATGAAGCCAATCCAAAAGGTTTATGCTACAAAAATTGAAGGCATAACCATTGTTGATGAGGGTTCACTTTTTCCCTATTCTTTTATATTGAACTAATACCATGAAAGCATCATTTTGTTTTTTGACTTCCAAGGGGGAGAGTTCACTTTGGTGGAAAACAATGTTAGCATTTATTCCTTGAATAATGGTTGTTATGTTATTTGGTTATGTATTAGAAGGGTTAGAAACTTGTAAAGTTGTTTGAAGCATAGTGTGATAATTAGGTGAATTTTGAATTAGGTCCCATAGGGATATCTTTGCAAGAGTATTCTAAGTTGTTCAACAAGATCATACTCCTTCCCAATATGTGAATGCAAACAAGGATGACTAGGTAAAATAGGATTAGGAAAAGGTAAGGTTGTTGTGGTTGGTTTTCTTTGTTGTGGATTATTTTTGGTGTTATATGTATGAGCAATGGTATTATGAGTCAACTATTGTGACACATTATTCTTTGGTGGGTAAAGGATAAATTTAGGTTTGTTTTGAATTTGAGGTTTGTGTGAAGGTGGGTAAAGGATTACTTTAGGTTGAATAATATTAGCATCACTTAGGGAAGGAGAGCCTAATGTTTCCTCATCATATTCTTCTAAGGATACTATATTATTGTCAATATTATCCTTTTCTTGCACCATGATATCCTCCCTAGGAGGAGAGTTTTTAGGAGAACTACAAACTAAATGTTCTTGGAAATCAAGGATTGATTCTTCTAAAATGACTTCATCATGAGTAGGGGAATGATCAATGGTTGGATTTTCTTGATTATTAGTAGTGGGAATATTAGGACAAGGCTCTATTTGATTTTCTATTTTCTCTATGGTCTCATTATCTTATGCCATACTATGTACCCTAGTAGGAGAGCTTGTAAGATGTTCATCACATTCCATGATTAGATTTTGTAAATTAGCTTCATCACTAGTAGGGGAGGCATCAAGAGAAGGATAACTATAATTTTCATGCTTACTAAATAGATCTTCCCAAATGGTAGGGGCTTTAGAGAACGGAGGTGCAATATTCTCATGACCCTCTATAGGTGCATCTTCTAAAACCAACCTATCCTCTTTGCATCGAGGAGGGATAGTAAGAGAAGGAAAATTGTGATTGTCATGGTAATCTATGATATCATCCTCTTTGGCTAAAAAAATTCACAAGAAAGGGATGAATGGAGATTAGGTAAGGTGACATTTAAAAATATTTCTATGATCTCATCTTCTTTTTTCCTAATATCTTTCAAAGGGGGGGGGGGAGAGGGACAATCAAGACTCCCAATGCTTGTATCTTCTTTCATCAAGATACCTTAATCACTAATAGGAGAGGTATTGGGAGAAGAAAAATTATGATTGTTATGATTGTATACAATTGCATCATCTTGTGTTATGAAATTCTTGCAAATCTGGTAGATACTAGGAGGGTATTCAAAATCCTTATCAAAGGTTTTCCTTTGCTCTCCTAGATTATGCCTATGAGTAGAGAAAATAGAATCATACAAGAAACTTGATATTCTAGAAATGCTAAATTCTTGAAAATAACGCATGCTAACATGAGAAATTACTCTATCTAAATCATGCAATTTTTCTAAAATGTAAAAAAATGTCCTATAGATCTAAAACTTTTGATGTCGAAATGATTTTTGAAATGCTAGAAAAATGACTTCACTAGATGGATGTTTTTATCTAGATGCATAAAAAAGATGTTATTGAAAATTTCCAGACTTATACTATATGTTACCAACAAGCTTAGGGAGCACATAAATGAGGTTTTTAATGCTTTAAAAGGAATTTTAAAATCTGGAATGGGACTTATTCTCCTAGAGGGGCGAATGAGTCCAAGTTAGGGTTTCTTTCAAAAATTTCAAAAAATTTCAATTGTTTTTTATGCTTTTCCTATTGTATGACCTAAAGACTAAATGAAAATGCATATTTTGAATTATTTTCAATGAAATTGAATGAAAAAATGAGAGCTAGATATGATCTTTTAATAATGAAAATTTTGAAACCCTAGAATGCAAATTAACCACTCCAAATCCTAATGCAATGCTAATGCAAGCCAAATATAGGATGACGATGGACTCCAAATAAGAAAAGAAGGTATTCGACATATAGGTCCACCAAAATTATTTTCTGAAAAATGGATGCTTTATGGTTTTAGACATAGAACATCACTTTTCTCCAACTAACATTCAAGGATGCCCTAGAGATCTCAACCCAATGAAGAATGAAGGAAGAGAGATCTGACAATACAATATCTTAGAATATGTTTAGATATTAATTAAGGCTAAATGAGGGGTTCACCACCAAGTTTATACTTGGAAAAGACAATGAAATGCAAGATGCAACACTAAGCCCTAGTTTGATGCAATGACCTACAAAATGACCTAGAAAAGTGTGTTAAAAAAAATAATGTTACAAAACAAAATGTGTGTACCTAGAAACTTGTAGAGGCTTGAATGAAGATTGGAAATACTATTGATCCTACAATTTTGGCCTATTGGGACTCATTCACCATTTTGGGTGAATCAATCCCAATTTTGGATTTCTGTGTAGGAGCAAGTTTCAAGCAAATGGGTATCCAAATCTGTAAAGATCTTTGAAAAAAACCTAGAGTGGGACTCATACACCACAAGTGACAAATAATTCTAGTTTGAATTTTCTAGAAATTTAAAGTCTGAATCTCCTCTTCACAGTCTACTCAATATTCTCCTCCAGGTTCCTAGATCTGAAACCATAATTTTGGGGTTGTAGGTTACCTTTTAGTGAAAATTATGGCCTTGCAAATAAGGGGACAACTCCAACAAGATTGAAACCTAATCCTTAATAATCTTCAATTCTTCAAAGCACCCAAATATTCAATCACACAAAGAGAAAAAAAAAGTGTTGATTATTAGGGAATAGGGGTTTGACTTGGTCAAACCCATTTTAGGTAATTAAACCAAATGATGAAATAATATAATGAAGCATGAACATGAAATAATGCAATTAGAACCTTTCCATGATGATGGATCTTGAATTTCTACAACATTTGATGAAGGATATGTCCTTAAAAGCCTTAGAAATGATCTTGAAAGCTATCTTGATGACCTTGTGAAGACTTGGAGTGCTTAACTCTGAGTGCTTGACTTGATAACATGAATGATCAATGAAATGGTGATTTCTAAGATTGCTTATATAGGCAATCCACTTAAATGACCGTTAATTTGATCCCCAAGGCTGACATAGAAGAAATTTAAACTTAAAACCCAGTTTTTTCTGCTCAAACCTTGAAAATAGCTCAAATGGGACTCATTTGCCAAGTTGAAAAAATGATTCCCACCTGGATAGGTCTCATTTGTCCAAAGTGGTGAATGGATCCCACAAGGGCTATTTCTCCAACTAGAGTATTAGGGAGTAAATAAATTAAGCTTATATGTTGACGTTGTTAGGTTTTTGATTAAAACATTCCTTGGGATGCATAAATGTAAGAGGGCCCAAAATCTAATGTGAAAGTGTAAATAAATACAATTTACATCACTAAATTAAGGCAAAATTAGGTCTATTTAGCTTAGAAGGGCCCTAAATCCCATGTGAATGTGTAAAACACATTACAACACTAGACTAGGTCCACTTTGTTTACAAGCCTCCTAAATTTAATGTGAAGATGTAAATAAACACATTTTACAAAATTAAATTAAGGGAGAGTTAAGTTAATTTAGCTTTAAAAGGGCCTAAGACCTAATGTGGATGTGTAAAACACCTCACAACACTAGACCAAGGTGACATTAAATCCAATTTTTCATTAATTATTCCCATATCAAGTGTGAAAATGTAAAGGGGTTCATTTTTCTACACTACAATGAGAAACAAGACACAATGATAGAAAAATAATTTTTGGCTCTTGTATTGGCTACAAGTAAACTGAGACATTACTTACTGAATGCTAAAATACATGTGATGAAAAAATTTGATCTTTTAAAACATCTTTTCAATAAAATAGATTTATCAAGACACTTAGCTAAATGGGTTATATTGTTAACAGAGTTTGACCTTAAGTTTGTTTCACAAAAAGCAATTAAAGGACAAGCCTTAACCAACCACTTATCGAACACTCCCTCCCCCCTAGCATTACCTAAAGTAGAAATCCTTGATGAGAATGTGTGGACTTTCAGAAAGATAAAGAAGCATGGGAATTATAGTTTGATGGATCTAAGTGTAGAATAGGCTCCAACACTAGGGTTATAATAGTCCCACCTACAAGAAATCCTATTCCCTTATCCTATCACTTAAATTTCATATGCACCAACAATATGACAAAATATGAAACATTAATTTCTAGTTTGCATGGAATTTTAGCTTTGGGAGTTTGAAATATTAAGATATTTGGTGATTCACAATTAGTCATTAAACAAATAAATGGGACATACCAAGAAAATCATGAAAAATTATCGAAATACAAGGATCTCATAATGAATTTGTTAGAAAAGTTTGAATCATTTACCATTGATAACATCCCATGAAAGGATAATTGGCATGCAGATGTAATGGAAAGTGCAACTTCTCTTATATCACCTCAAGATCCTTCAAAGGATTTCACATTTATTGTCCATACAATTATGAAATCATTAATCGAATCCAAAGTTGAAGAAGCATTAAAAAAAACTATGGAAGGCTCTAGTGAATGGTATACACCAATATTTAATTATTTAAAAGAAGGTAGATTTCTTGAGCTAACAACTAAGAATACTTAGGATCATCTTAGAAAACTAGCAACTAAGTATATAATTCTCACTGACATGTTACATAGAAGATCCTTTACTGACCTTTTACTTAGATTCCTTAAATAATCTAAAATCCCCATAGCACTTGAAGAAGCTCATGTAGGTGCCTATGGAGGTCATTTTTGAGGAAGATCATTAGTTCAAAAAATCATTCACATGGGATACTACGGGAGACATATGGAAAAATATTGTATTAAGTATGTTAAGAGATGTCACAAATTTTAGGAACATAGAAATTTAATTCATGCTCCTTCTTCCGAGCTTCGAGCCAAAATTCCTATTTGGCCATTCTCAATGTGGGAACTAGATTTGATTGGGATATGTCATTTCATATTGGAACACATTATTGCTCATTTTGAAATTCCTTCAACATTGGTTTCAGATAATGGGACACCATTTAAAAATAATGACATGAAGAAATTCCTAGAAACATTTAATATCCAACTTTTTTTCTCAACACCTTACTACCCACAATCTAATGGTCAAGCTTAATCAACTAATAATACCCTAGAGAAAATCCTAAGGAAGATAGTAAAAAAACACAATAAGGATTGGCACACACAGTTGATGTATGCATTATGGGATTAATGTACTAGTATCAGAAAATCCACTTGGACTACTCCTTATAATCTTGTCTATGGTGTTGAGGTGATTATTCCCTTGGAGTTAGAAATACCTACGTTAAGGATTGCTCTTCAAGGACTTATTGATGACAACACTTATAAAGAACACCAATTACATCAACTTGAGGTACTTGATGAACAACACATTAACACTCTTGAACATCTCCAAGCTTATGCTAGAAAATTACAACTTAGTTATAGCAATTATGTCATCCCTTGTGTATTCAACAAAGGTGATTTGGTGTTATTTGAAAATAAATGTAATGTTAATGTCAACTAGATTGAAAAAGGAAAATTCGATCTTAAATAGTTAGGCCCTTATATAATTAATAAAAGTTATGGGTTTGGTGCATACATGTTAACATAAATGGATGGAACACCTCTCAAAGAACCTATTAATGCCACACATTTGTTCCAGTATTATGTCTAATCTTCTTGAATAGTGTGAATTATAAAGCAGTGGTGTTATAGTTAGTGGATAACATTCTATATACTCTCACATTGCTTCATTCTTGACAAACAATTATTTGTGTGTCTTGAATACCAAAGTGATTATTTAATTCTTTTTTTAAATGATTACTTTAGGTTTCATACTATTCAAGTTCATCTTGTATGTTGTGTTAGATTAGATCCTTATATGCATTTAATTTTCTTTAATTAGATCATAGGTGCATTCAATTTCGCATAAAATAATTAATCAAAATTTTGCATCTAAGATAAAACTAGAATAAATTTTAATTAGATCACAAAAAAAAAATTAACTCATGGAGAAATTTATTAAATAGTATAACAAATATTATTTAATCAATCACATTGTAATTTAACTTTAAACACATATGCACAAATAACAAATCATCAAATGATCATATATATATATATAAAAAATTTGTGTACATGTCATCAATGTATACAATGCTAATGAGGTTTGTGACTACTAGATCTCTTGAGATTTGGTGCTCGCATCTCTCTAGAGGTGGTCCATCGAGAGACGGTGGTATGAAATCATGATTGCAAGCTATCAAGTACATTCAAAGCATACTATAATGTTGGATGTTGTGGTTGTGTTGCTGATATGTGGTTTTCATTGATGTCAACACTATTGTAATTAATGTCTTAGAAGTTGTATATGTTGAGGATATTGAGAAAATTGTAATGGAATAAGTTGTAGGTTGTTAATGATGTAGTGAAGTTTAGTTTGTTGGCTAGCTGAGTATGTTGATGATCAAAGGTTGTGGATTAAATGGCTTGTTTTTTAGTATATCTAGTTTATCCATGTTAAGTTTTAGAGATCTGGATGAAGATTTGATCGAGTTATGCGAAGTTGTGTTTTGACAGTCATTTTGTTGCTTCAATTGGTGTTCTTGAATGAAGATGTGATTCTAGTAAGTTCAGTTGTTTTGGATGCTTCTCTAGTGATTCATGATGTTTGTGGATGTTTCTATATCATGCATTATCTTTGTTGCATGTCTACATTGATTGTTGTGCTCACGATTGGTGGTTTTCTCTTGCATGTTCATGGCGGACAAGGTGATTGTAGCATGTTGTGGATCTTTGAGGAATAATTTTTGAAGGTGTTTCATGGTTGAGGATTTTATTTTGGGTCTTCACTATGTCATGGCTAACCTTGGATAATTCGCATTGATAATCTTTAATGTTTTGGGCCAATAGTTTGTATTAATTTTATTATTTTATTGAGGCTAACATGTAGTGATGTAATCTCTTGTTGTGGATATATATAAGTGACTATTTATTCCATTTGAAGGCATGCATGAATATGAGATGTGTGAATAATTTCCTAATCATTTGAAGGAAGAAGGAGAGTGTGAAGAAGAATGAGCAGAGTGTGAAGAAGTGTTCATGTGCTTAATTAGAACTATAATCAGGCATTAGCAAATGTTATTTTCTCAATTCAAAATCTTGCAGGTGTAATCTGAATGTTTTTCTAAGATAGTGTGTCTTCCTTTGGGAAATGAGCCTTATTGTATTTCAGCAGTTTGCTCTAGGTAGTGTGTCTGAACGCATGTGCATTCCCCATTTATTCTTCTTTATACTTTTAACAAGGTATAATCTTGTGGACTGACCTCCATTATGGTTTTTCCCCTAACAGGGTTTCCACATAAAAAATATTGGTGTTATGTGTGTTTCTGATGTGTTGATGATTTATGCTTTCATGGTTATTAATAAGATCTAAGAATAAAGTTAATAAGTTTAATAAATTAGAATTTCTTTGACAACTGATTCACCCTCCCCTCTCAGTTGTATGCCCTTGTGTTGCCAAAAATTGGTATCAGAGTAGGTTCCTTGGAAGAAGTTTAATAGCTTGAGGTGATCCACCATGGCAACATATAAGAAGGACAGTCTAAGATTTGATGGAACAAATTATTCTCTATGGAAGAATCGAAAGGAGTGTCATCTGAGATGCATTGGTGAACCCTACTAGAACATTACAAGGAATAGATATGTTATCCCATAGAATGGTCCTTCTACTTCTACTGAGATTAAGGATGTTGAGGACAATATTAGGGCTAAGGAAGCATTGTTGAGTGCTCTAACTAATTCTAAGATGACAAATGTTATGGATCTGATGGCTGCTTATGAGATCTAGAAAAAGTTGGAAACTTTGTATGAAAGTGATGCTAATGTGAGGATTGCTAAGTTGCAAAGTATGAAAGGGAAATATGAAATGTTGAGAATGGGTGATGATGAGAACATTACTTATTTCATGCAAAGAGTGAATGAACTTGTGTGTGGTATTAGATGTGCTGGTAGACAATTAGAAGAATCAAAGATTGTTGCTAAAGTGCTTAGATCCTTGCTTGTTGCATACAAAGTCAAAGCTACTACTATTTAGGAGCTCCAAACTGTAAAAATGTAACCAGAGATATGTTGATTGGTAAGCTTATTGATTTTGAGTTGAATGAATTTGGTGATACTCTTCCTAAGACAAACTCTGCATTGAAATCTACTACTTCTAGAAGAGATAAACAAAGATATGATCCAAGAGAAAAAATTTCTAGAAAGGTGTTCAAGTATGAGAAGGAAATGAGAAATATTGAAGAAGAGAGAGAAATGGATGAGCTTGAAGCACTTATTATCAAGAGAGAAGCCAGAGGAAAAGGTTAGTATAAAGGGAAGTTTCCTATTAAATGTTTTTCTTGCAATAAGATAGGCCATCTTGCATCAAGGTGTCTGGAAAGAGTTCCTAAGTCAAGACCTAGCTAGCCTAGATTTCAAAGAAAGTGTTATTATGTTGTTGATGAAGGTGTGACAGATGATGAATCTGATAAAGGGAATGTAAGTGAGGACAATTGGGTATTTATTGCTATCAAGGAAAATGATCTAGCCCCTACTAAACCTGCTAGTTGTACAAATGTGGAGAAAGCCCTAACTACTCGAGTTGAAGAGAAAGATGAATGGGTAATTGACAATGGATGCTCTCATCACATGACAGTGATAAAAATAATTTTTCAAGCTTGGAAAAGTATGATGGTGGTGTTGTAAGATTTGGTGATGACAAAGAAAGTGTAATATGTAGCAGAGGATGCATTTCTCTTGATGGCAAGCATAATATTGATGATGTCCTATATGTGGAAGGTCTGAAGCATAATCTCTTAAGTGTTGGATAAATGGTTGACAAGGGTTACAATCTTCAATTCAAGGATGGAAAGTGTAGAATATTGGGAAGTTTTGGAAATTTGATTGCATCAGGTACAAAAACAAAAGATAATACCTTTCACCTAAATGCTACTATTAAAAGTTGTCTTATTGCTCAAGTTGATGAAAGTTGGTTGTGGCATAGGAGAATGTGTCATGTTAACTTTGATAATATTATCAAGATAAGTTCTACTCAGGTTGTGAGAGATCTTCCTAAGTTGATAAAACCTACTAATGCTATATGGAAGGAGTGTTAGTTAGGAAAGAAAACAAGAGTTTCATTTCAAAGCAAACAACATTGTTCAAATGTAGTGTTGGATCTTGTGCATACTAACTTGTGTGGTCCTTCTAGAGTCAAAATTTTACAAGGATATAGGTATTTCATGTTACTTATTGATAATTATTCTAGAATGATGTGGGTTACTTTCTTAAGGGAGAAATTTGAAGCTCTAGAGAAGTTCAAGATCTTTAAGGCTATGGTTGAGAGAGAGACAAGTCTAAAGATTAAATGTCTGAGATTAGATAGAGGTGGTGAATTCACTTTGGGTGAGTTTAATTCTTTTTGTGAAGAACATGGAATAAAGAGACAATTATTTGCACCATGGACCCCTCAACAAAATGGAGTTGTGGAAAGGAAGAAAAGGACAATTGAAGAAGCTGCTAGAACTATGATGTTGGAAGGAAATGTTCCACATATCTACTAGAGAGAAGTTGTGAGTACTATTGTTTGCACACTCAATTAGGTACAAGTCAAAGGTGATATTGGTAAGACTCCTTATGAGCTATGATATGGTCATAAGTCTACTATTAGATACTTCAAAATCTTTATGAGTAGATGTTTTATCAAAAGAGATGAAGATATAGGAAAGTTTGATTCTAGGAGTGATGAAGGAATCTTTCTTGGTTATTCTACTAAAAGTAAGGCCTACCGATGCTACAATAAGAGATTGAGGAAAATGGTTGAAAGTGAAAATTTCAAGGTTGATGAAGACATAGTTAGACCATCTAGAACTTGTGCATATGATTCAAATGATAAAAATGAAAGTTCATGAAAGAAAGTTCAAGCTTCAAATCTTGATTTCAATACATCCCAGTGAATCAATAAAATCAAGAGGAAGGAACTAGTGAAAGTGGAGAAGATAGATCACAAGAGCCTAAAGTTCAAGAACATTCTAAGACTCCAAGGTATGTAATATAAAATCATTCAGAAGATCAAATTATAGGTGATAAGAACAAAGGTGTCCAGACTAGGAGAAGGATTGTAGAAGGATATTATTTTATTTCAAAGACTGAGCCTAATAGTGTGAATGAATCATGCAAAGATGAACATTGGGTAGAAGAAATGAAAGAAGAACTATAGTAGATTGAGAAGAATGATACATGGTTTCTTGTTCCTAGACCTAAGAAAAAATGTAATTGGAACTAAATGGGTCCTTAGAAACAAACTAAATGAGCAATGAGAAGTAGTTAGAAACAAGGCAAGACTGGTGTGTAAAGGATATTCTCAGATGGAAGGACTTTTGCTCCTATTCCTAGGATTTAAATTATGAGACTATTTCTTGCTTATGATGCTTACAAAAACTACCAGGTTTATTAGATGGATTTCAAGTTAGCATTTCTAAATGGAAAATTGGAAGAATAAGTGTATGTTGAGCAACATGATGGATTTCAATTGACTGATCAAGGAGATATGGTTTGTTGGTTGAAGAAAGCACTGCATGGAATCAAGCAAGCCCCAAGATTATGGTATGCAAGATTGGAAAATTATTTGTCGAATCTTGGATTTAATAAAGGTACTACTGATAGTAATTTGTATTTCAAGATTGATCATAATAAAGATTTGATTGTTGAAGTTTCTGTTGATGATATCATTTTTGGAGGAGATGATAGTTTGTGCATGAAGTTTATTGATGAGATGCATAATGAATTTGAGATGTCTATGATTGGAGAGATGAAAGTATTTTTGGGATTGCAAATTACTCAGTTAGATAAAGGGATCTTTATATCTCATTCCAAGTATGTGAAATAATTTCTAAAGAAGTTTGGTATGGAAAATTCAAAGCTGGTTGGTACACCTATGGTGACCGGATGTAAGTTGACACAAGATGATAATTCCTTGAAATAAAATCAAACTAGATACAAATTGATGATTGGTGGATTGCTTTATTTGACACAAACTAGACCTGAAATCATGAATGTTGTATGTATTGTTGCAAGATTTCAAGCTGATCCTAAGGAATCTCATGTGATAGTTGTGAAGAGGATTTTCAGATACTTGAAGGGGACAATTTATTTTGGCCTGTGGTATCCTAAAGATGATGACCTTACTTTGAGTGCCTTTACTGGTGTTGATTGGGAAGGAGATGTGAATGAAAAGAAAAGTACCAATGGTGGTGCATTTTTCTTGGGAAAGAAGTTGATTTCATGGTTAAGTAAGAAGCAAAATTCCATTTCTTTATCTACTATAGAGGCATAATACATTGTTGCTACTAAAAAATGTACTCAAGTATTGTGGATGAAGCAGATGTTGAAAGATATTAGAATTTTGTATGATGAGCCTATTGCTATATTCTATGATAATTCAAATGCAATTAAAATTTCTAAGAATTTGGTGTTGCATTCAAAGACCAAGCATATATCTATCAAGTTTCACTTTTTGAGAGAGAAGGTGAGTGAAAAGTAGGTTATATTGGAGTATGTGCCTACTAAGGAACAGATTGTAGATATATTTACAAAGCATTTTCCTAAGGATACTTTTGAGTATCTCAGAGGGAAGCTAGGCTTGATTACCCCTCCTAATTAGAACTAAGATGCATTGATGTGCATCCGTCTGTGCATTTCACCATCATATTTTGATTTGGATTGATGTGTTGTGGATGTTACTCAGGGGGAGTAATCAGATGTTCAGATATGTGGTTTATAGCTTGTTTGTATCTTTTTCCTTGATGTAAAAGGGGGACAAGAGTCATATGAAAGAGTTGAGGAGAAAAGATTCAGAACCTGAGGGGGAGAAAGTGTTAAGAGGAGGTCGCATTGATGGTGTTTTTCACATCATGTGTTTCCATCAATGCCAAAGGTGGAGATTTTTGGATGTTGTGGTTGTGTTGCTAATATGTGGTTGTCATTGATGTCAACACTATTGGCATTAATGTCTTAGAAGTTATATATGTTGAGGATATTGAGAAAATTGTAATGGAATAAGTTGTTGGTTGTTAGTGATGCAATGAAGTTTAGTATGTTCGCTAGTTTAGTACGTTTATGATTAGAGGTTATGGATTAAAGGATTTTTTTCAAGCATATCTAGTTTATCCATGTTAAGTTTCCGAGATTTGCATGAAGATTTGATCAAGTTATGAGAAGTTGTGTTTTGACAGTCATTATGTTTCTTTAGTTAGTGTTCCTAAATGAAGATGATGTGATTCTAGTAATTTTAGTTGTTGCAGATGCTTCTCTGGTGATTCATGATGTTTTTGGATGTTTCTAGATTGTGCTCTATCTTTGTTGCACATCCACATTGATTGTTGTGCTCGTGATTGGTGATTTTCTCTTGTCTATTCATGTTTTTCATGTTCATGACCAACAAGGTGATTATAGCATGTTGTGGATCTTCAAGGAATAATTTTTGAAGGTGTTTCATGGTTGAGGATTTTATTTTGGGTCTTCACTATGTCATGGCCAACCTTGGTTAATTCACATTGATAATCTTTAATGTTTTGGGCTGATAGTTTGTATTCATTTTATTATTTTATTGAGGTTGACATGTAGTGATGTAATCTCTTGTTGTGGATATATAAGTGACTATTTATTCCATTTGAAGGCATCCATGAATATACGATGTGTGAATAATTTCCTAATCATTTGAAGGAAGAAGGAGAGTGTGAAGAAGAATGAGTAGAGTGTGAAGAAGTGTTCATGTGCTTAACTAGAACTATAATTAGGCATTAGCAGATGCTATTTTCTTAATTCAAAATCTTGCAGATGTAATCTAAATGTTTTGTAAGATAGTGTGTCTTCCTTTGGGAAGTGAGCCTTGTTGTATTTGAGTAGTGAACTCTTGGTAGTGTGCCTGAATGCATGTGCATTCCCCATTTATTCTTCATTATACTTTTAATATGGTATAAACTTGTGGACTGACCTCCATCATTATTTTTCCCCTAACAGGGTTTCCACATAAAAAATATTGGTATTATGTGTGTTTCTGATGTGTTCATGATTTATGCTTTCATGGTTATTAATCAGATATGGGAATAAGGTTAATAAGTTTAATAAGTTAGAATTTCTATGAGAACTAATTCACCCCCCCTCTCAGTTGTCTACCCTTGTGTTGCCAAAAATCGGTATCAAAGTAGGTTCCTTTGAAGAATTTTAATAGATTGAGGTGATCCAAGATGGAGACATATAAGAAGGGTAGTCTGAGATTTGATGGAACAAATTATTCTTTGTGGAAGACTCAGATGGAATTTCATCTGAGATGCATTGGTGAACCCTACTGGAATATTACAAGAAATAGGTATGTTATCCCATAGAATGGTCCTTCTACTTTTGTTGAGGTTATAGATGTTGAGTACAATATCGGGGCTAATGAAGCATTATTGAGTGATTTGATGTTTTTTTTTTATTTGTTGATGATTTATGCTCTCATGGTTATTAATCAAATCTAAGTATAAGGTTAGTAAGTTTAATAAGTTGTAATTTCTGTGACAACTAATTCAGACCCCCTCTTAGTTGTCTGCGATTGCGTTGCCAACATGTAAACCTTGTACTTGTCTAAGGGCTACCTGACACTTTTCCACTAAATGATCTCTCTCTACTTGTAGTCTAGCTACATATGATTGAAGTATCTCAACCTTTGTTGGAGCTCGAGATGATTGAAAATTGTGGGTAGCCTCAACTTGATGGGCATGCCTCCTGACACTCTCATATGCTTCCCAAAGTCTCACATACAGCTTGAACAACTCTGGGTCCTACTCCATGATGGGTGGGGGCACTATCTCAATAGCCACCTAAAGATAGAGATCATGAAGGTCTCTCATGCTCCTGCAAGATAAAAATCATAAATATAATTAGTACACATCACAATATCTATGTATATATATATATATATATATATATATGAACATAAAATTAAAACATAAAGCATAAGCATAAAGCATGTTAGTAAATAAAAAATCCTCACCTAGTTCTTTGAATGGATATGTAAAAATAGCCTCATCATGTGTAGGAGGCATGGTGGATGTGCTAGCCTCTCCATTCCTATAGGTGTTGGTGCTTGTTATAGCTGCTAACTGTGATCTAGTCACATGAGTAGGAGCTGGCTCTCCCCACTCATGGGCCATTGGATCCTCATCTATTGTCTCATCACCCTCACTCATTAGTTGATACTCCTCCTCATCCTCTTCCTCATAGCCATCATAATTAGGATCTACATCCTCGTCATACTCCTCATCTCACATATGTGAATATGTCTGCAGCCATGAACTGTGTCTCCTTAGCTCTTTCCTCCTCCTCATCTCCCTAATCTAGGAGTCACTTTGCAACACCTATCAGATCATCCATCAAGAATACAGGAGTTTGGTTGTGTTATTTCCCACCACTCCTCATAGGAATTTGTGGTACCAATGTCATCATCATCATAGACCAGAGGAATATCATGATCCTCGTTCATAGTCACTGTAGACAACATCATTGGTAATGAACTGTTTAGTATCACCAAGCCTCTGGGTATTTCATATTGATCTCCTAAAAAATGTTCATGCCATGGTTGGTATCTAGAATTATCCAAACTATCGCATGACATTATCATAGTAAAAAGTTCATACTATGTAATCATGTCTTTCTATCAAGAATCTATTTATCTATAATCTCCTCATCGAACGAGTCTCTTCCAACCACTATGGTATAGGTTAGTAAGGTCTCCATATGATCTCCTCCTCATCCTATTGGTCAAATCAAACTTTCAAAAAATGCAAGTCACCATATTGCCATAGCCACCACAATGGATAGTTGAATGTGTGAGGATACCCTAAAGCTGATGCACATGGAAATCTTGTCATCCTAGTGCACATGATATTCTCTAGGCACCACACCTATAGCAAAATATATTGTACCATGCTATTTACCTCATGAAATGAAAATCACCCAAGATCATAATATAGGTATGTAAGGATGTTGTGCTTAGAAGCATACATGGTCCTATTCTCTACCATCCCCCATATCATATGTACTATTCCTCCCTCTAAGTGTGTTCCCTGACCATTTGGTACAAGTCTAGTGCTACAATGAATATCATAATCTATGCAACAAACGAGACCCACAAATATAGTAATATGGCTAAATTGATCCGTGGCCTCACAACACTATCATGAAATTGACCTCCAAGGTATACTACATATCATATTTCATCTCCTAAAATGACCGATCCACTAGGAAATGTACCCTCTCATCCCAAATTAGAACTCATAGTATGGATGTCCTCTAACATGATGGCCATCTCACCTATGGGAAGATGAAATGTACATGTGCTTGCATTCCACCGCTCTGCCAGTGACATCAACATAACACCATGGTGCCTCATGGGGGCATGATTATGCCTAGAACAATCACATAGTTTGTAATATCTTTGTGTCCTTTGTTGAAAGTGTAGGAGCTAGGTCTTGGAGGTGGCTGGTCTGTTTGTCATCAAGATGCTACCACGAATAGGGAGGAATCTAAAAAAAGAAAAAAATATATCCTATAAGCATTCTATAGTCCTAAATCTATACATCAACAATCAAAAAAGTGTACTAAAGTTGGTCTATTGTACTCGTCTAAGGGTCCTAGACACTTTAGACCCCTTTTAGGACACTTCGCAAAGAAATGAGACACTTTGTGACAAAAAGGGACACTTCTTGACAAAAGGGGACACTTTGTGAAAAAAAGGGACGCTTTGCAAACTTTTCTACCAAGGCCCTAAATTAACCTAGAAATTTGTAAAAAAACATAAAATAAATGTGTAAGGACAAAGCTAAGGCAGAAAAATCAACTCACCTAGTAAAAATGCTTGTCATGAGCTACTTGATCCCCTAGGACGTCTAGTCTCTAAGGCTCATAATCTTGTCAACTCGACATCTTCAATCACTCTTCACCAAACTCAAGCTACAAGAAGGTAAAAGACAAAATATTTAGAAATGACTTCACTTTTTACTCTTATATATGTTAAAAATTAGGGTTTTTACTATATTAGTGTTAAAAATTTCCTTTCCCTCAAATCAACATAACAGGTGCTAGAGAGCTTTGTTTTTTACACCATTTGTTGCATTGGAATCATAATTCTACTCTCATTCTCATCAAATGTCTATCGTCATGTGATATGGTACTTGGAAATACCCTATGATATGCCTTAAGTTATTCAATATGGTTAGACTGCTACCTTGATTCTACCTCCATAAAGCAAGCAGAATCAAGGGGGGCCATACATCTACCCTCAAATTTGATTTCTAGAAGAAGTTAGATAAGAGGATTTTTGGACAACTAATGAATTCATGTTGTAGGATGCAGTTCCTAACATTGTGGCTTTGTAGATAGCTATAGCGGGGGATTCATTCACTCTTGTTGTGAATGAACTTATATGTATATCCTTTTATGAAACAAATATTTTTTTTTTTCCCTTTAGCTTTCATATTAATTTAGACCTATTTTGGAACCCTTGCATTAAATACCCTTTAAATCATCATTAATAGGGCCCTAAGACCCATTATTTCAAATATCGATGCATATTTTAGCTAATAACCTAGCAAAACCATCAAAAATATCAAAAATTCCATAAACCCACCTCGAAAATCTAGGGTGGTACTCATTCACCACCTTGGGTGAGTGAGTCCCCCTAGGTGGGATCCATATGTTAGATGTGGTGTATGAGTCCCATTTGGGGATTTTTTAGGGTTTGAGCAAGAAAATCACCTTTTTAATTTAATTTTTTGGTTGATGTTAGCTTTTGAGATCTGAATAATGGTAAATTAGGTGTTAATGCCTATATAAGCAAGCTCCTAAGTCATTATTTCATCTAAGCAAGCATTTTAAGAGAAATTTCAAGATCCAAGCATTCAATAATCTTCAATCATACTTTCACAAGTGCATTTAAAGTTTCAAAAGCAAGCAAATTTGAAGTCTTGGAGCAGCATTAAAGTGCTTTTGTAGGTCTTCAATCTCACTTTCATTCAATATATAGCATTTTCAAGGGTTGATCATGGTTGTCTATGGTGAATCATGATGTATTGTAGGTTGGGGAGATGTAACTAGCCATCAAGCCAAGCCTAATAACTTGTTTCCTAAGTGATTTCATCCTCCATTATAATTCTATATTCAGCCTAAGGAAGGTACAAGCAATATTAGGGCTCATTTGGGTTATTAGAGTTCTCTCAAAGTGAGTAATTCATCTTCATATTCTATTCATGCATCTCATCTTGCACATTAGAATAGGGTTGCATTGCATTTTAGATTTCCTAATCTTAGAAACACTTAAGGTTAGGGTTTATATTCCTATTTTCATGCACATTTGATTGTTTCTATCAAGGTTTACTTACCAAACTAGGGGTTTTACCAAGGAAAACCCCCTGTAAGCAAACCAATTCTATATTCTATTTTGTAGGTCTTTTCGTAGATTTGGATCCATAAATCAATTTGGGAGAAAAGTATAGGTGTTGAAGTGTAGATTTGAACTTTGAATTCCTAGAAAAGAAAAGCAAGATTGATTCACCAAAAGTGGTGAAAGAGTCCCACTACATTTGTTCTTTAGGATTTTTGTAGATTCAAATACCCTTTTTCTAGAAACCTATTCCTGTGTAGAAACCCTGATCTAGGACCGATTTTCCCAAATTGGCATATGATTTTGAGTAGGTCAAAATTTTAGGTTTTTTAGTATTTTAGAGCTTATTCAAGTTTGCTTCAGGTTTCCAGGTGCACACTTCTAAGATCCCACCTCTCTATTATGATTTTCATACACTTTTAGGTCATTTAGTGAAGGATTGCATTGAATTGGGGTTAAGCATTTTGATTAGCATTTCATTTTTCTTTCCAAGTCTTAACTTTGTGGTGAACCTCTCATTAGTTTACATTCATCCCCTAGGACAGCCCTATTGCAAGATCTCTTTCTCCTTTGCATTGAGATCTCTAGGGTTTGTTCTTGAATGAGTGAGAGTAAATATTGTTATTCTATCTCCCAAGCATAGAAAGCAACAATTTTCCACCTTTCAGTAACAATAACTCTTTCAAGAGTTTTTAAATATTGACAATGTCTAAATAGTCAAGAAGAGGGAAGTGAAAACTTATTCATCAAGTAGAAGATATAATATAATTCAATTTTGTATAAAAAAAATCAATAATTTGAGCACTAGTACAAGACTACAAATCTATCATAGATTAGTACACTTTTCCTTTGATAGAAAAAGATTTAATACAAATCTAGAGATACTTCACTAACTAAGAGCTATCATTTTATGAGCATACATTTGACAAGATCCAAAATCCCAAGATAAGTATGACTTTATATTTATCACATTAACATTTTCTTTAATATCAAGTATATTTTCCAAATTTCAAATGTCTAGTAGTATTTAGTTAAGTTATGTCTATTATTCCTCATTGATTACATTAATTTAATCAACCTAGTTTAACATCAAGGAAAATTTATTCTCCTTTACATTTTTGGTGAACCCATCCAATCCTACACAAGTTAAAACCTTCTTTGTAGGCATTCACATTTCTTACAAATTTCAAATATGTTTTTTTTTTGTGTTTATATCATATCTTTGTATCAAATTATTTTTTCCTCACACATATATGTTTCTTTTTGGTTTTTGTGGTTATTTTTAGTTGGAATACCAACAACAACCCCACATTCCATTATAACAAAATTATGGTTTAATTTTTTACTTATTTTTACATCTAAATTACGTCGCATTTTATTCTAATACAAGACTAATTTACCGTTGACATCTTATTGTTTTTTCCTAAAAGGAGTTCTCATATTGAAATAAACATAGGTGAACAAGAGAATTATTATAATGATGTACATAAGACTCATCAAGATGTTCATCTTATAGGAAATTCTTTGATAGATGCATTCATACAAGTTGAGAATCCTAATGAATTGGTAAATTTATTTTATAGGAGATATTTGGAATTGTTCCCCTTGAATTGTGTTCTCATTGGAGGTATTTAGAGGGTTTCTCATCAAAGTTGCTTGTTATTCTCAATTATTATAAAGTATTTTCATCATATTTCCTATCATATTCTTCTATTTTACAATTTATTTCATTACAAATCCCATTAGTAAGATTGGGTCCTTGATTGTGATAGTTTTTATTCATGTTCCTATAGTTGAAGAATTATAGGTAGATTGCTTATATGAACATGAAGAGTAAGATACTATTGTAGGATTATTATTCCTTTGGTCAAGGGGTATAGCCTAATGAAGGTCCCAACAGGATTAAATAATGATGGAAAGGTCATATATGCTTCCTAAAATATGGAAAAAATATACAAATAACTTATGGAGAGTGTTGAAAATAAGTTTTGTCATTGATGTCATCTCAAGATGTGTTGTCATTGATGCCAAATATGAATGTTGAAGGTTGTATACACTCTAGAGATAGGGAAAGTGAAGGTAATAGAGTCAACAATACAATATGTGGTTAAAATGGTATCAATCCTATGTTGAAGTATGTTGTGGAACTAGATACTTTAGTTCTATCGTGTATGCAGTTTGTCTACATTGACATAATTCCTATTTGGTGTACCACACATTGAGATAAGTTGTACAAGATTGGCTAAGGAATTTATTGTGCATACCTTATGACAATATCATGATAATTTTGTTTGCATCCCTCTATTGTACAAGCCTTTGTCTTGTGGTTCAAGAGATTATATGGTCAAGATGTGAAGGTGTTATATCCAAGGTTTCAAGTCATCACACCTTCTACAATGAAAGCTACAAGTAAAAGTTTTTTGGTTTGTGCTCTAGCAGTATAAAATATTGATAAAGGACTAGTGGGATGCTTCACATTCCTCCACTAACATAGATGTTTTTGTGCAAACTTATGGATATGTTCATAGAGGTGTATAAATTATTCCTTGCATGTATTAGGTTTTTTGGTGGTCCACAAGATTAGTTTTCAAATAACAATTTTCTATAGTTTGTCTAAAATGCTCTATTCTTGTATATTCAGTGGGTTTCTATTCTTGTAACAACATATGATGATTAATTTCTTAACGAAAAGGTTGAGGAGAAATTATGCATAGACTACAATGCTTGTATTTTTATCTACATTTTGGTTTTGATCTTTCCCTAGTGGTGTAAAGTTGTATAGATGGAAATTTTGGTGGTGTTGTCACTATTTGGGCCAACAAACTTGTTCCCTGCATCAGCAATTGATCCTGATTAATTAATTTTGTTTTGGAGGATGTGTCATAATGTGTTTGGGTCTTGTAATATCATATGTCAATCCAAATTTTTTTCTTATAATATTGTATATGTTTGGATATGACTAGTGTGATATCATATGTTTCCTCTAAAAGGTTCTATTGGAGCCAACCTAATTGAGGTTTTTGTTGTTGCAAAGGATATATATAGAAGATAAAATTTATTTGTGAATTTGTTTTTGTTTAGAAAGATGTCACTAAGCAACATGTTGAAAATGAATTATGCACGAAGGGTTAATTCTACAAAAAAAGGGACTGCAACATCAACATAAGTTTTATTCTTCTTCATAAAAGTTCATATTTGTATTTCTCATTATAATTTTTAAGTATCTTGCTCTAATAAAGTGAGTCTCATTAGGTCCTTTGTATTTTTCCCTAAGGTTGTAGACTTTTGTTTGCAAGTCCATAGATAGTGACCCTTAAACAATATTATAATTCTTGTTAGCAGTGAGCTATTTATATATTGTGAGTTAATCCTCACTATGGTTTTTCCCTCATTGGGTTTTCCACATTAAAATTTTGGTGTTCTTGTGTGATGCATGATTTCTTTTCTACTCTTCTTTCATTTTATGATGAGATGTTTAATCTTCAAATAGGAATGTTTAATTTTAACACTAAACTATGTTCAACAATTGGTATCAAAGCTAAGTACCTTTGAGAAGCTTAACACCAAGGTATATCCTAAACTTGACGACATGGGGTAAACAATAAAGATCAGTGATATGTTCATTCTAGAACTAGATCTAGAAGCAATGGAACTTGAATGATGGGACATAAATCTAGATGATTGTGAAGTTTATTTTTAGGGAGAAATTTGGTCTACTTCTGAAGATTTGTATGAAGCAAGATTCAAAATATCAAATATGAGTGTATGTTGGAAAAATAAAAAGAGAAAATTGAAAAATTGAAGGAAAAAACTAAAGAATCAAAAAAAGAGATTGGAAAAATAAAAGCTCAAATAGAAGGAGGAAATAGATGTGATACTAAACTCAAATAAGTTGAAGTTGTGATCTCTGATTGGAGAGTTAAGGTTGAAGAATACAAGAGGATTGAAGATTGTTTGAATACCAAGCTAAATGATAAAAATGTTGAATGTTCAAAGTTGGAGGGAGAGATTGTATCTCTAATAAAATAACTTGAAAAAGAAAAAGATAAAATTGATAAGGGTGTAAAACTAAAAGTAGGATTTGAAATTCTTAATGAATTGATTAACTCTCAAAAACCATCAAAAGAGAAATACAGTCTTGGTTTTGAAAAGGAAAAAAGTCCTATATCCAGTGCCTCTACAAACCTGAGTGATAACTTCAAAGTAGAATGAAATTATGAAACAAGGGAGGAGAAATATTGCATTGAAAATCCTAAGGAGACATCCTCTAGAGATGCAAAGATAAATCGTGAAAGAAAGAAATAAAATGGATTAATTCATATCTAAAACAAGAAAAAGAATCTCAAAAAACCTACCCTTAAACTAACTACTCTTATTAGCTTTAATGGTAACTACTATACTTATAATAAGTTTAGTCATAAGGCAGTTGCATGCAAAAGAAAAATGATCTAAAACTCATTCAGTCCTTCAATGTACAATACTATGGAGACTCAATCATTTCATGGTTAGTGTTATGTTGGTAGCAAATTTTGTCACAAGGGTAATGAATGCAAAAGTAAAATGATAAGGATTAGTAATTCTATGACCTCTCAATCCTTATTTGGTTACTGCTACACATGAAACAAGTTTGGTCACAAGCCTACTGAATGCAAATCTAATGTGAGAAAAAGAAAAATAAAATTGCAAGCTAATATCATATGCTATAATTACAATAAACCAAAGAAAAATTGTAATATTATGCATGGGAAAGAATGTACAATATTTTGCTCCTCAAAAGAATCTTTTCATTAGTCAAAAAAAGAAGGAAATGAATAAAGTTTGGTAGAAGAAGGAAGAAAGTGAAGTAAAGAATGAATTTGTACCTTGTCATAGTGCAAATGAGTCCTTTGATAACTAAAGAGAGAGTATTGACTAAGGGGGAGTTACAATTTTAGATATTTTCAAACCCATGAAATGTATGAGATGCTAAAGTATATTGAAATGATGGATGCACAATTTCCCTGGAGCTCCAACCTTCAAGAGGACCTTTGCCAAGAAGAAATCCACCCACATAGAAAGTGTCGCAACTAAGGGAATGCAAATGGAGATTATCTGATTGATTCTATAATATGATTACAAATGTACAAATTCCATGAATATGATGTTAACATGTGTCTTGATCTAAAAACATGTGACAACATGTGAACCCTACCTAGGAAATCATAAAAGATAGAGATAAGTTCTAGAAGGAAAACTCATCTTCTAGAAGGAATCTTATCCCCTACAAACATGGAAAGGGGAATTACCCCATTATTTATGATTTACTAATTTATGCAACCTAGGACTAAATTAATGCAAGACCTAAGCTAACTCATAGTAGTGTAATAAATAATTAATTACACTAACACCCGTCCATAAGTCCAACTTAGGGAGGAAATGAAAAATGCAATGATTATGCAAAGATGATGGGTCTCAGCTATGAGGCCATGTTAGGTACCCATTTACATGATGAAAATGAAAATTAAACTAATCTCCCACAACTGAAGAAAAGGGGAAAACCCAATGGGAACAAAACCCCTCTCCAAAAAGGAGATGAAAATGCAGAAAAGAGAAAAGGATAGGAAGGGGAAGGATGGAGGACTCTGAAATATCACCCCAAGTACACCATCTGTCACATTGATCTATTACAATCAATGGCCCCGCCATAGAAGGGAAATAGAGATAATATATAGCCCCCTTAGAATATGTGATCACCTATGAAAATGGTAAATGTCTAAAGACAAAACATGATCCAATGTCGACAAACAACTTGTCTCCATTTTGGAAGAAACAAAACCAAGTGCAAGTGCAGTGATGCTTCCCATTCTGGATAGGAATTAAAGGAAGGTAGGATGAATGTGGATGATGATGTCTCTAAAAACTACTCATGTGTCTCCTTGCCTAATGAAGATGAAGATGCCACAATCAAGTTAGGTACATACCCAATCAATGAAGAATGTGAGAAACTAGGACGATGCAAAAATGATGTTGAACAAGATCCAAAGACAATGATACAATGAAGGAGACTAGAGTCTCCCCCCACAATGAAGTGTCCTCAAAACCACTAAAATAATTTTGAAGTAGTAGAGGTGTCCAAACCACATGTTTCCTGCTAGGAAGAAGAAAATCTAATTGTATATGTTGAGAAAACTTCAACTCCTAAATGGAATGGAAGGGAAGAAGTCTAATGTATGAAATCTTTGAAGAGAAACCAAGTGCCTCCAAGATAGTCTCTGGATCCCCAATCAAGGTTGAGAAAAAGGAATGTGGAGACTCAATAAAAATCTGCAAAGAGGAATCTGAATAGAGGAGTGGTATCCCCTCAAGAATGTCCTCCAAACCTGTAGAGATAGCCAAGGATGCAATACCTAAAACAAAGCCACCCTATGATGTCAAGTCTGGAAAATTGAATGTGTACTGATAGATAGATATGGTGATGGAAGTCTCAATCAATGATTCTATACAAGGAATCACTAAATTTGAAGGGATAACAACTATATCTAATGGAGAAGGAGGAACATCTAAAGAAACCTTTTCAACCTCTTCATAAGATTCAAGGAAATCCAAACAAACATCCTCTTGCATAGCAATATCATCATGGGGTACCTGATCTGAGGAATGACCTTCTAAATCATGATCATCAGGGAAGGGTGGAGTATCTAAATATCCATATAGCTCCCAAAGCTTAGTCCAAAGGATATGAAGATAGTCACAATGATCAATAGTACTCAAAACATCACAACCAACTTAGATTGAAATGATCTCCAAGATAGTGAATTTGCTACAACTCCAAGCAAGTACATGAATACCTTCACTTGGATGGGGAACCATACCATACAAATGTGGCAATAAATCCAATGATTGGAGATTGTGGATGATCCCATCCTACCATTGTTTATAGTTACCCTTATGCAACATAGTCAGAGAAGGATAATATGCAAGCCCCATAATGAACTATCAAATTTCTTCCAGAAACAAAAAATTACCTTCAATAGCAAATAGAAACTTCCAAATATGATATGCAACTAAAGTGATACCACCCAAATCAAAAAACCTTTTTCCAAGCTTTAGGATAACCAAGTTGTTGAACAAATGCACCAAATTGAACAAAACCAATGCAAGAGTACCTGGAGCTAAAAATGATCAAAGTGATTGGATTGATGAAAAAACTTTGAATTGCCTTTCTAATGCTATTGGAATCACTAAAATTTGATAAACGAATGAGAATATATGATCCTTTGATTCCAAACAAGGGTTTTTACTTCAATTGACTATAGATTTTTCTAATAGAAGAATACTGTAAAATTGATGTCACCACTGGAAAGTAGAGCAAATCCTCTTTCTAATGGTATCTTGTTTGGAAAATTTCAATAACGTGGTGAAAATTTATGAAAAAATTATAAAAATTCCTAGATGAGACACTTGGTAGGCTAAATAGGAGCAAAACATAAGCCCCTCTAAGCTTAGCACCTAGTCATTGATATGACCTAGGCTCAGGCTGAGGCAAAAATAGTGCCCACAGATAGGGTGGCAGCGAAGCTGGATGAAGTGGCCATTGAAGAATGGTGACACCACTCAAATATGAACAAAACCCTTCGATCGATGGTGTTGACTTTAGAAGGTACGGGCACCAAAAGTGAACTAGAGATTGTGCCATAGAGAATGGTCCAGAATGGTGGTAGGTGGTTGATAGAGAAGTACAAAGGCTGACAAGGTATGGCCTGCCTCCAACAACTATTTAAAACTCTACGGGCTGACAATAATAATATGAACCATTTCCATGGAACAAATGGAGTTGATGTGAGGGAGCTTAGGCTTGCAAATAGCAGGATGAAAAGATCTTGGTGATGGAATAGTGGCTAGTGATGAACAAAGACCATTGTCAGTAAGAGCACAGGCCAATAGGAAAGAACAGTCGGTGATGGAGAAGATACAAGCACTAGTGGGAACATCCAGCACTAAATGAAGGGTACAGGATTGTACTCGGTACCTTAATATAGCAACCAAAAAATTTCTCTATAGACTTTTGTAAGAAAGCCGACAGAAAATAAATTTTAAATAATGTTGATAGGAAATTTAAAATTTTATTCAATGTCGACTGAAAATATATACACACAGATTTAACAAATCAAATCCCAAAAAATGCTGAAAAAAATTTATATGCCAACTGGAAATTTAAATGCAAGTCGCTTGAATTATTTTCTACAATATTATAGAAAATAACCAAAAAAAATCAATTTTTCCAAACAAATATGAGAAAAAAGCCCTGATTTTTTTTTAAAAGACAAAATGGCCTACGACTAAAAGATTTTTTCCACAGAGGATAACTGAAAGGGAGGATTTTATTTACTACAAATTTGTATGAAACATACTAGTTGATTTTGCAAACCCTAAGAAAACCTCTCATGGCTCTCGTGTTGATGAATCCAATTTTGATTAATGGACAAGAAATCCTAGGGTTTCGAGGCCTTCTAAAGACAATGGCAAGCTCAGATATAACTTAATTTTCTTCAGAAATCAGCTTGGTCCTCGGGTGGAGTCAAGTAGCTTGCAATGGAAACCTTTAAGCCTACAATGAATCTCTCTCGCCCAACTTTCTTGATCATGGGATGAATTTTCAATGGAATGGGCTCGATACCATGTTGATATGATGGATGCACAATTTCCCTAAAGCTATAGCCTTCAAGAGGAATTTTTCCAAGAAGAAATCCACCCATACAGAAAGTGTTGCAACTAAAGGCATGCAAATCGATATTATCTAATTGATTCTAGAATATGATTTGAAATATACAAATTCCCTAAATATATAGGCATGAGAGAGATGCAAGATGCTATGTGATGTTTCCATGTGTTTTGATCTAATAACATGTGACAACATGTGAATCCTACCTATGAAATGATAAAAGATAGAGATAAGTTCTAGAAGGACAACTCATCTTATAGAAGGAATCTTATCCCCTACAAACATGGAAAGGGGAATTACCCCATTATTTATGATTTACGAATTTACGCAACCTAGGACTGAATTAATGCAAGACCTAAGTTAACTTATGATAGTGTAATAAATAATTAATTACACTAACAAAGTCTTCAACATAATGGTAAATAGTGATATAAATTTGGTTGGTCATGATTTCAGAGCAAATACACCTTCTATAGAAGTGTCCTAAAAGATTATGGATCTCTATGATTTTACAAATTGTAAAAGCTGAAAAGTGTCAAGAACAAATAAATGCATTTATTGTGGAGAAACTATGGTTGGTGTGAGGCATATTTAGTTCCTTTTTGGATCAAATTGATTTTATTTGAACTATTTCAAGTGAGCACAAGAGCTAAGGAAGTGAACAATGTAGCATGCAAACCCTAGCAATGGTCTTCATAGGTATTTATCTAGTTTTATTTACAAAACCCTAGTGTAAGAAAATGTAATAATGGCCACACCAATTGTCATTGATGATGTTAAGAGACCAAGACCTAAGTACAAAAAGTTTCCATTCAAAGCAATGGAGGTGGAAAAAGATGACACATTTTTAAAAGTTCTAGTGGTTGTTTTGTATTGCAAGGACATAAGGTTTTACATCCATGCCTAGTTGAATGAGATCAAACATACCTCTTCCTTTTCAAAGGTCCACCTTGAGCTAGTTAATGAGAATGGTGTATACAAACCAGAGTATGAGAACATTGTTACAAAATGGTTAGACATCTAGAAATATTTTCTAGACTTCTATGAAAACAAGGAATGGGTAAGAATTATTCTAAGCCATATTCATGAATATTTTATTTAGCTAGATAAACTCTACATGATCACAAAGGATACAATCAGGGTAGTTACTAGTCTTTGTGCCTTTAGTATAGTCTTGGTGCTTAAATATGTGAAGAATGAAATGGTCATGAAGCTCACTGGTGATAAATTTGACAAGAGAACCCTAACAATCAAGGATATCATTGATCATAGTGTCCAATATGCATCAATGGGGATTGAAAACAAGATTTACTTTACAAACAGAGAAGGTTCTACCCTTGTGACTGCAATTCATACCACACATCAAATGGTGAAAGAATGCACCAACTTATATCCATGTGATCTATTAAGAGAGTTGTTAATGGATAACCTAAGGAGAACAAAATAAACCATGTACATCTTTAGGTTTGGTTCTCTAATTATATACCTTACTTTCTTCTTCTTGAATGAGTTACCTAGTTTTAAAGGTAAAATGTGGGACAAATTCACTCTAGTAGTAGCACAAAATAAACAAAACATAAATATTTTTTAGAATGAGCAAGATTTTATTGGAAACATAAGGGCAGACAACTAAGAGGGGGGATGAATCAATTATCTCATAAATTTAAAACTTATTCAACTTACTAACCTTATTCTTAGATCTGATCATTAACCATGAAAGTGTAAGTCATCAACACATCAAAAACACACATTACACCAAATTTTTTTACATGGAAACCCTGTTAGGGGAAAAACATGATGGAGATTAGTCCACAAGATTATACCCTGTTAAAAGTATAAAGAATGAAATATGGGGAATGCACATGCATTCAAGCACATTGCCTAGATATCACTACTCAATTACAATAGGGATAACCTCCCAAAGGAAGACACATTGTCTTATAGAAAGAATCAGATTACATCTGTAGGGATTTGAACTGATAAATTAGCATTTGCTAATGCCTAATCATAGTTTTAGTTAAGCAAATGCACATTTCTTCACTCTTCTTCACACTCTACTCTACCTTTGAATGATTAGGACTTTATTCACATACACACACACACACACACACACACTCAACATCCACTAGCATACTTCAATTTGAATAATCAATCGCTTATATATATCTGTAACAAGAAATTTCATCCCTACATGTTTGCTTCAACAAAATAATAAAATGAATATAAACTGTTGGCCCAAAACACTAAAGATTATTAATGTGAATCAACCAAGGTCAACCATAACTTAGTGAAGACCCAAATCAATATCTCCAACACAAAAACAATTCAATTAATTTCTCCTTGAAGATCCACAATACGCTACAAACACCATGATGGCCAAGAACAAGAAAAACATGAACACACTAGAGAAAATCATCAACCACGAGCACAACAATCAATGCGGATGTGCAACAAAGATATAGCATGATCAAGAAATCACTAGAGAAGCATCCAAAACAATTGAACTAATTGAAATCACATCATCTTGAATTAGTAACACCAACTAAAGCAACAAAAAAATTGTCAGAATATAAATCTTCATAACTTGGTCAAATCTTCATGCGGATCTTTGAAACTCAATGTGGTTAAACTAGATACACTTGGAAAAAAACCAGTTAGTCCACAACCTCTGATCATCAACATATAGAACTTACTGACATACTAAACTTCACTTCACCACAGACGACCTGCAACTCATTCCATTACAATTTTATCAATATCTTTGACATATACAACCTCTAAGACATTAATGGAAATAGTGTTGAAATCAATGAAAACCACATATCAACAACACAACCACAACATCCAATAGCTTTCACTACTCACTATTGGGGATTTTTAAAGAATTTTCAAAATGAGATGCAAGGTAGATATAGCATACCATCTATTTTGGTTCAAAAGTATGAATTTTTTTATGGTAAACAAGGATCATTGTGTTTATGGAAACTGTGGATCCCAAAAATTCATGAATTTCTAAGCTTCCTTATCATATTTAGGATGAATTTGTACAAGGTTATATAGATATTATATTGTCAAAACCTAATGATCCTAAAATAAAAATATTTTGGACATATAGAGAAATCATGGATGAAATATTCTAGAAGGAAAGAAAGGAAGACACTAAAAAAAAAGTTGAAAAGGTGCTTAAGGAAATAGGTGCTTTGTGATATTCTAAAATAAAAGATAAATATGAGCTTCACAAATTTTTGGGGACATCTTCAAAGACTATTTCAAGTAGCCCTATGGAGAATCCCATTTCCAAATATGCTCTTTTGGAAGTCGGTCAAGATCTAATAAGGTCTAGCACATCCTCTTAGTCTACTCTGCAACCCTCTAAGTCTACACAAAAATTTGGAATTAAAAGGAAAGAAGCATTTGTAATCTCTCTAGAGAAAAAGGCCACCAAAGATGGACCTGCTAGGCCTAAAAAAAAGAAAAAAGGAGAGAAGGAAAATGAGAAAGTTTCAAATGATGTTGAAGAGATTGAAGAAGAAGATATTCATTTGCAAAATAAGAAAGGGAAGGGAATTTATAAGGAGAATACTAAGAAGGATCCTCTAGCCCTCTAAATTTTGGTACAATTCTTAATGGAATTGTTGAGTATGATTTATTAAATGATACAATTTCATTGCATCCAAATTTTTCTCTAGAAGATAGAAAGATAATTGAAAAGGTTATCATTGAGAATATGATGATGTTGAACATTTTGTTCAATGATATTATTAACAAGGTTCTGGATATCCTGATTGAAGCTTTGAGACAAAGGAGAGAAGATGTTATTAAATTTGATGAAGATTTGAAACTATAAGAGATAAAAAAAATTGGAATCCTTGTTTCTTAAGAAGAAAAGGAAATGATAGTCTAAAGGAAAGCTAAAGAGCTCTACACCAACAGAAGAATAGATCTTTTGATGAGCTTGGATGAAGATGTAAAAGTGAAGATTCAAAATTAAATAGAAGCAAATACAAAGAAAATCATTGATGAAATGCAAAGTAATGTTGATATTGATTCACAAGAGTCTCCAAAAATACATAAAATTGATGCTGAAGTAAATGCACAAGAACCTCTAGATAATACAAATATAGAAGATAAATTTGGCCAAAAATAAATGCAAGAACCTTTTGGATATCAAGAAGGAGAAGGTATATTAGGTGTGAATGAGGTGTGGACAGTTTCTAGTATGGAGATAGAAAAAGAAGAAGAGGAGTTAGATGTAAAAACAACCAAGATTCTTAAAGAAATCAAGATGGTTGAAGTGACTTATAAGGATCAAGTTCCTTTGGATGACATTATCCTATAGGATATTCTCGATGTGTCGAATAAAGACATAGATCTATCTATTTTTAAAGACAATGTGACTAATGGTGATGAAAAAAAATGAGGAGACTAATCCTTTAGTGAATACTAGTGCACAAGGCACATGAAATCAAAGTGAAGTTGATGTTCCTCCTCTGGAACATAATGATGCTCCTTCGGAGATTTTAGGATGTGTAGATGAGAGAAGATAATCATGAGATTTCTTCTCATATAAAATATAAGGTTTCTAAGAATTAAGATCCTTCTATGGTTAAAGTTCAAATTTCCTTATCTTCTTATTCATTTGAGGGCCTACTATCATTACAAATCATTACATATGTAGTTCCAACCCGTTGTAACACCTCAACTTCTACAAATCTGCACTTGTGAAGTTTAGGTAGATCTATCAAATATTTCTCCCCTTCAAAAATTATATTTGTTATAAAACAAGGTGAATAAATCTTTCAATATGAACTTTAACCAATTGTAATTACAAATATAAAACCAAATATTAACCCTTAATAGTATGTGACTATAGAATTAAAGCAAGAAATAGAAAATCATAACCCATGACACCATATTTACATGGAGAAACCCATAAGGTAAAAAACTCCAACACATAAAGAGAGAGGAAAGTATATTACTAATTGAAGAGAGATTACAATAAAAAAACACTTCTCTAAATAACTTTGTACAATCTAACAACACCCTATTAACTGCACAACTCAATGAATAACTCTAGTTCAAGGCCCCATTTTATAGAAACTTATGTAGATGAATACCACCATGGTATAACCAAACAAAATATGGAAAAATTACATGGAAAAACCCATACCTACCTCCTTGTAACCACCAAATCCACCCAAAATAACAACTTATAGATGCTCTTATAGTTGTAATAAGGCATCTCTCATGCATGGGCACCTAGGGAAGGAATTTATAATAAATGCTATCATAAATGTTGTCATAGTCATCATAGCATCTTATAAAAGTTGTAATAGTGACATAGATACTCTTAAAACTTATGATACATTCCATAACCCCTAAAAAATAGGAGATTCTAAATGGGACACCTAGCTATTTTATCCTTTTTTCCTAGAAGACAAACGATAATAGTAACTTTGTCTTTACATGAGATTTTTCACCATCGTTGGTTAAATGGTTTCACCTCTTATGGGTAATTTACAAAAGACATTAGGAAATAAATTAAGTAATAGATGTACAAGTTTGATGTCACCTAAATCCTAACATTCTCCTACTTGGCAACATACATTGTAAATTACACCCATAGAGACACATCAACATGAAATTAAGTGTAGTGATCAAGGCCCATGGAATTCCTACACCAAGAGAACTTATCTATGATTACTGGCTTTGTGAAAGAAATAGCAACAGTATCCAAAGTTTCTACTTTTTCAATTAGGATCTATCCATTCTAACCATTTCTTGCATAAAGTGATACTAAACATCAAAATTCTTAATACAAGCATGATACATAGTATTCTTAGCCAAACATATGGCACTCTGACTATCACATTTGATCCTCACTATCTTGCAATAAAAATCAATATGAATACCAAGAATTTGTAACCAAAAAACCTCCTTAGAGGCATGAGTATCAACCATATACTCTACTTAAATAGTGGAGAATGCAATTGTAGGTTTTCTTTTGCTCATCTAACTCACTGCATCTCCAAAAAAAGTGAACACATCGCCACTAGTGGACCTTTGACTATCCAAGTCACCTACCCAATCTACATAAGAAAAAACATTGTATGTCCAATGACTTATCCATTTTATAAGTACCATGATATACCAAACAATAATCAAAATTACCTCACGAGTACCTAAAAACCCTTTTAAAAAAATCCAATGCTCTTTACCAAGGTTAGACATAAACCTACTTAGAACTCCCAATGCTTGGGCTATATTTAGCCTAGTACAAATCATTGCATACATTAAAATACCAATGGCACTAGCATAAGGAACATTAAAAATCTCTTCAATATCATTATCATAATTAGAACACATTTCTAAACTCAACTTAGTACCACTGGAAATGGAATATTTATTGGTTTATAGTCCTAGATTTTAAATCTTTGTAAAATGGTATCAACATAGTTACTTAACTTAACCAAATATTTATGTGAACATGATCTCTACTGATATCCATCCCAAGGATATATTTTTCAATGCCAAAATCCTTCATATCAAATATTCTAGAAAGATGAGTCTTAATCTCTCTAATCATCACCTTGCTATTACCCATAAACAAGTCATTAACATACAAGACAATGATTATTATTTGATCATCAATAACCTTAACGTAAACACAATGATCATCTTCACTTCTAACAAAACCCAAACTCAATACAAATTCATCAGAATTTTGGTACCACATCTTGGGTGACTATTTCAAACCATATAAATATCTCTTTAGCCTCCAAACCAAGTGTTATTTTCCTTTCACAAAACTACTATTATGTTATCACATATAATTTTTTTCCTTAAGATCCTCATGCAAGAAAGCAATTTTAACATTCATTTGGTCTATTTCAAAATCATAAATAGTAGAAGTAAATAATAGGAATCTAATAAAGGTTAACTTAGCAATGGGAGAGAAAATTTCACTAAAATGAACTCCCTCTCTCTGGGAGTAGCCATTGGTGATGAATCTAGCCTTGTACCACTCTAATAGACCATCTGCTCCAAATTTATTTTTAAATACCCACTTGCAACCAATGGGTTTTCTTCCTTTGGGAAAACTCATGAGATCCTAGGTATCACAACTATCCAAAGCCATCATCTCCTACAACATTTCCTACATTTTTGACTCACTTTCTTATGAATAAAGATCCTCCTTCTAGGATCTAGGTTCATCATCAATACTCAACAAAGAAAATACACAATGAAAATTGGATGGGCTATATAATAGTCAACTAGATTTCTTTATCTTGTGGATATTCTTTAGGTAGGAGTAAGAGTTTCTTATTGTTATTATTCTTACATATTCTCATCATGCACATGTCATCTAAATTATCTAAACCCTCTTCTTCTTCTCCATCATCTAATCCATCTATTTTTTCTTCAACATTTCCATCTTCCTAATTTTTAATATTTGTTTTGAAGTGCATTGTTTTTGTCTTATCTTTCTCCTTTGGTTGGTCTTCACCTGAGTAAGCTCTAAACCCCTAAAAATCACATCTCTAAGAAAACCATTTTATGGGTTAGTGGATTCCAAAGCTTATAACCTTTTACATTCTCATCATAACCAAGAAAGATGCATTTTTGTGCTTTTGGATCCAACTTAGAATGCTTCTATTGAGGAACATGAACAAAAGCCTCACAACCAAAGACCTTTCAATGTGAAACAAAAGGCTTTCTACCTATTGACACTTCATAAGGAGTTTGTTCAACAAGAGTTGAACAAGGAGATCTATTAACCAAATAACATGTAGTACTTACAACTTCTACCCAAAAGCATCTATCAAGCTTAGCACCACTCAACATGCTCCTAGCTCTTTCCATCAAGGTTTAGTTCATTCTTTTCACTACACCCTTTATTTTGGGAGTATAAAGTGTAGTATTTTTCTTAACAATACATGCATGCTTACAAAACTCATTCATTTGAACAATATTCACCCCCATTGTCACATCTCAACACCCTTATCTTATAATTCATTTGCTTCTCAACTAAGGCTTTAAATTCCTTAAACTTAGTGAAAACTTAAAATTTTGCATGCATAAAATAAATCCATGTGTATCTTGACACATCATTAATGAAAGTAACATAATAATGATATTTTCCAAAGGAGTCAACATCCACTAGTCTAAACACATCTTAATGAATGATCTCTAATAATCTATTAGCTTTATTATTCCCAATAAGAAATGATGATCTATTCTATTTACCAAACAAACAATGCTCACAGAAATCATTTTTACAAATAGAATTATTATAAATACTATCAACCAATTTTTTATTCAAAATGGTCTTAAGACCTTTTTCACCTATGTGTCCCAATCTATGGTGCCAAAACATACATGAATTTTGAGCGTCAATTACATTGGTAGAGTTATAATCAGTTGAAGCATTTAGCCTAAAAAAAATCCAATCTAAGATCCTTTAGCTATCACCAAACTCCCTCTTACCAACCTATAACTAGAATTGTCAAATGTCACATGCATTCTAGGATCATTCAACTTGGATACCAAAAGTAAATTTCTCACAAGTCTCAAAATATGTAATACATGATCAATGGTTTTAACCCTTCCATCACTAAAACAAAACTTTAACTTTCCATTACTAGCAATCTATTGCAAGATGGTGTGTCCCTTGGTCTCCTTGGTGCAAGGAAGTGCTTGGGCTTGTGGCATGGCTTAATAGCCTCCTATGGATCTTGTATAAATCTGGCAGTTGTATCGAGCATCAATAGGTCAATCTTTTGATGCAATAACAACAACCAATGCAACAATTGGTATTAGAGCTGAGGTCACAGTTTCGAACCCCTCGATTGCATTGGGGGGATTGTTGCAATATGGTGTGTCCCTTGGTCTCCTTGGTGTAGTGTGATGCTTGGGTTCATGACATGGCTTAATCACCTCTTATGAATCTCATATAAATTTGGTGTTTGTATCAAGAATTAAAAATTCGATCTTTTGGTCCAACAATAACCACCAATGTAACACAATCTTATTTGTGTTATTATAACAAAGGAAAACTTCTCCCCCATTATAGAGTCTAAACCAATGTATTGTAAACTTGGTAGAACCTACACAATTCAGAGGTATACCTAAGTGAATAGGCCACTCAACATTGTAGAGACTACATAAAAATATTAACACAAGGTTTGTAAACTTGTGATGGTGATACACTACATGTGCCTTCAAAGAATCAAGGCTACCTATGTTATCCTATTCATGATGTTCTACTTGTTGAATACTCACAGGATTACAAAATAGTAGAAGAAAAAAACTAACGCTAATGACTATGAGTGCCTATAGCTTAACCTATAATTGAACTACTACTAATAAAGTATTACTATATCAACTCAAAACTAATTAAAACTAACAAATAAACTGATTCTAACTCCAAGGTTATACTAGTTAATGAGATACATGCATGCTCATGAATATTCATTAATAATAATCAAAGTATGAGATTCTAATTTAACTTGCATGTAATTCATGAAGTAATGATAAACACAAAACAACTAATAAACATAAACAAATAGCTATAAATGAAGTGAAGAATAGTTACCTTGAGTGGCCTACTCAAGTGGTTGTTCTCACTTAACTAAAACTGAATCTAACTATTAGATTCTATGAATCCATGTGAAATTGAACTTCATTCAAATTACATTTCACAAAAGCTGATACAAAATCTTCTTCGCAGATTGTATTCAATGAAAATCATCCTGAATAACCATCATGTCTGTAGATAACTGAAATTGAAAAACTAATGATAACAAAATACTAAAATCAACTAACTTAGCTAAGGACCTAACCACTGGCTATATATAAGCACAAGGGAGTCTTATTCTAATAAAAAACTAACAATCATTAACTTCCACTCCTAAATATTAGAGCATATAGTTAAGATTGAATTTTTGAAACTATAACTTAAAAGAAAGAAGATTCCTAATAGAACAAAAACTCTATGAAATAGATTTTCATGTAAAACACACAAAAATTTATGTAGAATCCTATTAACAAAAGAATTCTTCTTCTCTAGTGCTTTATAAACTTTCCATAATTATGCACATTCAACTACATCAAGTGTCTTCATAAAATATTTATTGCATTTAGTTTGATCTAGCACTTCCCTTGTTTCACTATCCTAGTCTTCCTTTTTCTATGGGTTACAACTTTAGTTGCTATGGGCTACAATTTATCCTTGTTTGTGAAAAGGTTAATTCACAAAACATGTGCACAAAGCTAACTACCATAGTTAAACACATAATTACATCCATATTTCATACATACTTACATATAAACCATGGAATACTATTATTTCATTACCATATTTCCATTACTATGATTTAGGTTCAAGGTTGTATAATAAGTATGAAAAGATAACATAATGTATGATTATTATCTTAGAGCATATCTAAAAAAATGTCTGAAACTATACATGAAAGTAACAGAAAATAGGCTAGTAACTGAACCCATCACCCATCATAAGTTGAATATGAAGTAAACCACTATGTATGAGGAGTCATATGGTAGGAGAAACCTTAATCAATAATCCAAGCATCATCACTAATAGTGTTATTAGAAATAAACAAAGCATTAGAATCGCCATCTTTTGAGGACTTTGTTAGTGTAATTAATATTTAATTACACTTGCATAACTTTACTTAGGCATTATTTAATTCCTAGGTTTATTTATTCTCACCTTTATCTTATTGAGCTATCTTGTTACTCAATATAAGATTAGGTTATGCATCTTTTCTTTTATAAAGAAAATCATTATCTTGTAATTATTGAATTCTTGAATAATATTATGTTGCACATCATTTTGCAACCTCTCTTCTTTTTCTATTTTTCTCTTTTGTGGAAGGATATTCTGGTTTGCAAATCAGATCTTGGTTTCTAACATGGTATCAGAGCCTTGATTTGCTGCCCCTTCTCAAATTTTTGAGAAAATCATTGCATGGTTCTTTCAGGATTCCTCGAGGGTATCATGCCTTGAGTTCATTCATGAGGCATTTTGGATTAGATCGGGCTTCACCATTGGATTTATAGCGCTGGAAAAAGTCAGGATTGGATTTTATTTTGCAGATTTTGGTCATTGTTTGCTAGATCTATGAGGGTTTCAAGCTAGGAGTTTTTTTGCAAGATCTAGAGGTAGCCAATTTTTCAGAGTAGTTTGAGCACAAACGGAGGTCACCATCACATTCCCAGCAGCCAAAAACCCTAAGATCGCCTTTCGTTTTGTCGATTTTGGTGAAAGTTGTTTCTTAGGCAAACAAATTTGCCAAGGAGACTGTACGGCCTCCCCAGCATGCTTCCCAATGCATGAAAAGTGAAAACAAAATAAAAAAAGGATTTTTTTGGGATTCGGGCCAGCACCTATAGTGTAAAAGGGCTCTACCACCCGGCGGCCACCAGGCGGCCCCCAACCCACCTCTGCCGCCAGTCTCCACCACTCACCATCCGCCACTGGGCCTCTAGCCACCACAGCTCCCTCCGCCCCACCCCAGTCATATGAATGACTAGGGGCCTCCACTTAGCCCTCTCAGGCCCTTCTACGCTATTCGACAATCGTATATATGACTAGGCGCCCATAGTCAACCCCTGCTGCCAAAGAATATTTTGATTCTAGAGCGTATTCTGACTGGCTTAAGTAGAATATTTCGGCACGTTTCAAAATATACCGGCGCTGAACTTTTTTTCCGAAAAGGGGAGCATTTTTTGCTCCGACGGCCAGATGAATGTCAATTTTTTTCTAGTTAAGTGCTGACATTAGCATGACATCATCAGCCATACGGCCCCTCTTTTCCTTTCCTAGCCCTAATTTTTCCTAAAGGGGCATTTTTTTTCTTTTGGTCATAACTTGGAAATACGGTATCAAAATCGAGCAAATGAGATATTGCTGGAAAGTTGGTTCCAAGAACTTTCCAGTGGTGTAGGCTTTTTTTCAGAATTTTTCTATTTATCTAATATTTTTTCTATTTGAATTCAAATGTTTATTTTGGGCTTCTGAGCTCATAAATTTTTGCCACAATCTCCGATTTCCAGCTTCTTTGTGGCATTGGAAAGGTATTAAGGAGCTATATCTTGTTGTCCATGCACTTTTTTCTGTATCTATCCCAAGTTTATAATTATTCCAGATTTGTCCCGATGGGTGTTTTGGAGATTACTTGGATGTTTTGGCAGTTGGAAAGGTGAAACTTGAATATTTGTACTTCATTTCAGTACCATATCATGTTATTTTTTGTTTATGCACATTTAGCATTCTCTCCTTTTACAATCGTTGGGTTATTGTAATAAATGAACTGAGATAAAGTTCCATTTAGGGGGGTTTCTTGCATAATAAATCTGATTAGAGTGCAGTTTTCACTTTGATCTCCATATCCATCTTGTTTTGATGGCAACTCATATGAGTTATCTGGTTTCCTAGTTTCTTTTGGCCATATTTCTGCTATTACTTGACACATATTGGATTCCTTGGTTCACACTTTAGTTGAGAGATTATGTTTCTTGAATGTTGAGGGCCATGTTTTTATGGTCAATGTTCCAAAGTCTTCATGGTACTCCTTCGCATGGAATATTTTTAGTCTTAGTTTGGCATCGGCATCGAGATACACAGTTTCCAGATTTTGTCATCATTTCATCTACTATTTCTTCACAGATTCTAGGGTTGTTCCAGTTTGTGATTTTTCTAGTGTTTCGTGGCATCGGGTCTACTGTCACATTATCATGATTCCGTTTTTGGTTTCAGTTGTAGACAAAAGTATCTTTTCTTGCTTGTCAAATTGTGGTTCCAGTGTTACTCCATAGTGTTCTTCCAGTGCTTCTCTGTTTCAGTCATCTCATTGTAGGGGGGTTTTGTCCCACTGGGTTTTCCTTCTCTACCTCATTATTGCATTTGTACTTGGGTACTTGATTAGGCCTTTTTTCCGAGACCCATTCATGCTTTCTTGCATTCATCTTAGTTTTAGGTGCATGCTTTGTTAGTCTCCCTAAGTTGCACTTATGGGGGGGAGTTATTGTAATTAATATTTAATTACACTTGCATAACTTTACTTGGGCATTATTTAATTCCTAGGTTTATTTATTCTCATCTTTATCTTATTGAGCTATCTTGTTGCTCAAGATAAGATTAGGGTTATGCATCTTTGCTTTTATAAAGCAAATCATTATCTTGTAATTATTGAATTCCTAAATAATATTATGTTGCACATCTTTTTGCAACCTCTCTGCTTTTTTTGTTTTTCTCTTCTGTGGAAGGATATTCTGGTTTGCAAATCTGATCTTGGTTTCTAACATACTTTACCATGGAAGTATCCAAAATCCTTTTCTGATTTTTTCACCCCTTCTTCATATGCCCTCTCTTACCACAATTCTAATGCTTTACTCTTCCTGGTGGTTTTAAGACATATTTTAGACTTGTCTTTCTTATTGTCCCCTTTATAGCCTCCTTTTTCTTTGGACCTTCCTCAAACATGCAAGACATCTTTGAAATTTCTCCTTATCTCTTTTAAAAGAAGTATAGTAATGAGACTATTGATCTTTGGTTCTATACCACCACCACTTATGGAAAAAAAATATTTTCCCAAGATTTGAGTAAAGAACAAAGCATAAAAATAAATTTATTGTCTTTTTATTCTATCTTAACATCTACAAATGTGATCTAACTTATAGTCATATTAAAAGCATTTAATTGTTTTGTAATAGAATCATCATCCTTCATTTTTAAAGACTACAAATTTCTTTTTAAATATAACTTATTAGTTAGAATTTTAGGTTGATATATTTAACCTATCCTCCTCCACAACTTGAATGTGGTAGATTATTCTAGAAAATTTAGGAGGAAAAAATCTATAGGACACAACCAAATGGTTCCTTATGCCTTCTTATCTATTTTTCTCCAATCTTCACTAGACATTTTTTTGGTTTATTTTCAATTGAAACTACCAACCACTAATCTCTCTCTTTAAGGAGATCCTCCATATTCGAATTCCACATCTTGTAACTAGTTCCATTGAACTTATTAATATCTAAATGATAGGTAGAAGCCATGGATTACAATCTTTCACAAATCTACAATAAATCCATAAAGCAAAAACTCCCACAATAGAAAATAACCTTCAACACTCATGAGAAAATTTTCCCTTTCTCCATAGAACCATTAGCTTTCATACCAAATTTTGTAAAAAAGGGTGAAGAAATATTGCAATATGAACTTTAATTAGTTTTAATTGTAAATTTGAAACCAAAGATTAACCCCTAAAAGTATGTGATTGCAAAATTAAAGAAAGAATTAGAAAACCATAACACATGACACCAAATCTATGTGCACAAACCCATAAGGTAAAAAATTCCACCACAAAAGAGAGAGGAAAGTTTATTACTAATCCAAGAGAGATTGCAATAGAAATACACTTCTCTGAATAAATTTTTAGAATATGGTAGCACCCTATTGCCTACACAACTCAATGAATAACTCTAGCTCAAGGCCCCATTTTATAGAAACTTGTGGGGATGAATACCACAATGGTATCACCAAACAACATGAAAAAAAACCACATGTAAAAACCCATGACTACCTCCTTGAAACCATAAAATCCACCCAAAATAATAACTTACAAATTCTCTTACAACTATCATAAGGCATCTCTCATGCATGGTAACTTAGGGAAGGAATACATAATAAATGCTATCATAAACATTGTCATGTAGTTGTCATAGAATCTTATGTCAGTTGTCATAGTATCATAGAAACTCTTACAACTTATGATGGATTTTATAACCCTCCAAAAATAGGAGATTAAAAATGGGACACCTAGCTATTTTTTCCTTTTCCCAGAAGAAAAACAGTAACAATAACTTTGTCTTTACATGAGCTCTTTCACCACCATTGGTTAAATGGTTTCACCTCTTATGGGTAATTTAAAAAATACATTAGGAAAATAATTAATTAATGGATTTACAAGGTTGATGTCACCTAAAGCCTAACATTATCTTGGTGACATCTTTCATGCTTTAACAAGACAAGAAATTTAACAAGAACAACCAAAGAAGATTGAAATGATAGGTGATGGTGTAGAGATAATTCAAGAAGGTTTACTAGAGGTAAAAATAGATTCCTCTAACTCTAGAGCATAAAATGAAGTTGTTAATGAATTATTTTAAGGAACATTATTCATATATTGAGAAAAAGGTAGAGAAAGAGGATTTGAGAAAAGAAAATGATAAAGGAATGGCTAAAGTATCAGACTGGTGTGCTACTACACACAATAAATTACAATAAAATTTAGAAATGTTCAAAAAGGTTGTGGATAAGCTATTTCTTTACACTAGTTTTGTTTGAAATGGTATATTTCCACCAAAAGTATCAAGGATCGTATTGACTCCATTGAGTCACAAATCACTCAAATGAATAGGATGTGTAATGTATCAAAAGATAAGGATGGATCCACTAGAGTGCAATTGGAAAACCTTCATGTGTAGATGTCCTTTCTTCAAGATCATAGAGATGAACTAAAGAGATAGTTTGATTAGTTGAGGGAAGAAATCAACTTGAGAGTGGCTTCACTTTTTGGGATATTTGTGGATCTAGAAAAGACCATTTTGAGGATCAAGGTTCCATGCAACATAGATGAAGAAGATAAATTGTGCATAAAATTTTAGTTTCATAACCATGTTCTTGTCTCTACAAAAAAATTGGGTTGCAACCTTGGTGCAACTCAAATAAATTCACAAGAAAATCCTACCTTATAAGGTACAAATTTATAATTAAAAAAAAAATAGTCTTTGTATGAATTTGGTAGAGTATCATAGCATGTTTTTGGGTTTTTTTCTATACATGGCATGAATTTTGAGGCATCTCCATCTTAGGGTGAGTATATATAGTAAGCGGGAGCTCATATACTTGTTGGTATATTATAAATAGAATTTATAATGCTCTTTTCCTTGATGTCAAAGGGGGGGACATGTATATGTGTGTTTCCATCAATGACAAAGGGGGAGATTGTTGGCAATAAGTTTTTTCATTGATGCCAAATGTGAATGTTGAAGGTTATATACACCCCAAAGATAGGGAAAGTGTAAGTAATATAGTTAGTAGTAAATTATTTGGTTGAAATGGTATCAATATGATGTCCATGTATGTTGTGGAATTAAGTACACTAGAGTTTACATATATGTAATTCATCTACATTGACATAATTCTTTTTTAGTGTACCACACATTGAGATAAGTTGCAAAAGATTGGCTAAGACATTTACAATGCATACCTTAGGACAGATTCATGATAGTTTAGTCTGCATCCCTCCATTGTGGAAGTCTTTTTCTCGTGGTTAAAAAAATAGTATGGTCAAGATGTGAAAAATTTATATCCAAGGTTTCAATTCATCACACCTTCTATAGTGAAAGTTGCAAGTAATAGTGTTCCGATTTGTGCTCTAATAGTATAAAATATTGATAAAGGACTATTGGGATGATCTGCAGTCCTTTGATGAGGTAGATGTGTCTATGTAAACTTAGTTATATTTTCACATAGGTATATTAATTCTTCCTTGCAAGTCTCAGGTGTTTTAGTGGTCCACAAGATCAGTTTTAAAATAATAGTTTGCTATAGTTTATCTGGAATGCTTTGTTCTTCTATATTTAATGGGTTTCTCCTCTTGTAGTAGCATATGATGATAATTTTCTTCATAATAAAGTTTTGGAGATATTTTGAATGTACTACAATGCTTGCATCATGATCCAAATGTTGGTTTTGATCTCTTCCTAGTGGTGTAAATTTGTACAGATGGTAGTTTTGGTGGTATTGCCATTATTTTCATTGAAAAACTTATTTCCCCATTAGCGGTTGATCTTGATTAATTATTTTATTTTGGAGGATGTGTTATGATGTGTTTGGGTCCTATAATTCACTATGTCAATCTATAATTGTTTTTCTTCCAATATTATATATTTTTGGAGCTGGCCATTGTGATATCATATGTTTCCTCTAAAAGGTTATATTAGAGGAAACCTAATTGAGTTTTTCGTGTTGTTGTAGAGGATATATATAGAAGATCAAATTAATTTATGAATTTTTTGTTATTAAGAGAGGTGTGGTAGAGTAGCATGTGTAAAATGAAGTGTTTGAAGTCTGTGTGAAGGGTTAATTATGCAAAAAATGGATCACCACATCAACATAATTTGGATGCTTCTTAATAGCAGTTCATATTTGTATTTCTCATTATAAATTTCATGTATCCTTCTCTGAGATAGTGAGTCTCATCAAGTAATTTGTATCTTACACTAAGGTTGTACAACTTAGTTTGCATGTCCATAGGAAATGAGCCTTAAACATTTTTATAATTCTTGTTAGCAATGAGCTACATATTTTGTGAGTTAATCCTCACCATTACTCATTAGTTTTTCCGTGTAAAAATATTAGTGTCCTCATGTGATTCATGATTTATTTTGTACTCTCTTTTTTTTTATGATGAGATATTTAATCTACAAATTGGAATGATTAATTTTAATATATGTTGATTCACCCCCTCTTAGCATTGCATTGTGTTCAATAGAGAGAATTAACTAGTCAAGACCTAAAATAATTCTATTGAAGAAAGGAATAAGGTTATAAGTACAAGGAAAAAATAATGGTTGTTTTATTATTTATCAATAGATGATCCTCATCCACAACAACATAATATTTCTTAGGTACCCCCTCAAATTACTTAGGTATAAAAAAAATTAGGGAAATTATTATCTATTTTTGACAAAGGAGGGAAAATAATAGAAAGGAACAATATGTTCCTCATATAGTAGTGTCTATGCCTATGGAAGAAGAAAAGTAGTCAATAGAGGAACCATTGTAAATAAGAGAAAGGATAGGAGAAACAATAATCTAACAGGAAACTAAGGAGGTAGCTTGGGTACATAGGTAGCCCTATAATCCAATCTCTAATTCCTTCTACTCCCTCCTCCCCTCCAAAAATTTACTTTCATTCTCCCCCATCCCCAAAATACTATGTTCTAGAGATGCCAATTGGGGAGGTCCAAATGGTAATTGAGGTTCTACAAGAAGAAAAAATTCAATAAGAAATAAAAATGCTTGCAAAAATATAGAAAGAGAAACCATCAATGGTGTTGGATTATCTTTTAAGGAGTGGTCTCATAAACCAACACATCTACTAGATCCTTAACCCTCTCCCTCCAAAACTACCTCAAATAAATCCCATATCCTCCACTCACTAGTCCTCCAAGAAAAAATATTCCCCCCAAAATGCTTGCAAAAGATACTTTAGCTCAAGATTTAGGATTGCTAGTATGGCTAAAGTTCATTATAAAAAAGAGACAAAGAACCTTGAATATTGTATTAAAGGACATTTTTAAGTTGGTGGACATGGTTTTGGATCAATAAAAGTAGAAGAGAGCTACAAAACTATCTTATATCAGCATGGATGCTCATGGAGCAAAGATAGACAACAGATTAAGGATTTCCTCCATCAAGTCGAACATACACTTCTCATTAGTGAAGTGATGTGACTAAACAAAATTAGGTGCATAAATTAGAGAGTCATTCTAATCTTAGGAAGAGGTGTAGTGACAAAATCTTGGCAAGGAGCCAATATATCTATCATAAGGATGGTGCGCACCAGAGTAGAACAAGATGAAGAAGAAAAAAAATCCTAGAACTATCCTACAGAGAGAGGAAATTCTCAAATTTGTGCTTGAGAGGAGATCACGGGATCCTCACATCAAAAGTAGAGGAAGGAGAAGGAGAAGGAGCCAAAATAGACACAAAATTTTTATGAGGCATGTCCATGGGATTAAGTAAAGGATGAAGATCTAATAAAGAGGTAATCAAAGGAGGCTCTAAAGAGAGAGGAATGAACACTTGCACCCGCTTAGGGTGAGGTTCATCATGTTTTTTTTTAGGAATCTAGAAGTAAGATAGAGGTGATGGGAATAAATGAAGGAACATAGATAGCAGGAGGAATAGAAGTAGAAAAAAATATAGAAGAAAAAGTCTCCCTTTCTATCTTCTGTGCGGCCTTATGCTCTTGAGCCAATGCTTGTCAATGTTATTTATCATCTCATACAATCTAGTTGTGATGACTATGCACAGCAAGGAGGGTAGCCTGAGAAGACTTTGGGGGATCCTATTCTACCAAAGGAGTAGTCTTGGTAGCCCTTGTTAGTGAAAGAGAAGAATCCTGAGTAGGAACAAGAGGAAGAGGCACATAAGCAAATAAAGGGTCTTGATTGTGGGACCCTTTCCTTTGTCTTCTTTTGGAGTATGTGAAGGAATCAGTGGAGGCCTTGTGAGCTGAGACTTTGGTACAATAGAAGAAATACCAAGTTTAGATTCTGATTTTCTATTACCATAAGGCGTGGGTTGGGGAACTATAGGTAAGATCGAGAGTTAGAAGACTTGAGGCTTATACTTCCACAACATGGGAATATTTCCTTTTCTTGTGCCAAGCACAACTTAGAAGGAACCAAGGACACCGTTGAGGGTTGTCAAGTTGTATAAGAAGAAGAAGAAATGGAAGTCCTATGGGCAAGAACTTGCTTATTCTTAGCCTTTGAAGGTGTAGAGGACAATACATGTCTATTTGCATGTATGAAGGCCTTCATAGAGATTGCATGACAAGAATGTGGGAAAGAAACATTAGAGATCGAACCTCTTGTCTTGTACCTAAACTATTCCTTGTAGAGTAAGTCACTATGAGGTGGTAAAGGTCTAACTAGAATACACCAAAAATGGTTCAAGGAAAATTCGCACACAACATGAGTGGTTTATATTAAGCTTCCTAGATAGTATGGACCATGCCATTATGAGGAAATTTCAAACACCTATGGATAACTAAGGCAATCATGTTCATGGAGACTAGCCGTGGAATGCCTAGTCTAACCTTGAACATGTCAATTTGAGGTATCATAAAAAATGAGACATCAAGAGATATAGGCCCATCATGGACTAACAAAGAGATAAAGCCAATAGGTAGGAAAAAAAGACCATCATGATTTTGGAGCATAGTCTAAGACTCCTCACACTTCTCCTCATGTAGATTATTTATAAAGAGGGGCTCTTCTATAATGACACTAAATCGACTAGTAGGGTCACTAATCATGATGTCATCATTGACTTGAGTTAGTATGTATAACTAAGAATGTTCTCTACTAAGAGGAATGTCATGGGGTGTGAATTTTATATCGATCACTTTATCCACATGACTTGAAGGAGGAATATGAGTGAAAAAAACCATGCTCACATATTCAAATGGGCTAGGATTGGAAGATGAAGAAGAAAAAATTATTATATTAATAGAATGAGAAGGGAAAGGATCTATGCATATTCACAATTGGCTATTGGGCTTGGCTACAAATTTACTTGATTTCTTTTCTTACCATAAATTTGAATGGTTTTGTTATCGATGTGGTCTTGGATGGCATGCCTAATATGCACACATCACTTCATATCATGACCAAAGAATAAGTGGCATTGACAAAATTTCTATGTGTCATATGAGTTGGGAAAGGGCTTGAACAACAATCTTATTTATGGGAGGGAGATCAAACCATATTTTTATTTTTTTTTAAGAACATTCATGTAGGACTTAGATAATTTCATGAAGATTCTACTTTGTTCTCTAGAGTTCTTTTTGGTAGGAATAGATACTATGTTCACTATTGACTTGTTCTTTTTTATTCTCCAAAAATAACCGTGACTAATTGATTATCCAAATGGGAGGGCAAGGAGGAATCCTTGTACTACATCACCGCCTACTAGTATTCTCATATTGCAACATAAAGATGAGAAAAAAAAGGGTATTTCATTAGGATACATTTCTCTCTTAATGCTAATAGTAGGTTTCTAACAAACACATGCTAAATTTCAACATTCAATAGGACATGAAGAATTTGGAAGAACACACATTGGTATCAAGAAATGAAATTAGTTACCATTTCATGGGGTCCCTTCTTGCAACAAATGAGATTAGTGAAGGTGATCTTTAGCCTAATGTTCACCTAATACTATTGTAGGAATTGATTAACCAATTGATCAAAAGAAAATATGGAGTTTTTAGGGAGCGAGCAAAACCATTACAACATAGAATCCTTAAGGGATTGTAGGAATATATTTTCTAGAAAGGCATCTTGATAAAGGAAATTGATACATGTGGCAGTAAATACCAAGACATGCATTTTGAGGGTCACCTCTACCATTGTACTTATCAAACTTGAAATTTCTAGCCCTTGGGGATGGGGTCATTTAGAATGGAAAGGGCTAAAGGACTATGGTGATAAAACAATTGTAATGTAGATTGAGAGGTGGAGTTGGCTAGGTTAGCCAATTGTGATTGCATTCATCTCATGTTTTGTAACAAATAATTATGGATGGGATTGGTTGATGGAGCCTTGATAGTTGAGGTGGTGGTCTTTTAGGTCTTAGATGTAGGGACTTAAAATCCCATAGGGAAAAAATTCATTGTGATCCCATGACCACCTAAGGGTATGACATTTATATCATTAGTAGCAGTAACAAAAGGGCTAGTGTATACAGTATGCATAGACACTCCTGGCATCAAGACATACAACTAGTGGCCAGTGATATCTAGTTGGATGTCTTCAAGGTTACCCAAGAGAGAAGTGTAAGAGGGGACATGGATTTCCAATATGTTATAAATCCATCAAAGTAACTCTAAACCTCTATGAAATGAGGTAAGTAGATTTATCAAATTGTTAACAAGAGGAGCAACTTGAGTATATGTGTCTACTTTTGTTAAATAATATTCAAACTCTTTAAGTCTCTCTTCCAAATAATAGATTTACTCAACAAAAACCTAGAGAGAAGATTCACAAGATAGGGTAGGGGAAGAGTTATAAGGAGTTCTCAATTGAGAATTTGCATGGACTTCTATTGATGGCTAAACAAATTCAAAAGGAGGCTCAAAACAAGTATTACCCCTATAGTGAATTCCTCAAATTTGAGACCTAAATGGGGAGGACTAAACTTCCTTGTAGAACCCATATCTATATGTTAATAACTCCTCCTTACTATGTTTCTGAAGGTAGGGACTGGGTCGTGAAACCCATACTTGAAGTATGACAAAACTTTATACAATAGCCATCCCAACAAGAGAGAATAGAATTTTTCAACAAAAAGATAAAGTTAAGAATAGGTTCACGTTGGTTCACCAAAATGTAGAGGATATTTTCTATCTTTGAATCTAAAAATAAGAAGAGTCTACAAGGAGCAAATGGTCCTCAACTACCTCAAGGGAAAAATCTTCGGTGAAAAGGGTAGAAGGACAAGAGAGATTTGATTATATTTTATGTTTTAAAATGATTGGAGAGATAAAAACTTTAGAGATTGAAAGAATAGACTTTAGAGGTCTCATGAGAAAGCTAACTAACTTTTGTCTAAGGATGACAATGCAACACATAGATGTCCCTATGGTGTGTTCTAGTCTTGTATGGTTTGAAAAACAAAAATTGTTGACAAAAAATCAACGATTCTACTAATAGTTCAGAGACTAAAATTTGAAGATTATTCTAAGCTAACAAAATAATTGAAATAATATAAATAAAATAAAAAACACTAGCATGAATAGATTAAACAAAATGGGATGACAAGATGGAAAATATGAGAAAGAACTTACAAGAAGTCCAAATCTATGAAGCTTCATGCAATGCTCTAAATCAACAACTTGCACAAATAGAGATGGGAAAAAATGATAGGGTTGTTTAGGGGTTTGTTAGACTATTGTTTTCATTGATGTCAAAAGTGAAAATCATGTAAGGGAGATTGTTGGAATAATGATTTGGTTTCTCGAGAGATTTTCTGACAAGTATTGTGAAGATCGTGATGTCAATGAAAATGTCCTCATTCATTGGTTTATGCTCTCAGTCTAAGGCCAAAGATGTAAGGAGTTGTTGAGTTCAACATTTTCCTAACCCATGTCATGGGGCTCTCAAGTTTCATAACCTCCTAACTTGGTGACTTAGCTAATGTCATGATAAGGATGAAGAAAATTAATGGACTCATGGAGTTTCATGTTTTCCTAACCTATGTCATAGGGTTCTCAAGTTTTGAAACCTTCTGACTTAGCAATCTCCTCATTGTCAATGAAAGTGGATGGTATTATGGGGTTCTAAGTTTTACTAACCTTGTTGTGGGCTTCTCAAGTTTTGAAACTTCCCGACTTGGTGACTAAGCAATGGAGTGACAAGGAGTAAGGAAGCACTCCATGTGGGACCCAACCTTAATGATGATACAAACACATGACATGATGGGTTTGATCTGTGATATGGTGATGACATGGACATGTGACAACAACATGTGGACCGCACATTGGAATGATGTATTAGGTGTTGTTTCTTTCATTAAAGTGATAGTCATTTCAAAAGGAGTTTCATAGGTTCTCTTTGTTGTCAGAGAGTCATGGGTTTTCATAACTTCATAACCTCCAAAATGAGGTTCTGAGGTTTGAGCTTTTAGCGACTAGGTGATAAGAGTATGTTGTTGATTATGGAACCTGATAGTCATGAAAGTGATTGATATGGTTACATGTGGAAAATGTCTAATGGCTGATTTTGTATCATTGTTTCAAATCAATTATTATATATGTGTATGATCTAATGGTGAAAGTCAATGATGATCAACGGTGCAGGATGAAGAATGTTGATCAAATGATGCAGGTGATAAGATGCTTCATCGATGTGAAGGAAGAGAATCGACAAGACCTTGAAGCACGTCCCAATGGCAGGATGATATGATAGTTCAAAAATGGTGATTTAAGCAACCAATTATCCAATGTTCAAGGTTTAAAGTCACAGCAGTGAATGTTGATCATAGGATCAAGGTGCGAATGAGTTGATTGATGGCCAAAGTTCAAATGTAGAGATCTGAAATAGCTATGAAAAATGTAAACGATGGTTTCAAGTGGTAGCCAACATAGGAGAAAGAATTAATCTATCCAACTACCTCAATAACTATTTAAATAAAGATTTGATCTTTAAGGTAGTGGAATAGATTACAGAAGTGGTTGAGATCAAAATCAAATTGAATGATCTCAAGAATGCACCAAATGCATATCAGATTTTAGGGTTTGACTAAATGTAATTTTTTGAAAATTCTTTGCACCAAAATAAAAGGTTGTGTGGCTCGATGCAGAGGGATAGCGATATCTGATGAGTTGGATAATATGTGTGTGGCTCGATGCTCTAACAATTATGGAAGTAGGAACTATAAGTGGAAATACATTAATAATGATTTCAATGCATATGAACTAAATGAGGAGAATTATTAAGATATTTAGAATGAAGAGAGTGTCTAAATGGAGAAGGTGAACTGTAACAGAAAGAAAAATCTGAAAATTGATGAAGTTGGTTACAGTGGAGTAAGGGAGAACTAAGAGATAGAGAAAGAGCTTATGTGTTGTATTGATGAATCTTAGGTTTTGTAGAACCATTTTATGCATGGTATATTACAAAACTTTGTATGAGGTTGTAACCTCCATTTCACATTGATTTTTAGCTTAGAATAAGGTGTAGTAGCATCCTTGAAGTTGTAGCTTCTAAATAGGGAGTTTTTGCTTCCTTGGGTTATAGCCCTAAACATTGTAACTAAACTTTGAAGATTGTGAGGCTAGATTAGGATAGTAGATCCTAGTAGCATTTCTCACAGTGGTTTTTCCCATTTTGGTTTTTCCATGTACATACTATGTTATGTGTTGATCTCTCTTATGCTTGAGGCTATTATATATGTTAGTATTTCAATATGCACATTTGAAGTTAAGGTTGAATCTGCAAAAGGGTTTAAGAACTAAATTTTTAATATCTATTGATTCACCCTACTCTCAATAGATCATTGTGTTCTGACAATTGGTATTAAAGCACTAGATTCCTAGGAGAAGCTTAACTAGCTCGGGTAGGTCTTGGTTTGCTGAAAATAATGGCATTTCAAGAAGGCTCAAGCAAGCTACCTAGGTTTGATGGAACAAACTATGCTAAATGGAGCTCATTAATGGAAGGATACTTATTTTCTCTTAGAATTGAAGTTTGGGCATGTGTTGTGACCCAATACACTATTCCTACTATTATTCCTATTGATCCTACTACAAAGAAGATTCATGAGGACAATATTAAAGCTCGGTTTATTATTATGAACAATTTGTCTGACTCTGTGCATAGCAAAGTTATGCATTGTAAAACTGCTAATGATGTCTAGGAAAAACTTGAGAAAACCTATGAAGGTGACACCAAAGTGAAGTTGGAAAAGTTACAAGTGCTGAGAGAAAAATTTGAAGGCTTGATGATGACTGAAGAAGAGAAGATTGCAAACCATCTTTAGAGAGTTGATGATGTGGTAAATGCCATTAAAGGATATGGTGTAGAACTAAAAGAAGATGTTGCGTTGAAAGTTATTAGGTCCATGACAACTAAAAATGATGCCAATATTTCTGCTATTGAACAAGGAAGAGAAATTGATAAACTTACTCTTGATGAGGTGCATGGAATAATTATTGCATATGAGATGAGAATGCCAAGTACTAAATCATCTAGGAGAGAAGTTGTATTTAAGGTTGTCAAGAAAGAAAAAGATGAAGTTGATAAGAAAGAAAAATTTATTGTCATTGCATCTGATCATGAAGAAACTAATGAGGAAGAAGTAAATTTCATATGAAGGCTAAGAAGAGGATCTGAAAAGTATAAAGGTATGCTCCCTCTTAAGCTTTTTAACTGTCGTAGAGTAGGTCATTTTGCTTCAAAGTGTCCATATGGTAAAGAAGACAGTTCCAAGCAAGAATTTGATAGTAGAAAGAAGTAAGAATTCTATCCTAAAAGAAATAACTTTGGAAAGAAGAATACTTGTACGTCAATGAAGAAAGTGAAGTATCTGATGCTAGTGATTGTTCAGAAGAGATTCAAGGCCATGCCATTGTAATGAGAGATAATAGAAGATAATTTATATTCATGGATAAAGAAACTAAGGATTACGAAGAGGCACTAATCAAGGACTCATATGAAGGAGAACTAATTAGTGCTCTTGAAGATCTTGATGAACTAAGAGACAAATATGAAGATCTCCAGAGAGAAAACAAGAAGCTAAAAAGGAATGCTCAAAAGGAGACTAACATATTAACACAAGAATTTGAAGATTCCAATAAGGTGTTAGTAGGACTAAAAGTTCATGTAGAGGAGCTTAAAATAATTGAGGATGTCATGAAATCTAAATTGCAATCTAAGATGGATAGATGCTCAAAAATTGAAGTAGAAATAGTTGCCTTAAGGAAAGAATTAGAGAAGGTCAATGTGTAGATTAGAAAAGGACTAAATTTGAAAGGCGGTACAAATATTCTAAATGAATTGATAAGTACACAAAAGCTTGCAAATAAAGAGAAATCTGGTTTAGGTTTGGGAAAAGGGAAGAATTCATTTATGGATATCTCTACAAAACTTTATGAAAGATTTAGAGCAGGAGAAAAATCAGTTCCAAGTGAAGAAAAATATGACAAAGAGGAAGCTCCTAAAGATGAACAAAAATATTATAAAGTAGAGAAACTAGTCGAAGTCAAGGAGTATAGCCAGATAGTTCCTAAACAACAAAAGAAGATGTAGAATGTAAAAAGACCAAACAATGATGGATTCACAAGAGTACACTATCCAAAGAGGCCTAGACAAAGAAGATCTCCTCATCCAACTGAAGGAAACTACATGACCAGGTACTCATCATATTTCAATGGGTATTATTATACCTGTAACAATTTTGGTCATAGGGATAGAGAATGCAGAATTGTTCCAAGGAAGAATAGAAATTTTGTAAGCAAGAATCCATTTTCTCTCTTGGTTGATATGGATATAATTTGTTGTAGTTGCAAAATATTTGGTCATATACCTAAAAAATATATAGAAATATTTATAGGACCAAGTGTGAAATTTGAGAAGAAGAAATCCTCACCTGCTAATAAAGAGAAAGGAAAAAATACTTTTGAGATAGAAGAAAATAGAACTAAGAAGAATCCCAAGAAGAAATGGAAGGAGAAAGAGCAGGCATCTTCCATCACTCAGTCTATGATTTACCAAATGGCTTTACATGCAAAGGAACAAGATCTATGGATTTTTTATAGTGGCTACTCCAAGTACATGACTGGAGATAAAAAGAAATTCATTAAGCTTGAAATGAAAAAAGGAGGTTCAGTAAGTCTAGGTGATAATACTATTGTCAAGATCTGTGGTAAAGGAATTTTGAGCATAGATGGAAAGAGAAAAACTAGAGATGTGCTCTATGTGGAAGGTCTAAAACACAATCTGCTTAGGGTTAGCTGGATGTGTGATAATGGATACAAAGTTGTATTTGGTTCTGATGATTGGAAGATAAGATTGAATGGTAAAACAATTGCTCAAGGGATAAGGACTAATAGTAATCTCTACAATCTATGTGAAGTGGAAGGCCAAACATGTCTAATTAGTCAAGAAAATGAAAGTTGGTTGTGGCATAGAAGACTACGACATGTAAATTTTGACAACATGGTGAAAATAAGTTCAAAAGGCCTAGTTAGAAATATGCCTAATATTGCAAAACCAGATAACATCATTTTCCAAGGCCGTCAGTGAGGAAAGAGAACAAAGTCTAAATTTCCCACAAAGGATTACTATACTATGAAACCCTTGGAAATAATCCATACTAATCTATCTGGTCTAATGAGAACAAGATTGTTTCAAGGAGAAAGATATTTAATGTTGTTGATTGATGACTATACCAGAATGGTATATGTCACATTTTTGAGGGAGAAGGTTGAGGCTTTTAAATCATTTAAAGGTTATAAGAAGCTAGTAGAGAATATGACTAGGAGAAGAATCAAATGTCTCAAGTCATACAGAGGTAGAGAATTCATGTCAAGTGAATTCATGGAATATTGTGAATATCATGGAATCAAGTGTTAGTATTCAACCCCAATAACACCACAACAAAATGGCATGGTAGAGAGAAGAAACTGAATTATCAAGGAGATGGCTAGAGATATGTTGAATGAGGAAAACTTGGTGGATACATTTTGGAAAGAAGTAGTACAAACTACTATATACATTTAGAACAAAGTTTATAAAATCTAACAGTGGTAGAACACCATGTGAATTATGGTTTGGTCAGCCTACATAAATCAAGCATTTCAAGGTATGTGGAAGTAAGTGCTATATTAAAAGAGAAGATGACAACTTAGGAAGTTTTTAGTCAAGTTGTGATGAGGGGATATTCTTGGGGTATTCCAACCAAGGAAAAGCTTATAAGTGTTACAGTAAAATATTTCATAGAATTGTAGAGAGTGCACATGTCAAGATTCATGAAAGTGAAAACTAGAGTTAGGCTAGTAGAAACAATCTTGAAAGTGAGTTAGGTGAAGATGACATAGGTTCATGAGTTGAAGAATATGAACAAGAAGAAGAGAATGAGAAAGAGGTTGAAAGTGCTCCTACAAAATATGTGCAAAAGGGTCATCCTGTAGATTAGATAATTGGTGACAAGAATGCAGGAGTGTAGACTAGAAGGAGACTTGCAAAGGACGAGGAACAAGTAAACTTTTCTCTCATGTCTTAGATTGAACCAACAATTTTTGATGAAGCTAGTAAGGATGAAAGTTGGTTAAGATCAATGGAAGAGGAACTCAATCAGATTGAAAAGAAAAAAACTTGGGAATTAGTTCCTAGACCATCAAGTAAGAATATGATTGGCACAAAATGGGTATTCAGAAATAAGCTAAATGAAGACAAATTTGTGGTTAGAAACAAAGCAAGATTAGTGTGCAAAGGATATGCACAAGTAGAAGTAATTGATTTTGAAGAAATGTTTGCTCCAGTTGCATGATTAGAAGCTATTAGAATGTTTCTTGTATTTTTTGTGTATAAAGGTTTTAAAGTATACCAAATGGATGTCAAATTTGCATTTTTAAATGGAAACCTTAAAGAGGAAGTATATATTGAGAAGCTAGAAGGTTTTCAGCTATTAGAGGATGATGATTATGTTTTCAAATTGAGGAAATCATTGTATGGTTTGAAGCAAGCACCAATGGCTTGGTATTCAAGATTAGATCAATATCTACAACAACAAGGATTCAAGAAAGGTTGTGTTGATAGCAATCTATATCTCAAATCTTAGGGTAAGCAAATGATCATTGTTGTATTTTATGTAGATGATATTATATTTGGTGGTAGCAGTGATGTAATGTGCAAAATATTTTCCACAAACATGCAAGATGAGTTTCAAATGTCTATGCTAGGAGAACTCAATTTTTTTCTTGGTTTGCAAATTACACAAACTGATAAAGGTATTTTTATATCACAAACCAAGTATGCAAAATAAATGCTTAAAAATTTTGGCATGGAGGATTGTAAACTAGTCAGTACTCCCATGATTATTGGCTGCAAATTGAGTAAATCAGATGAGTCACCTGATGCAAATCAAAATTTGTATAGATCAATGATTGGAAATATACTATATCTAACTATATTAAGGCCTGATATAATGCAAGCAGTTTGTATGGTAGCTTAGTTTCAGGAAGAACCAAAAGAATCACACATAAATGCAGTAGAGAATATTTAGATACATCAAAATTATTATTGAATATGGTTTATGTTATTCCAAATGAAAATATTTCACATTAACATCATATATAGATGCAGATTGGGCAGGTAGTGTGGATGACAGAAAGAGTGCCAGTGGAGACACATTCTTCCTGGGGAACAAATTGGTTTCCTGGATGAGCAAAAAGCAAGAGACTATTACTCTTTCTACTGCAAAAGCAGAATATGTTGCAGTAGCTACATGTTTCACTCAAGTCTTATGGATGAAGAAAAATTTAAAGGACATTAAGATAGAGTACAATGAGCCCATTTCAATTATTTGTGACAATTCAAGTGCCATTAATATCTCAAAGAATCCAGTGATGCACTCCAGAAGAAAGCATATATCAATCAAGTAACACTTCATCAGAGAAAAGGTTGTAGATAAAGAATTTAGCATGGAGTATATTCTCACCAAAGAACAAGGGGCTAATATATTTACAAAACCCCTTCCTACAGAGCAGTTTGAATACATAAGGAAAAAGTTGGGAGTAGTTTCTCTGACCTCATATCACTAAACTCTAGTGATAGGGCATGTATCTAGGGGGAGCTTTATTGATCAATTAGTCAACCCTGGTTAAGATTAATGTGATCAAGTCATGAAAATTGTAGAGTTCAAAATTGGAGCACTTCTAACAACTTGATGGTTGTAGTGTTCAAAATTGAAGCCTTTCTTCAGGGGGAGTGTACCCTTTTCCATTGATGTTAAAGGGGGGAAATGTGATGCTAAACAGATGAGATGAGATGAATGTCATAGGGGGAGTTGTAGTGTTACAGTGTGTTAATCTATTTGGCACTAAGTTTCAGTGGTTCCTAATCGAATAGTTAGAGTTTTTCCATCAATGCCAAAGGGGGATTGTTGGACTATTGTTGTCATTGATGTCAAAAGTGAAAAAAATGTAAGGGAGATTGTTGGCATAATGACTGGGTTTCTCGAGAGATTTTCAGACAAGTATTGTGCATGTCATGATGTTAATGAAAATATCCTCATTCATTGGTTCATTCTCTTAGTCTAAGGCCAAAGTTGTAAAGAGTCATGGAGTTCAATGTTTTCCTAACCTATGTTGCAGGGTTCTCAAGTTTTGTAACCTCTCAGCTTGGAAACTTAGCTAATGAAGTGATAAGGATGAAAAAAATGAATGGATTCATGGAGTTTCAAATTTTCCTAACCTATGTCATGGGGTTCTCAAGTTTTGAAACCTTCCAACTTAGTGATCTCTTTGTTGTCGGTGGAAGTGAATGGTATTGCAGGTTTCTAAGTTTTACTAACCTTGTTGTGGGGTTCTCAAGTTTTGAAACCTCCTGACTTGGCGACTAAGTGATGGAGTGATAAGGAGTAAGGAAGCACTCCATGTGGGACCTAGCCTTAATGATGATACAAACACATGGCATGATGGGTTTGAGCTATGACATGGTGATGATGTGGACATGTGACATCAGCGTGTGGACCCCACATTGGAATGATGTATTAGGTGTTGTTGTTTTCATCAAAGTGACTTAGTCATTTTGAAAGGAGTTTCATAGGTTCTCTCTATCGTTGGCGAGTCGCAATTTTTCATAACTTCATAACCTATAACATGAGGCTATGAGGCTTGAGTTTTTAGCAACTGGGTGATAGGAGTATGAAGTTGATTTTGGGACCCAGTACTAATGAAAGTGATTGATATGGTGACATGTGGAAAATGTCTAGTGGCTGATTTTGCATCATTGTTGCAAATCAATGATTATATATGTGTATGATTTGATCATGAAATTCAACGCTAATCAATGGTGTAGGATGAAGAAGGTTGGATAGACGATGTTGGTGATAAGATGCTTCATTGGTGTGAAGGATGAGTATCAACAATACCTTGAAGCATGTCCCAATGACAGGATGATATGATAGATTGATGATGGTGGTTTAAGTGACTAATTATCCAATGGTTAGGGTTTAAAGTCATAGTAGTGAATGTTGATCATAGGATCAAGGCATGAAGGAGTTGATCAATGGCCAAAGTTCAAATGTATAGATCTAAAATGGCTATGACAAGTGTAAATGAAGGTTTCAAGTGGTAACTAACACAGGAGAAAGAATTAATCTATCCAACTACCTCAGGGACCATTTAAATAAAGATTTGATCTTCAAGGTGGCAAAATAGATTGTAGAATTGATAGAGATAAGAATCATATCGAATGATTGCAAGAATGCATTAAATGCATATCAGATTCTAGGGTTTGACAGAATGTTATTTTTAGAAAATTCTCTATGCCAAAATAAAAGGTTGTGTGGCTCGATGTAGAGGGATGGTGATATATGACGATCTAGATAGTTTGTGTGTGGTTTGATGCCCTAAAAATTACGTAAGTAGGTTGTAAGTGGAAAAATCCTAACAGTGATTTCAATGCATATGAATTGAATGAGGGGAGTTATTAAGATATGTAGAATGAAGAGAGTGTCTGAATGTAGAAGGTGAACTATAACAGAAAGAAAAATCTAAAAAATTCATGTAGCTAGTTACAGTGGAGTAAGGGAGAACTAAGAGAGAGAGAGAGAGATAGAACTTATGTGTTATATTGATGCATCTCAATTTTTGTAGAACCATTTTATGCATAGTATATTGCAAAAATTTGTACAAGGTTGTAGCCCCCATTTTTCACTAATTTTTAGCTCAAAATAGGGTGTAGTAGCATCCTTGAAGTTGTAGCTTCTAAACAAGGAGTTGTTGCTTCCTTGGGTTGCAGCCCTAAACATTGTAACTAAACTTTGAAGATTGTGAGACTGGATTAGGATAGTAGATTCTAGTAGCATTTCTCACCATGGTTTTTCCCATCTTGGGTTTTCCACCTACATATTGTGTTATGTGTTGATCTCTCTAGTGCTTGTCACTATTATATCTATTAGTATTTCAATCTACACATTTGAAGTTAAGGTTGAATTTGCAAAACGATTTAAAAACTAAAGTTTTTAATATCTACTGATTCACTCCCCTCTGAGTAGATCATTGTGTTCTAATAGGGTTTTACTTAGTCAAACCACCACATAGGTGTTTCTACCTCCATGGACAACTAGATAGATAGATAAAAAAAAATAGATGAGAAAGTAATAGATAAGACAATAGACAAGTTAAAACAACAATATGATATCAAGACAAAGACGATAATGAAAATAGAAGAGAGTGTAGTTACCCTCCCTTAAGCACACTAGTGATATCGAAGGAGAGTATGCAACACTTGAGATGAGCTAAGAGAACTAAAGTGTTCGTGTGTAGAATCCAAGAGAGCAAGATAGCTTGATAGATTGAAAGAAAATGGTGTAAAAGAGTGCCAAAATGAGCTAGAGTGAATGAGTAAGATTGAAAGAGTGAATAGAATGAAGAATAATGAGTTGTAATGAAAAGGCTGCAAATAGGAAATTTTGGTGCATCTACAAGCCAAAAAGGGGTTATAATTCACAGTAGGAAATAATTGTAACATCCCAATGACTATGTAGGTAGGAATATTTTTGGGATGTATGTACAATTCAAAGACATCTATGAGTCATGCTAGGGTCTGCGAAATTTTTTCACTTAAATAGCCATAAATTAAGGGTTATGGATAATATTCAGGCTGGGTGGAAAGTGGTATTGTATTATCAACTTTAATTTGACTAATGGGGAGGTTATGGAATACAATTTTTTTTGTTGCATTGTACTCTTCATCATACAAAAAAATTATCAAGAATATATTTGTGATTACTCTCTTAGGTTTATACCATTTCATGTTATTAATCCCTTGTGAAATAAGGAAATCATCATACAACAGTTTGACATACATGCTAAACTAATCTATGATGTTTGATAGGATAGCTTTATGAAAACTTTGAGGAGTTTATTCTTCTCTTGAGAGAAGAGGATTTTTTCCTATGGATTTGTAAATATCTTGATTGTTGTGAGCTTTCTCCTTTTGCTAGTTATTTTTGTGAAGGAAAAGTTTTACATATTACCATATTATAATTCAATTTTAGTTGTATGGGGCAATTGTAACTTATAACTACGTAAGCATCAAGATAGAGTTCCAATAGAAAATGACACGGTCCATCATTCTTTGACCATTAGAAGGCTTGTAGGTCATATCACCTAAATTCAATCATGTGGAATCATGAGATTACATATAAGCATGGCATATACGTTACATAACCCTTAATAATTTTTCCTTGTAATACATAACTTCTCCCTTACCATCTTATGAATTATCTTTCTACATTTTTCCTTTCTCTTCTTTTAGTCATAAAGGATTTATTTTTCCTCTATCCTCAATATTCAAGATGAGGACTTTTATTTTTCATCCTCATATTAAAGTCAACTATTATTATGATTTCATCCATAGTGCTAAAATTTAAAATATTTTTTTTAGAGAAAAGAATAAGAGTCTATAAAATCTTTGTTCATTTTCTTATATGTCATAGAGCCTTTCACACAAAGTAATAACTAGTTAGCCATATTATTATTTTATTTTCTTACATATTTTCAACTTTATGTATTGCTTATTTGTGCCTTCTTTTTTCACTTTTATAATTTTGTATCATGATTCTCTAAGTAATATTATCACTCCTTCGATGTCCTTTGGTGAATGGTTATCCTATTTCTCTATGAGTTTTCTTTGTTTGTTTGTTGCTCCCTTTACTAGTTGTGCCCAAGTTTTGCTCTCTTATATTTTGATCTCCATGTTTTTTATTGCAATTTGAATCTTTTTTTAATTTTTGATGTATATTTTTATTTTAATATATTTTATTTATTTTTTCTATTAGTTTTTAACTAGTTCAACTCTTATTCTACAATGGTTAGCTCCTTTTTTATATATAAAAAGCAGCAAAAACAAGGGTGATATCCCATTAAAACAAGGCAACCATGGCTATCCAAACCAAGCACATTAACAAATAGTAACAACAGAGTAAACCAAGCCATTACCCACATCAAGTGATATCAAAAAACCCCAGAACAACACTAAAACTAAGAAATAAAAAGAGTCCATCATGCAGGCATGATTCGATAAAGTTGGGTCCATAGACCCCCATGGGTCAAACCAGCCATAAGACAAACAAAATAACAGTCATAGAACTATCACAAAACTTTAAGAACCAAAAGCCTAAAACTAATCTTCCAAGCATGGTTTTTTCCTAAATAGCAGTCACCCAATCCTTCATGAGGAACTTAAGCAGTTCCTTAAAGCTAGCGTCCTCCACACCATCGTTTGTGGACTTATCCTTCTGCAACAAATATAAGCTAGTAGCTGACCTGTGCATGACCTTCAAGGTAAAGTGTGACACCTCTTGAACCTTCTTCTCCAACCTTTCAATTCTCCCTTTCAGCTTGTCAACTTTGACCCAAGCCTACTCCTTCTTATCATAATCTTCAGTCAAGGGGGCCTTTCCCACCTCCGTATTAGAGGCCTGGGGCTTGATTTCCTCTACATTAATACTGGTAGGGCCCTTCTTCAAAATTTCAGGCACCTGGGAGGCATTGCTCACTAAGACAAACTTATACTTCTCGCCAGCCACCTATTCCTCCTGACTTTTGTTGTCACACCTAGGTATGTGCAGGATCATCATGGAAAAAATAGGCCCTCAAGTGGCAAAAAAATTAGAAAAATTAGAGTTAGGCAACTTGACATAAAAATTTGAATAAGTTATCTATATTATTTCAAAAATATGTAAGAATAGAATCTGTAGAAAATTGAATGTAGTTTCTAAACTACTAGGTTTTTGGTAACAAAATCTATTTGGTGAAAATTTGAAATTTCAATGCAATAGTACTTAAATTTCACGGAAAAAATAAGAAGTAGGTGTCTATCTGACCACCCTAACCACAATAAAATGATAATATTTTTTTATAATATTTTAGATATAAGTAGAAGACTCATGTCCCGATGTGATGCATATTTTTTTTATTTTTTTTGAGTAAATAATTAATTATGAATTTTTTATTACAACTTTAAAATAATATAAAAACTTGTATGTCTAACCACCTTAACTTGGTCAAAACTTCATGAAATTAAATTTTTATTTTAATCCTATAGTATGCTAATCATAGAATGTGACGTATATTTTGGATTCAAAAAATGTGATACCATTTGAAAGATGTAGATGTTTTTCAATCAGCCTATCAATCAGGACATTAGTCATAATTCAAATAGAAAATGAATAATAATTATTGATTAAATTCAAAGTAAAGCATAATTTATATTGGTGGAAATTTGAGAATCTCCTTTAAAAATCCTTTTCGTTTCATCATTTTGGGTAAAAAAATGTCATCAGCCACATACCCTACACATACCCATCATATTGCCACTTTTTGGCCCATCATGATCCTGCACATACCCACCCATTACCACTATTTGAATCTGAAGCCTCTTTAAGACTTCCCACCTTGTCATGCTTATAGACCAGTCTATTAGATCTGTAAGGGGTATTTGCTTCTTCAGTAATTTTGACGTGAGAGTCAATTTGATGTAGGTGAAATTTAGTTTTCTTAGAAGATTTGGCCTTGGGTCTCGAGGCAGGAGCGAAACATTTTTTATCCTTAGCCTTCCCACTTGAACCCATCACAAGGGAAGTGTCATGGGGAAGGGCTTTCAAAGTAGGATTTTTTAAGCATTTTTTCTTGCTTGGGCCTAGACATCCATAATGCTAGCAAAAGGGGGGGTAGAGGAAACTGGAGTTTCAACAAGAGCAGGTGAGCAAGGGACCTCTTGCATAGTGATAGGTTGAATAGGGCAAAGGGCCATGTATAAATGATAGAACCTAGACATAAGGCCTTGGTGTAGAATAGTGGTCTTTTCCAAAATTCGTAGCTTCATTAAACTCCACAATATTGCTATCCAGAGAGTGAAACAGAAAAAATGAAATGGAAATATGCTGGTGATTCCTAAGGTGGTTAAGGAAATTAAAATGGTAATAGTAGTAAACCCCATACCTTCCTTCTAGCGTGAAGTACTTCATAATCACCATACAAATTCTATCCCATGGTTCTGAAAGTGCCTCCTGGTCATAGCCACCTCGCAGCTTAACAAGCTTCTCCTCCCCCTGAAAGAACTAGTTAGGATATATTTGGTTTGGAACTTTCATCATTTTCTTCCAGGTTCATCCACTATTCAAAAGCCCTATATCTCTTGCTATAACCTCCTTAGAAACTTCAAAAGAAATTCCAATGATGGTAAACCTACCATCCTTCCAAGAGGTGACAAACTTATGTGACAAGCCCTCATCATGCCCAGTCATGGCCTCCATATATTGGGCAATGTCACCCTCTTTACATATGTTCCAGATGGTGGCATTCGTTTTCCACTCGTCACACTTGTCAGGCTCCACATGCACTTTGTACCCACCCATAGAGCCCACACAAAAGTTGCAAACCACCTTGATAGAAAAGAGAAAACTAGAGCATTGGAGATGGCAACCAATTCTAGAAACATCCACAAGGAAAAGGCTGGTGAGAAGTGAAATGAGATGTCAAAAAAGAAGGAAATAAATGCGACAGCTCACATCCCATGCAAAGGAAGTAGTCCCCTCGTGTGAATTGTCTAGGAAACATAAGGGCATAATATCGGTGTAGAACTTAGCCAACCCAAAAAATCTAACAAAATCCACTAAATTATGAGGCTCAACATGAAAATTTAGGGGGTTCAAAAATGATGACCCCTCATGCCACTAAAGGTAGAAAGGAACACCTTTTCATCATCCTAAAAGAGGTCGTACATGTTAGAGGATGATCACATGATATCTATCATCTCACTCAATGGCCAATTATTCAAAAACCTGCTCCCACCAACAAAACTAACCAAAGTTAGTAGGAGCTAGGCTAAAATAAATAAACACCTTCTAAGGCTCATCATTTAAATTTATAAGATCTTCCCTTAAAAAAACTAGAGCTAAGGGGGGTAAAGAATCTACTTTTCGCTAACACCTTAGCCCTTCAAAATCAAGACCCACCACCACCACCAAACTGTCAACAGTTGAATTCTCCTCCCTATAGACATGCTAGATAGTAAAGTCCTGAAGTCCATTTAGGAGGGAGAAAATATCCTCAATAATCCCTTTTAGAGACCACCCCACAATAATCTTACCTTTAGTGGCTTCCACAATTAACATCGAGTCACCTTCAATTTCCATAGTCTTAACACTGAGTGACAACACAATTCTAAGATGGCACAATAGAGCCATACCTTTAGCCTGATTACTAGTGTGATCCTTCAAATTCCTAGTATAGATGACCACCAGGCTCCCCATATGATCCCTGATAATACCACCTTCTGTTGTTGTACCTCTCTTAGCCACACCATCAAAATTTAGCTTAACCCAGGGCGATTTAGGGGTTCTCCATTTAGTATTCTTCCTAATAATCCTTTTGGAGTTATCAAACTTTGGAACTCACTAGGAAATTTCCAAATAGTGGCTATGCTTCTATCCCAAGAAGATGGGGGATTACTGGATGTCTTCCATTTACAAGTCAAAAATTTATCCTAGAGGAGCTTAATAAGGATTATCAGTAGACCATCCGCATTGTTTTCTATCTCTCTGAAGATCCTGCTATTCCTTTCTTTCCACAGGCACCAACAAATGTGAGGTGGAATAAGCTTCCAGAGGAGTTTGATTAAAAAAAATTTAGAGGGGAATTTCCAATTTAAAATAAAGTGGTGGATATCTCTATCAAAGACCCAAGAGATGTTCAACCTTTGTAAAACCTTCTGCCAAACTTGGGAAGCAAACTGGCAATGGATAAAAAGATGAGAGATAGTTTCTTCTTCCCCTCTGCAAAGTGTTCACCAATTAGTGAATTGAAATCCCCTCTTAACAAGATTATCAATAGTTAATATTTTACCATGAATTGAAGTCCACCAAAATAAATTGATTTTAGGGATGAGCTAATGATTCCACACCTTTTTCCAACAATGCTCATCACCATCAAACTTAAGAAGAAGATGGTAAGTAGACTTAACAGTGAACTCCCTTGAGTGGTTCTTTGACTAGAAAAGCCTATCCTCCTTGGGAAATAAAGGAAGCCTAACCATGTTTAGAAGCTCCTGGAGCTCCGCCACCTTTGGAAGTAGGTCTGGCCAATGCAAGAAAGGAAAATTCAATATTTTTCACTTAGCTCTGGGTGAAGTATAATCAGCAATGTAAGTACCAATGAGATCTTTACCATGCTCCCTCAATATTTTGAAATGACTATCAACCAAGGGTCTACTCCCCATCCAAGAGTGCTCCTAGAACTTAATTGATCTCCCATCACCGATTTTCCATCTAGCCCCCTCCTTCAAAAGGGATCTATATTTTAAAATGTTATTCCAAATTTTAGAGCTAGAAGGGAGCCCAACCATGTCCAAGTCTCTTAAAAAATTTCCCTGATTAAGATACTTAGCCTTCATTATTCTACACCATTCATCCTTTTCCTACACCAAATTCTAGTCAATCTTGACAATAAGAGCTTTATTCAAATTAGTGATTCTCCTAATCCTAAGGCCCCCTTGACACAAGGGGTGGCAGACAATATCTCAGTTCACAAGAGCAAGCCTTTTTTTCTCCTCCACGCTAGTCTAAAGGAAGGATCTTTGTATTCTTTCTAGCTTTTCAGCCATGGAGCCTAAAATTCTAAAGAGAGAAAGGAAATAGACAAGGATTCCTTGAAGGGAGGACTTAAGAAGTTGGAGTTTACCAGCATTGCTACGAAGTTGACCTTTCCAACTAGCTAATTTATTTTGCATTCTCTCCAAAATACTATTCCAAAAATTGTGTGACACCTCCTTAACAGTTAATAGTAACCCTAGGTAGATTCATGGGAGAGAGGCACTAAGACAACCCAAGATGGATAAAATCTTAGCTTGGAGGTCAGCCTTAGTGTTGAAGAAGTAGATATTACTTTTGTTGTAATTTATGCATTGACCAAAGGAACTAGTGTAATCCTGAAGGAGGCACTTCCATTCTCTAGCTTCAATCACTGAGGACTTTCCAAAAATAAACATGTCATCAAAAAACTATTGAAGAATAGAGGGAGGAGGGTGGAGGCAACACTAATTTACTGGATCTTCCCTAAGTTGAGCAATGATAGAAAATTCCTACCTAGAACCTCAACCACCATGATGAATAGATAGGGGGAAAGGGGGTCCCCCTGCCTAAGACCTTTACCCACCTTAAAGAATCCCCAAGGAACCCCATTGACCAAAACTGAATATTAGATAGATTCCACACACTCTCTAATGATGCTAATCACTCTATCATTAAAACCAAACTTAGCAAGGACCGAAAACAAAATCTTCCATCTGACCTTATCATAGGCTTTAGAAATGTCAAGTTTGAAATCCATACCTTTATTCTTACTTTTCTCCATGGAGTGAATTATTTCATGGGTCGTAATCACAACATCAAGGATTTTTCTTCCTCACACAAAACCATTTTGACATCTACTGATAATTTTTTCTAATAAAGTCTTCAATTGGTTGACAAGGAATTTGGAAAAGATCTTGTACACTGTGTTGCATAGACTTATAGGTTTGAAGTTATTCATGTGCTTAGGATCTTGCACTTTAGGGAAAAGCACAATATAAGTATTGTTCAACTTTTTTAACAATTTACCAGTCCTAAAGCAATCTTTGCAGCCATAGTAACATTGTAACTGACAATGTCCCAATACTCTTGAAAGAAAGCCAAGGGGAAACCATTGGGTCCCGGAGCTTTATAGGCTCCCATAGCAAAAACAGTAGTTTGAACCTTCTCCTCAGTCACTGGGGCATAGAGTTGAAGATTGTCATACTCACTTATACCATGCGGAAGGTGCCCTAGGAGCCTTGCCTGAAGTTCAATAGGAGGGGAGTTGCCAAAATTAGAGTATATCTATCTAAAATACCATTCAACAACCTCCCTAATTTTTTCAGCCTCGACTTCCTGATTATTTTCATCCATCAAACACTTAATATTATTCCTCTTCTTATGTCTATTGGCGGTCCTATGAAAAAAAGATGAGTTCTTGTAGCCCTCCTTCAACCATTGGACTCTCGATCTTTGCTTCCAGTATAATTCTTCTTTTTGTAGAATGTCCTTCCATTTTTTCCTGCAAATTTCCTCTTCCTCATGTAAAGTTTGTAGACAATGGCCCAAAGCCATAAGCTTTTGGATCCCCTCAAGCTTGTCCTTAACCATCTTTTTAGATTTAAAGAAGACACCAAAAGTTGCCTTGGACCAACCTTTAACTTCTTTTCTAGTAAGATCCAATTTTTGGGATATTCTATACATTGTCGAAACAAGGTGGCTCCACCAAGTCTCCATGTATTTTCTAAAATCTTGATGTGACATCCACATGATCTCAAATCTAAAAGGGTGTGGGCCCAAAAATGGCTTGCTAGACCACTAGAGGAGGATTGGGCTATGATCAGAGACAGTCCTGGGGACAAAGACCAGAGAGGCATTGCATCCTAGGTCCCAACTAGCTGAGACAAGGACCCTATCCAACCGCACCTAAATAAGGTGGTTTCCCTTTCTATTATTGGACCACATGAAAGGGTTTCCCTTTAGCTCCAAGTCAAATAGACCCAAATTGTTAATGAATTCAGCCAAGTCATTCATACTATCATTATAGTCCTATAAACCACCTAGCTTCTTCGAAGGAAAAAGGGGGGAATTAAAGTCCTTGACCATCATATACAAAGCATTATAGTTAGACAATATTAAAGATAACACTTCCTCCCACATAGCTTTTCTTTCGCCCCTAGAGTTGGGCACATAGATATTGAACAAGTGTCAGGTGAGATTGTTAGCTTTAAGAGTCACAACAAAGTAGTTATGAGAAAAAGAAAAGGGTTCACCAAAATTTTTAGAAGAATTCCACAAGGTGGCAATACCTCCCGAAGCACCATCTGCCTCACTATAAAAGAAGGCAGATCTTGGCCATATTTTATTGGCAACAAAGGAAAAATTTTGATGAGTCATTTTAACTTCCTAGAGAAAAAGGATATCAATTTTCATATCAATAATATATTGCCTCAAGGCAAATTACTTTAGAGAACTGTTTAGTCCTCTCATGTTCCATGAAAGGAACTTCATTTGTTATTCTTGTGAGCTGATTCAAGGGTAGATTGCCTTCCACGAGCAATGTCCCTAACCATGGCTTTGTGCCTCAACAATCTTTCTGAAGGTCTTCCAACTCTACTCTCAGTTCCAACATCCACTTTCATGTTCCTCATTTACCTTTTTGAGCTCTACCAATCCTCCAAGTTTTCACCCTCAGACTGGGCAATCAGAGAACAAGATTTATATTTCAGGGAGAGAATAATAGATTTAGTTACCTCCATAGAACAATCTTCCACAGTAGCTAGTTGGGAAGTGGGGATACACGAGTTAGTATTAACTAACTTAGAGTGGGTAGTCGACCTAGCCCCCCCAAACACTAAGAAGAAACTGAAACATCAACCAAGGTCACACATCCAGGATTGTCAGCACCACTGACATCCAAATTTTTACTTCCAAAGTCCAAACCCAAAGGGGACAAAGTGGGGACAAAGGAGAACACCCAAAAATTTCCTCCCCCTTACGAACAAGGGAGCTCGACACGAAATCCACATCCTTAAGAGGGGAAACTTCACCCTTCTCTAGCCCTTTGGAGAAGCTAAAAGACATGGGATTAGTATCAATCTTGTCTTTAGAGACAAGAGATTTCAACAAATCATTCAGCCCCTCAGTAAAGGGGTAGTCCTTCAAATCACTCGTCTTCAAGGTCTCACCAGCCCCACTAGTGCTTGGGTTAAGCAATTTATCATGTAGCACCTAAGAATAGGAAGGATTTTTCTCCTTCAATGGATTACCCTTTATAACAACCTTCTTACAATAAAAAATAACATAGGCCTGTTTACCACACTTTTGATAGAAAAAAGTGGCATTCTCATAAACAAGCACTTGAGTCCACCTTCCCCATTTAGATTTAAGAGTAATAAAGTTGGGAAGGGATTTGTTAATGGAGAGATTGACACAAAATCGAGCAAACACCAACCTGGATTTCGCCTGAGTGACTGCTTCCACTGCCACAAAGCTACCAAAGGAGTTCCCATTCCACCGAAAAATTCTTTCATCCCAGAATTCCAATGAAAGGCCAGGCAAATGAACCCAAATAGGGGTCATACGAGTAAGATCCGCCGAGGGGTTGAAACTCAGTCTCCATTTAGCCAGAGAGAGGAAATGTTTACCATAGGCCCAAGTTCCCGAGAGGACAAAAACCAAGTCCTCCTCAGCAGTAAATTTAAATAGAAACAACCCACCAGGCATTGCCAAAATGGACACATTGCCCTTCAACTTCCATTTATCATTAGCCCATCTACGGACCATGTCAATCGTTGGCCTAAATGCCAAGAATCTTCCCACCAAGGCCAGGTGGAGCAAACAAACAACCTCCTCCATAACTTTGTCAGGGAGGTAGAGCTCAGTGCCTTCATCCGTCTGAGTAATCTTAGGAGCAACAGTCTTCAAGGCATTATTTCTAGACCCCAAAAGGATGTCTTTCCAGCTAGCCTTGGGAAGGGCAATCTCCCGATGGCCACCAATGTCCCCACCAAATGAAGACCCAACAAGTGTATCGGTGTTACACAAGACCAACTTCGCATCCCCAAAATGCGCATGCAGAGGAATCTTGTCTGTATCCGATGGAGGGTTAGGCTAGGGGGAGATAAAGGTCTCCCCAGAGCGTGCAAACATGTTCAAAATTTGTAAAATAGTAGGGTGGGAATAGCATAGTGGGAATTGTTATTTTTGTTTTAGCTCTTGTTACTCCTTATACATGATGCATTAAAAATTGTTAACTTATTCCTTGAGTAAGTTATTCTCACTTACTAGCTTTCAATTTGATTCAATAATGTATTTAATCTTGTTGTTATCCCAGTACCCTCTAACTTCTAAATCCAAATATCTCCTCTCAAGTTTAATAACTCCTTTACATATAATTATAGATGACACATTAATAATGTTGACATGGAAATATATTTTTTTTTAATTTTTAACGATCCACAACCTTTCTCTCATATTTACTAAATATACACATAAATTATATTTGATCATATTTACTATTCCTTTTATTTTATCTTAAACACCTAATATTTATTACATTTATTACAATATTATAAATTATTTTAAAGAAGATAATTGTAAATTTCCTCTAATTGTTTCAATTTCCATGTCTAACTACCTGTTCCATGTCTAACTACCTGTGAAATTCCCCTTATTATGTTAACCCCAAATTATCCAACATTATCAATGTCAAAAAAAAAAATTAAACATCTAATAACTCTTTATCAAGAAAAAAAGGAGGAGGATCCGATATGATTTATTTACAATAGAATATTTTTATATCTCATCGTGATAGCCAAGTGATTTAATTTATGGATATAATAATAACTAAGACAATTGTACAAATATAAACAAAAGATTTGTGTGAATAAGAGAAAATAGGTTTCTATCGTCGCCCACTTTGTCACGTGAATATGTCAGATTGGGAAGAAATAGAGAAAGATCTCGTCAGATTCATCTTGCTTTTCACGTCCCATGCAAATGCAACTTGAATAAAAAATCTGATCCTCGATTTCTATGATAAAAAGCTTAATTTAATGTAGAAATGAAAACGAATGTGAGCAAAATACACATAAAATATTTCTCATCATAGACTTTTAGTCAAGGGTTTTAAGTTTTTAAAGTAATTCTTTTTTTTTTAAAAGTAGAATAGAAATTTGAATATTTATATTATTTGTTATTTAATTTTATATGAATAGTTGTTTCCGGATTCGATTGTGTAAGCTTTTTTGAATCAACGTTTCAAATCACACTCTGTGATCCATCATTAGGATAGAGAGCTCATATCCTTGAGCTCTCTATCCTGATGATGGATCACAGAGTGTAATTCAAAACGTTGATTCAAAAAAGCTTACACAATCGAATCCAGAAACAACTATTCATACTCTAATGGATTGTGGAAATCTAATAACTTTGATTTAATTTTATGTTTATTTTGAAGATACATTATTATAAATAAGTGTAATATTATATAAAGTTATGTTATTTTCTTGTTTTTTATCTACATATCATTATGTAATTAATCATATTTTATATTTGCATATACATCTATCTTATTTTATTATTTATCACACTTATTCTATGCAATCTCATTATTGCAAATTTGTCCCCTTCCTTTTCACAATTCAAAATTTGAATTTGGTTGACTCCAACTCTCATTATTTTCCAACCCTAACTATAAACATGTTTATACTAATTTGGTGTTTTGTGCTAGTATTTAAATAAATTCAATACATTCATTTTAATAATCAAATATCAATCCAAATTATCCATGCATTGAATAAGTAAATAAAAGTGACACATTTCATTTTGGTTTAATTAAAAGAGAAGAATTCACATGTACACATTGTGGTTTAACAACAAATCTTTAAGGTATTTTTTAATATTGACAATCCTTATATATTCAAGAAGAGGGAAGTGAACACTTATTCATCAAATAGCAGATATAATATAATTCAATTTTGATTTAAAAAATCTATACTTCAAGTACTAGTACAAGACTACAAATCTATCATATATTAGCATATGTTAAAAAGGCGCAGGACAATTGAGAAGGGGGGGTGAATCAGTTGTCACACAAATTCAAATTCAAAACTTCAACACTTATCAATTACAGAACCACACTATTTTGTTATTAAGTATGAGCATGAAACACAAATAACAAAAAGTAAATCAACACAATGAACACCTGAATTTTACGTGGAAAACCCAATGAGGGAAAAACCATGATGAGGATTACCTCACAATATAAAGAGATTGTAAAACCGAATACAGAGGCTCACTGCCTAGAAGAGGACTCACTATCCAAATACAAAGGCTCACTACCTACAGAAAGGACTCACTGTCCAATAGGGAGGCTCATTGCCTACATATACAAAAGAGAACAAAAGATCCACCACAACAATTAACACACATTCGCAGCCTTGATCAGAAAATTGTAGAAACCTTTAGCTCACTGCCTTCAAGAATCTAACACAATGAAGAACTGTTGCCTCAACTCACTTTCACACACTTTTTCTCTTATGATTTGTGGCTTACTTTGTCACTTTGCATCACACCTTAAAATATTCGCAATCCTCGACTTGTATCTCAACCTTAGAAAACTTTCTCCAAGGTTGGCCACATAAACTTCATTTCATCAATTCAAATTAGCTTGGCAACTCAACATTCCTGCAGTGAAAAGGAATGAGAGTGGACCAAAAAAAATATTTAACCAAGACCAAAAATAATGTCTTGGATCAACCATACGCTTCCTTAATTAAATTTTATTCTTCCTATGAAGTGTAAATACCAGGTCAGCCAAACCTAATGAAAACACAAATGAGCATTGATGTACATGCTTCCCAACAAGAAGATGACATGAAGACAACACAACACGCTTCATTATGCATGAGAACACATCTCAGATTTCTTCAGATACATCTGCAACAAGTGCAACAATCTTCGAACACTGAACTTCTTCGATCAGTCCTTCTAAATTGTGCAAACACATACAACAACTCAAAAACATTACTTCCGAATCACCAAACCACACACATCTTTGCCAGAACTAAGAGAACATCACTATAAGACATATGCTAGATTCACAAGATCTGAAATAGAACAACAGAGGACTGCAAAGTAGAAACATTTCTCCCAGTCCAAAGAAGACCAACTCTGCCAGAATAGTTCACACACCGGTGAACATAACTTTCACAGAAGCTAAAACTTAGGAAATATCACCACAAGATCACCATTATAAAATATTCAAATCCACACAAGCATAGGATCAACATAGGAGAAACATGGAGCACATACTAGAGCACACTTTGAACACATTCATAACTCTGACTTCTTTATTAATTTTCTCAAAAGAACTTGGAAACTCATCAAACCAACATATTTGCAACACCATAAAGATAGCTCCATGTACTCACAACATCTCAAAAGAAAATCAACTATACATGTACAATCTACAACATACTGAACTATGTTGACATCAATGATAATACCACCAATCTTTCTCGTACTTGCAACAATCTCCCCCTTTTTCCTTGATGGAAACACATGATGTGAAAAACCATCAAAGACAACATCTTCCACAATATTATGAGAGAACACCTTCTCTTCCTTTGTAGTTGTATTTTTCACATGACTTACTCTCCCCCTTTGACATCAATGGAAAAGATCAAAAAATATAATCACTCCCCCTTAGGAGTGCATCCTTTCAACTCATACTACAAAAATGGAAAACCTTTTCTACTCCCCTTGTGAAGTAGACCCATTCATCAGTCCAAATAAATGAAGAATTTGTGAATTCACTAGATTGATGCACCTTCATGTGCACCTAGTTCAAAGGGCCAATGACCCCCAACCTCCCCCTAAGATGCTCAAAATTATCCTTTGGAATAGGCTCATAGCACTTGTGTAATACCCATCATAGCACTTGTTTTGTCACATAAAATATGATTGGCCAAAAAATAGCACTTGTGTTGTCACAGAAAATAGGAATAGGCTCATCACATATTACTCTAATGTCTTTAAGAGTTTGCTTCATCCACAAAACTTGTGTGTAGCAAGATGTTGTAGCAATATATTCTACTTTTGTAGTGGATAAAGAAACTGAGTCTTGTTTCTTACTCAACCAAGAAACTAATCTACCACCAAGAAAGAAAGCACCTCCATTGGTACTCTTCCGGTTATCCACACAACCATCCCAATCTACGTCAGTATAAGCACTCAAGGTAAAATCAACACCATTAGGATACCATAAGCCATAATCCAGTGTACCTTTAAGATATCTAAATATCCTCTTTACAACTGTAACATGTGCCTCTTTAGGATCTACTTGAAATATGGCAACTAGACATGTTGCATGCATAATATATGGTCTAGTAGTAGTACAATACAACAGTCCACTAATCATAGATTTGCATTTACTCTAATCAGTTTTAGTAGATTCATCATCTTTGCTTAGCTTACATCCAATTATCATAGGAGTACTAATCGATTTGGAGTCATCCATCCCAAACTTCTTATCCCTTTATTAGTTTGATTCACTTGAAGACCAAGAAATAAATTCAACCCACCAATCATGGTCATCTCAATTTCTTTTTTCATTTCTCTAGCAAATCTTTTACACATGCCTTCATTTCCACCAAAGATGATATCGTCAACATATACAACTACTATCAACATTTTGTTACCTTGCACTTTGAAGTAAAGATTGTTGTCAACAAAGCTTTTGCTAAATCCTTGCTTTGTCAGGTATATATCCAATCTTGCATACCAAGCTCTGGGAGCTTTCTTCAGTACATACAATGCCTTCTCCAACTTACAAACTATATCTAGTTTATCAAACAATTGGAATCCTTCAGGTTGTTCCATGTACACTTCTTCCACCAATTCACCATTCAAAAATATTGACTTGACATCCATCTAATACACTTTGAAATCCTTGTGGGTAGAAAATTCCAAAAACATTCTAATAGATTACATTCTTGCTACAAGGGAAAATGTTTCTTCAAAGTCTATGCCTTCAACTTGTGAATATACTTTGCATACTAGTCTTGTCTTATTCCTTACAAATTCTCCATTTTCATTCAACTTATTCTGGAGCACCCATTTTGAACCAATTGCATTCTTGTAAATAGGTCTAGGGACTTGTTCCCATGTCTGATTCTTCTTTATTTTCTGACCCTCTTCTCTCATAGGGGTATGTGCAGGATCATCATGGAAAAAAAAGGCCCTTAAGTGGCAAAAAAATTAGAAAAATTAGAGTTATGAAACTTGATGTAAAATTTTGAATACGTTATCTATATTATTTCAAAAATATGTAAGAATAGAATCTATAGAAAATTGAATATAGTTTCTAAACTACTAGGTTTATTTAAATAATATATACATATTTGGTGAAAATTTGAAATTTCAATGCAGTAGTACTTAAATTTCAGGGAAAAAATAAGTAGGTGTCTGTTTGACTACCCTAACCATAATAAAATGATAATTTTTTTTTATAGGATTTTAGATATAAGTAGAGGACATGTGTCTCAATGTGATGCATATTTTTTTTGTAATTCTTTCCAAGTAAATAAATAATTATGATTTTTTTATTACAACTTTTAAAAAATATAAAAACTTGTATGTCTGGCCACCTTAACTTGGTCAAAACTTTATGAAATTCAATTTTTTTTTTAATCCTATAGTATCTGAAACATCAAATGTGACACATGTTTTAGATTCAAAAAATGTGATATCATTTGAAAGCTATAGATGTTTTTCAATTAGCCTATCAATTAGAACTTTAGTCGTAATTCAAATAGAAAATGAATAATAATAATTTATTAAATTCAAAGTAAAGCATAATTTATATTGGTGGAAAGCCGAGAATCTCTTTTAAAAACCCTTTTCATTTCATCAATTTTAGGTAAAAAAAAGTCATCAGCCACATACCCTACACATACCCATCATATCGCCATTTTTTGGCCTATCATGATTCGACACATACCCATAGCTTTCATCCAACTCTCATCTTCACATGCTTCACTCACAAACTTAGGTTCAATTTTAGAGAGTAAACACATATTAACCTCAGCTGCTACTTTACTTTTTTTCTTCTCACCTTCACTCTTATCTCCAATTATTTGTTCCTCTGGATGATTCTTCTATACATACTTAAGAGTCTTAATAGAAAGTTCAGGTTCATTCTCTTCTTCTTTAGTCTATTCTTCTTTCTCTTCTTATTCTTCCTTTTCCTTATTCTCTTTAGGTACATGTCCATAGATAGGATCATCAAGTTCAATTTCACTTATTTGAATAGGTCTATGCATGTCTCCATCAACTTTCACAGTAGCACTGTCAACTATCTCCCTCAATCTCTTATTGAAGCATTTATATGCTTTGCTCGTAGTAGAGTACCCAAGAAAAATTCCTTCATCACATCTAGCATCAATCTTTCCAAGATTTTCATCATCTCTTTTAATTTAATATCTACTTCCAAATACCTTGAAGTACTTCATAGTAGGAGTCTTACTAATCCATATCTCAAAAGGAGTCTTTGTGTTGTTACCTCTAATCTGAACTCTATTAAGAACATAAATAATAGTGTTTATTTCCTCTCTCTAGTACACATCTAGTAAATTTGATTCTTTCATCATGGTTCTTGTAGCTTCCTATACTATCCTATTTTTCCTCTCAACTACCCCATTCATCTAAGGGGTTCTTGGAGCAGAAAATTGTCTCTTTATGCCATGTTGTTCACATAATGTATTAAACTCACTAGAAGTGAATTCTCCAACTCTATCAGATCTTAAACGTTTGATTTTCAAATTTACTTCATTTTCCACTCTTGTTTTGAACACTTTAAACCTATGCAGAGCATGATTCTTTTCTCTAAAAACCATGTAATTCAAGAATAATCATCAATAAGAAGCATGAAATACCTATTACCATTAAAGCTTTCTGTTCTAGTAGGACCATAGAGGTCAGTGTGAATTAACTCCAACATTCTAGTAGTATAGTGTTATTTGCCCTTAAAGTTGCATCTTGTTTGTTTCCCCAACTGACAACTTCTACAAATAGTATTAGTGAGCCTTGTGATTCTAGGTAGACCTCGAACAATTTCTTTTGAACTTATTTTGACCATATTATCAAAATTTACATGTCCCATTTTTCGATACCATAAGCAACTTTCACTGACTTGAGATTCAAGGCATTGACCATCAAATCCCTCAAGCTGATAGATGTTTCCATTAGTTCTCCTTCTAGCAACAACCATATCTCCATTTCTGGATCCTTTTCTAATTTCATAGGTATTATTCTGAAATACAAGTTTAAAACCATTGCTACACATTTTTCCAACACTCAAAATATTATGCCTCAAACCCTTCACATAATATACATCATCAGTGTTGTGTACTCCATCAAAACTAATTGAACCTTTCCCACAAGTCTTAGCTCCTGAATCATCACCAAACATGACTAAACCACCATCATACTTTTCAAGTTTAGTAAACTTACTTTTATCTCTGGTCATGTGATTAGAACATCCATTGTCAATCACCTAGTAATCTTCATCCTATCTTGCATGAAAGGTAGTGATCAAAGTACCTTCCATATTATTCCTTTTGTTCTCTAGAGCATTCTTGCTTGCACATTTTCTAGGGTTAGTAGATACATATTTATTTTCGAAAGCTAAAAAAAAGCATTCACTATCATTAGCCTCATTTTTAGATTCATCATCAAATATTTTGGCTTCTTCTTTAGCATAATATAACTTCTTATATTTCTTATCCTTTCTATCCTCATCTTTATAATATTTGTTCTTCTTATGTACATCTCTATTCAGGCATCTTGAAGCATAATGACCAATACTACCACAACTAAAACATTTAAAGGGAAACATACCTTTATACTTTTTGGTACCTTTCTTCAACTTCTTAGTGAAGTTCACTTCCAACTCATTAGAACCATCACTCTCTGGATCATCTTCAATCTTCATTGCCTTAAATAATGTCTTAGTATTTTCTTCTTTCCTAAACTTTCTCATCTCAAATTCTTTCAAGGTACCAAATAACTATTCTTTAGTATACTTCGTAGGATCATACATCTCTTCAATAACTGAGATCTTATCAGTATAGAAATCTGGTAGGGTGATTAGGATCTTCTCAATAATATATTCATTGTTCAACTTTCCTCCTTGATTATTAACTTCATTTGTTGTCATCTCAACCCTCTAGAACTAACTTGTAAACTCTTCACCTTCGTCCATTGTCAAATTCTCAAATATGTGCTTTGCCACCAACTTCTTTGTCAACTTCAGTCTTTCATTTCCTTCATGCAGTTCTTCCAACTTCTTCCAAACATCATAAGAAGTATACAAAGAAAGAACCTTAGTTCACTCAATTTTAGATAAAGCATTGTAAATAGCATACCTCACTTTCTAATTCTCCTCATAAGTAGAAACCTCATCTATAGTGGTAGGACCATTCACCAGAGCAGTATACTTCATCTCAATAGCCTTCTAGGTCTTGTAACCAGGAGAAACAATATATCCTCTCATCTGCACTTTCCAATCACTGTAATCAGATCCATCAAACATAGGGATTGCCAACTTATCTACCATCATATCTTCCTTAAGTGGTTAAGCTCTACACTAAGGAACCAAAGATTTGATACCAATTTTTAAAAAGGTACAAGACATCAGAGAGGGGGGTGAATTAGTTGTCAGACAAATTCAAATTCATAACTTCAACACTTATTAGTTACCATACTATTCTATTACTAAGTATGAGCATGAAACAAAAATAATAGAAAGTAAATCAACATAATGAACACTAGATTTTTACATGGAAAACCCAATGAGGGAAAAACCATGGTGAGGATTAACTCACAATATAAAGAGATTATAAAACCGAATCTAGAGGCTCACTACCTAGAAGAGGTCTCACTCTCCAAATACAAAGGCTCACTACCTACAGAAAGGAATCACTATCCAACAGGGAGGCTCACTGCCTACAAATACAAAAGAGAACAAAAGATCCACCACAACAATTAACACACATCCATAGCCTTGATCAGAAAATTGCAAAAACCTTTAGCTCCCTGCCTTCAGGAATCTAACACAATGAAGAACTACTACCTCAACTCACTTTCACACACTTCTTCTCTTATGATTTGTGGCTTACTTTGTCACTTTTCATCACACCTTAAATCTTCATAGTCTGACTTGTATTTATACCATCTCAACCTTATAAAACTTTCTCCAAGGTCGACCACACAAACTCCATTTCATAAATTCAAATTAGGTCGGCAACTCAACATTCCTGCAGTGGAAAGGAATGAGATTGGACCAATAAAAATATTTAACCAAGACCAAAAATAAGGTCTTAGATCAACCAAATGCTTCCTTAATTCAATTTTATTCTTTGTATGAAGTGTAAACACCAAGTCGGCCAAAACCCAATGGAAACACAAATGAGCATTGGTGTACATGATTTCTAACAAGAAGATGACACACAAACAACACAAAATGCTTCATTATGCATGAGAGCACATCTCAGATTCCTTCAGATACATCCATATCAAGTGCAACAATCTTCAAACACTGAACTTCTTCCATTAGTCCATTTGGACTGTGCAAACACATACAACTCAAAAACATGACTTCCAAATCACCAAACCACACACATTTTTGCTAGTACCAAGAAAACACCACTATAAGACATATGCCAAATTTGCAAGATCTGAAATAGAATAGTGGAGGACTGCATAGCAAAAGCATTTCTCTCAGTCCATAAAAGACCAACTCTGCCAGAATAGTTCACACACCAGTGAACATAACTTTCACATACCATCGCACCAGAAGCTAAAACTTAGGAGATATCACCACAAGATCACCATTAACAAACCTTCAAATCTATGCAAGCATAGGATCGACATAGGAGAATCATAGAGCACATACCATAGCACACTCTGAACACATTCATAATTTTTACTTCTGTTATTTATTAATTTTCTCAAAAGAACTTGGAAAGTCATCAAACCAGCACATCTACAACACCATAAAGATAGCTCCATGTACTCACATCTCATAAGCATCTCAACTATACATGTACTTGTCCTTTAATAGAGCGAAAATTCAATACAAACCTTGAGATACTTAAATAACAAAGGAGTGTCCTTTTATGAGCATACATTTGACAAGATCCAAAATCCCAAGGTAAGTACCACTTTCTATTTATCACATTAACATTTTTTATAATGGCAAGTGTATTTATCTAATACCAAGTACCTAGTAATATTTAGTTAATCTATGTTGTTTGTTCATCAATGATTACACTCATTTAATTAACCTTATTTAACATCAAGGAAAAAAAAAATATAAATTTTTGGTGAACCTATCCAATTGCTCACAATTTAACCTTCTTTGTAGGCTTTCACATTACATTACAATTTTCAAATATGTGAATTTTTTAGTTTATATCCTATTTTTGTATCAAAATATTTGTGCGTCGCTCTTATATGTTTCTTTTTTCATATGCTTACTTATAGTTGGATTATATGCCAATAACCCAACCTACCCTTGTATTGATATTATGGTTTATTAATGAATTGTTTTTAGATCTAAATTACCTCTTATTTTATTTTAATTCAAGATTACTTTACCCTTGATCTCTTATTATTTGTGCCTAGAAGGAGTTATCATATTGAGATCAACTTAGGTGAACAATATAATTTGGATTGTGTACATGTGACTCAACAAGTTTTCCATCTTATATGGAAAAAAATAATAGATGCATTCATACAATTTGAAAATCCAAACCAATTGGTAAATCCTTTTTTTAAGACATTAGTCGATTTTCCTCATAGCACAAAATTTTGTACAATATCCTAGATCCCTAATTATCTATCTAGTGATCTACTTTTTAACCCATCTATGTCTTCCAATCCTAACCCTCTAACATGTAGATCCATCATCATTTATCCTAGTGTTAAACCTATTAATTCCATTATCCCTACTTCGTTCCCTTGTGGATTACCTAAAGGATATACTATCATTACACAATCCACTCATGTTACCCATAATATTTCCCTATCTAAAGTCATGACCCATGTTTCTAATGCTATTTCTAATACATTTACCTCTTGGGCTCTCACGCATCCACCTCTATTCACCCATTAGACCATACCCCATACTCCTAATACTGTAATATTCCCACTAACATGTTTGATAAACCTAAACAAGAGAGATAAAATCTAAAGAAGTAAATTAGGGATAACAAAAAGGATAGTTTTGCATACAATACTCCACACTCTACACCTTTATATTTTGTGGTTGCTCCATGTTTATTTCAAGTAGAATTTATGGCTTCACATTTTGAGATGTACAATAGAAAAGAAGTGCCAAAATTTTATTTTGAGACTTCAATCACAAGAGCATGTTATTTTTTTGCTTAATATTATGTGGTATTATCTCAGTTGTTTCCATAAACCCTTAATGACTATGTTATTTAGTGGTTTCATTTATTATTTATATGTTCAATCAAGTGATTTTATGATCTTGCTACTACTTTCTAATAAAAAAAAACATATAAATATCAATGGTAGCATAAAAGTGTGTCTCACTTTATGTCCTAAATGAACCAATCAAAACATGTTATAGCTAAATTGTCACTTCTATCAATTACAACAAGAAAATATTAAGAATTTGAATACTATGAGAACTCATTTCTTTTAGAATCCATATGTAAATTCTGAACGTTTTCTAATTTAGCATAACTTTATAAAAATAACATCAATTCATAATTCTATCAAATATAAACCATTATATTGATATCTAAGGCATGCATATTTATTGTAATTTTTTATTACATATTTTATTTATTATTATTTTCAATTCAAATTAACTATAATTTAATGTAATATTTTTGCATCATATATATATATATTACATATCCAAATTATTCCTTTTAGTTGAAACAAGGACATAAAGACAAAGAAAAAACATATTTTAAAACTTGTTTTTCTATTTTTACACATATTGAACAAAGAGCTTTATTTTTAATAAAAGCATATGCTCACTAGAAATATTAAATAACTATAATAACTAAATAAAAAATGTTATAAAATATATATTTTAAAAGCTTTCTCTTAGGGCTATGATTGTGAAAAATCTAGTGTCATGGTGATTTCATTTTATTGTTGAAATAATGACCCAAATTAAAAGAATTTAATCAAAAAAAATAGGTGAGTAAAAGACAAAGAGATAACTAAGGGCCTCTAAACAAAGGAAATTTTAATAAAGGCCCTTCATCTGAAGATACCTTTGGTCATAGGCCATTTTTAGATTAAATGTAACTTTATTCAAATACACTTTCCTATTTGTATTTTAGGTGTGGAACATTAAAATGAAAAAAAAGATCTTCATTCAAATCCCCTAATCTTTATTTAATATTACCTTCATTTAAAATATTTTTAAATATTGCAAGCCTTATACTTTTGAATTAATTTCCTTCATTTAAACTCTATGAAAATATTTGCAACCATAAAAGTTTCTCTTTTAAGTGTTATGTTATCACGTTCTTGGCTCCTTCTTAAGAGAAGTTCAACCTTGTCAAGGAAAGATATTATTTGTTTTATTGCTCACCTTCATTTTAGGTAGTTTTATTCTACTGGTAATATCACTAGCTTCATCTTATCTCATTTCTAAATGTGAGACAACTTCTTTGACATAGAAGTTAATAAATATATTGTTACTATTATTTTTGCTGGCATGCAATGGTGGCTTTCCTTATAGACTAGGATTAGAATCATTATCAAACAATATATTTAATCTATTTCTTTTAATCCTATAATATTTTATTTCTAACAACTTCTTTCTAATATATTTAATCTATTTCTTTTAATCCTATAATATTTTATTTCTAACAACTTCTTTCTTGGTTGTCCATGAAGGTCAAAAGAAAAAAAAGGGGCTTTGATTGAGTCAAACCCCTAATCAGCACCAATATTTTTTCTCCTTTCTGTGATTATGCAAGCTAAAGTTATTTTGGAACTTAAGCCATACATTCTAGGAGATTCCAAAGTAACTAGTGAAGGACAATAGTGTGACATGGGGGCATTTGCATAATACATTAGCATCCTAGATAGACAGTGGTTGCATGTTGTGCTAGGTTTCTCTATGTCTATACTTTAATTTGTAGTTAGAATAATATTTTAGTATTCTTTATACTTTTTATAAATCTACTTTTCTATTATTCTTTAAGGATTTGTAACTTAAAATAAATTGCTTTGGTGAAAAATTAGCTAACACCACATAGTTATTCTTATTTTTATGCTAATTTTTTAATGAATATGTGAATTTTTACTAATTTTAAAAGTGGACACATCCTTTAAAATAAGAATTGAGCATGTGATACCCTATTATTTTGGAAACTAATCAAAAATCCTTTTTTTTGGAATCTTTGAAGAATAATGTATAGCTTGTGAAACATAGAAAAATGGGGAGGGGTTTTGGAGTACAATACCACTGAGAGGGGGGAGGTGAATCAATGGTATGACAAATTTAAACTTAATTTAAATAAAAAATTTCAATTATTTTGAACATATGGAATGCATATTTCAGATTTGATCATTCATTAAATAAAAACAACATGCTTGTAAAGAATTCAAACTTTGAATAAAAAAGAGCATAATAAGATCAAACAAATTGAGAACATTATGACACAATGAGTGGAAGACCCTCATACGGATGAAAAACCACTCAAGAAAAATTGCCTCATTGGCTTAATAAAATTTTCCTTGATTACAGAGCCTCACTAGCTAATTTTTATGCCTCACTAGCTATAAAATACAACCTCACTAGCCAAATATCAAACTTGTCTCGCTGACTTGATCTTACAACACATTTTTCAATTATGAAGAAATACATTACATAGGGTTTCTTTGTATCATTGCAATCCAATACAATTCTAAACATTAATGCATCGTATATCCTAAAGGTTCATTAATCTAGAACCCCTAAAACATAAAATATATCAATTACTTTTCATTGTTTTTGCATACAACTTTTACAAGACAAATTTCTACATTCTACTCAACAATAATGACTCTCATCAGAGTATGATTTTATAGTGTAATCCACCAAACCTAGAATAGTAAAAATATCACTGTCTTTATAACATCCAAAAGATAACATTTGTTGCCAACTATCCATGTGTAACTATCAAATGAAAAACCATTCAAAACTATTTTTTCAAAACTGTGATCTAGTGTTTATACATTTGTGCGAAGAGGTAAACTATGTAACAAACAGTTTTACCAAAGTCGACATTTTGAATAAACTGGGTATACAGACTACCCAAAATACCCACATCAATGTATGCAATAAACCTCAGTTCACACTTTACAAAGAATAGTATATTTGTAACCAAAAAACCTATGCTTGTGCATCCCTTAAACTTACAAACAATAATGCATGAATAATAGTTTAGGTTACCCAAACAAGGATTGACTAAACAAAAACCACAAGAACCTGACTTCAATATACCCATTAACCTTTTTTTGTCTCATAGCCATGACATAATGGTGTATGCATATATATATATATATGCAAATGTTATAAGAATAGAAAGCGTAAGCGACCTTTGTATAAACCCTTGTGAAACAACATTTGTATGTAAGCCAAGGTCGAAACAACAAATGTCAACATTGAAACTGCCTTGACACCCATTATCAAAATTCCAAACTCTTTGGGTCGACTAAGTGAATAAACAATGAAACCCAAACACAAACAAATTGGAGACTATATACACTTAGAAACAATGCAAAGACCAACAAGACCTTAACAATTTTTTTAACAATACACAAATGTATTCAACAAAAACCAAACTAGCGTTTTGTAGAACAATGTTACCACTTTGAAAGCTTTTAATCTTTCCAAAGTGAAGTCGAATGCACCTTGAAATATTTGAAAACCAATTACTTGGAAGACCTTGAAACCAATTTATGCAATAACTAGTCATCGTACCACCTATCTCTCCAAGCTTCATCAAGCCCTAACTTAGCCTTCAAACAATCTGAATGTATGTATTTTGTAAGATGATAATCATTTAGAGAAAATGATAACAAAACAATGTGTCAACATTTTCATCATAACCTTTTCACTTTTGCAAAACAAGACACATATAATTGTGTTGGTCTTTAATACCATAACCTTTATTTGCATGAATTCAATAAACATCATGATGTCCAATACAAATAACCAATGCTTTGTGTCAGTTAAAACATCAAGTGCACAAAGTATTAAATCAAGGTCTATGTCCATATGAAATAATTTTGTCTCAATAGTTTATCAATGCTAATTCATAGTCACCCAAAATATCAAACCAATGATGCCTCATGATTTTCACAAGTGTATCAAGGTGACAAATTTTCTTGACATCAATGTCAAATCCACAATTTCAAAGGATTCAACAAACTCCCCCTTTGACAGTGATGTCAAACTTGCTAAGAACCTGAATGCAAATATGATGAAATAACAAATATCATCACAATAATGAATCTGAAGAAGCAAACTGATCATGTCAATAACACAACATATTGCACCAAGTAAACCAAGCATTGAATGTAATGCACTTATGATAACCAAATGAACCAACACCAAGTGAATTTGTGCACCAAATGAACCTTTGTGCTAAATTTAATATGATATTCTCCCCCTTTTGACAACAATGCCAAAGGTCAAAGGGGTAGTAAGGGTATGTGCAGGATCATCATGGAAAAAACAGGCCCTTAAGTGGCAAAAAATTAAGAAAAATCAGTTAGGCAACTTGATGTAAAAATTTGAATAAGTTATCTATATTATTTCAAAAATATGTATGAATGGAATTTGTAGCAAATTTAATATAGTTTCTAAACTACTAGGTTTATTTTTAAAAAAAAAATCCATTTGGTGAAAATTTGAAATTTCAATGCAGTAGTACTTAAATTTCAAGGAAAAAATAAGTAGGTGTCTGTCTGACCACCCTAACCACAATAAAATGATAATATTTTTTTTCTAAGATTTTAGACATAAGTAGAGGACTCATGTCTGGATGTGATGCATATTTTTTTGTAATTTTTTTCCAAGTAAATAATTAATTATGAATTTTTATTACAACTTTTAAAAAATATAAAACTTGTATGTCTAACCACCTTAACTTGGTAAAAACTTCATGAAATTCAATTTTTCATTTTTTAATCCTATAGTATGCAAAGCATAGAATGTGATGCATGTTTTGGATTCAAAAAATGTGATACCGTTGAAAGCTATAAATTTTTTTCAATCAGCCTATCAATCAACACTTTAGTCGTAATTCAAATAGAAAATGAATAATAAGTATTTATTAAATTCAAAGTAAAGCATAATTTATATTGGTGGAAATCTGAAAATATCCTTTAAAAACCCTTTTCATTTCATCAATTTTGGGTTAAAAAAAAGTCGTCAACCACATACCCTACAAATACCCATCATATTGCCACTTTTTGGCCCATCATGATCCTGCACATACCCGTAAATCAACAAATGACCATTGCAGAAGATAGAAAAACTATGAAAGCGAGATATATCAACACAACCTATATAGAATAGCCAAGCATTAAGAAACCAATTGTCCAAACCTCTTAAATTGTTGTCATAGTGGAAACCAAATACTATCATATCAAAATAAAGAAACAATAAAACATAGCATGGTCATAATGAAGCATAGTAACTGCCATAGTATAGAAGATTGATCATATATGCCAACCATGAAGATCACTAGCATAGCAAAATATCCATGATGCAAAAAAAATAAGAAGAACCATATGAGAGCATCACATATACACTGTGAAGTAAAACTGTTTGAAGATAGAAGTGGAATAGCAACATAATGAACCACCAAGGGTGAATGATAATTTGTGAAACTCCCCTTGAAACCATGCAACCAAGAAGATCATTTTCTCCCCCTTTCAAGAACAATAAATGTAAGAAAACCATGGGAAAATCATGTCAAGGACTGTCAATAATTGGGAAACTTCCATAGCAAGTCACAAATAGATCCAAGTAATGTAAGGCCAAATGCACTATTCCTTTGTTGCAATACTCCCATCACAATTGTTTCTTTGGTACTAAAAAACACATTTTCTTCATTAGCAATGTTAAGGATTGCTATTAAGGATGGTATACTATTATCTCAAGTACTATCATGCAAAGTTTTTGTGTCATTCATTGTCCTCTAACTTATTCAAAAAACATAATGCCAAAATCCACTGTCATGATTCAACAAAGTAACAAAGGCTATTGTCCATGCCAATTGTCTTTGCATTATTGGCATTGTCCAATGAGAGAAGAACTATTGCACTAAGAGGACTATCATCATGAACATGGCATGGTATCCCACATTTCTTCACAAGATCACTTCTAGCAAGAAAGTTGCATGCATAGCACTATTAAAATGATGACATACACATCATCAAACCTTCAAAAAACCATAGCAATTCCAAATGAACAAAGAATATTGTCAAGCATCATGAGCGTTGTATGTGCACATCCAAGCAATGTTTCACTATACAAACAAATATTTTTCAAGCAATCACCATAGTATGGTGATCCCACAATATTGGTTTATAATTTTTTTCCAAACTAAGCATTGAAATTATTATTTTTAACTAAATCTTCACTTTCAGGCACCTATAGCAGTGAAACCATGAGGAATTTGAAGATGATGAAAACTATTGATTTGTGACATTTTGTCTATAGATTCTAAATATATTTTTTTCAAAAAAAATTGAGTTAGATTTCACTTCTTTTTCCATCTCCTTCGAAAAATAGTTTTTAACAGTAAACACCATTTTTGAAGAGTGACATCATTGGCTAACACATAAATTTTTTCTATGAAGGACTTTTTTTATTTTTTTTAATTTAGATTCATAACTATGATATCTAGTGCATGGAATTGGTTTCATAGCATTTCATTGAATATTTTTTCTTAATTAAGTTTCAAAGTCAAACCTTTTACAATTTATACACGATTCATTGGCTAAAGCATAATTTTTTTTTGTATCTATCGAAATTCAATTTTTTTTGGATCAAGAACATCAATATATAGTGCATTGATATTTCTCAATGTTTTTTTTGATAATCTACTATTTTTCCACATGTATAGAATAGAGAGCTTGATTTCTAGTGAAAAACCTATGTTTAATCAAGCTAAAAAATAAAATACATAATCGAACCAAAACATATTAAAATTATATTCAATGAATAGCTCATTTCAAGGACTACCATTATCTAGGTGGGTTTGTGAAGTCTCCTCGATTTTCATCCTCAACCCAAGCTTTGAAGGGAAAAATTCTGTTAAAATTTGATGCAAGAGGGGGAGAAGGGTGAAAGGGGGGTTCTCTAGAACCAAGGTTCGAATGGACCCTATGTTGGAAAGAGACATTGCACAAGTCATTTAGTGTTTTCATTGATGGCAACCATAGTTAGCGATTCAATCTGCACATCAATATTTTTTCGTACTGGAAGTCAGATTGAAGTTTTGTGTTAACTGTCAAAGTTAGAATAGAGCATCTGACAAAATTGTGTTCATCAATTCATATGCAAATTTTTTGTTATCATTTTGTTTTTTGGATCTCAGGGAAGATATTTTGATGTATGAACTATGTTATCTTTGAATCTTAGAGCCTCGTATTGATTGGCATGCAAGTTAGAATATTTGTTTGATTGATTGTCTGTTTAACAGTGCAAGAAGGCCGACTTGATTATTGTAGCATGTTGTGGATCTTCGAGGCGAAATTGTTTGAACTGTTTACATGTTCAAGGATATTGTTTTGGGTCCTCACTATGTTGTGGCTGAATTTTGTTGGTGTGCATTGAAAATTATTTTTGGATTGAGCTGACAGTTTGTAAATATTTTTGTATTTTGTTGAAGCTGACATATGGTTGATGTAATTCCTAATTGTTGATATATATAAGTGATTGTTCATATAATTTTGAGGCATGTTGCAGTGCATTGCGATGTGATGTGAAATTCAGAAGCATTGTAGAGTGATTATACACAATTTCACTTGCATAGAAAAACATTTGTGATCCAAATTAAAGAAAATAGAGCAGAAGAGTAGAATCAGATAGCAGGTCAAGAATGCGATTAATGTGCTTAACTGGAACTTAAATGAGGCATTAGTAGATGTTATTCTCTTTGTTCAAATCTTTTGGATGTAATCCAAATGATTTTGTAATATAGCAAGTCTTCTTTTGTATCTGAGCAGTGAGCTCTAGGCAGTGTGCCTGAATGCATGTGCATTCTCCTTTTGTAAAAACTTATATTTGAGTATACTCATATTGTGGATTGACCTTTTCCATGGTTTTTCCCCTAACAGGGTTTCCACGTAAAAAAATCCTTTTGTTATGGTGTTGTGATTGATTTATTTGTGTTCTTGTATCTTTCTCTTGGTTCAATGCTATAAGTGGTTTAAAGATCAGGTTAATAAAGTTAAATTTTGCAAAATACTAGTTCATCCCCTTGCTCAGTGTTCCTTGATTCCAACAAGTGGTATTAGAGCCTAGTTCCTCAAAATAAGTTTTAAATTTTGGGTAAGATCGAAGAAAGTGATTCAATGGATTCAAGTAGTTTTCAACAACTTTTGGTGGCACTAGATGATCTTGATAAGTCCAAATCTGAAGTCCGAGTATTGTAGGTAAGCCTCATGGATGCTAAGAAATTCATTCAATCATTGAAAGATAAAATTAATGAGTCAAGGGAAAGGAGAAATGAACTTGTTGATCAAATTAAACAGAAAGAAAGTAAGAGCATGGAAGATGAACACCTAAGTCAAGCCTTGAAGGAAAAGAAAGAATAATGTGAAAAGTTTTCCAAAGATAATGCTATCCTGAAGCATGAGATGGAATCTATTGTGATGAGGATGACCAAGGAAACTAAAGACAACAAGAAGAATGAAGAGAATCTTGTTCAGTCCTTGAAAGAGAAATTTGAAGAATGTAGCCGAATTACTAATGGATTCAATTAGTTGGAGCTTGAATTGGAACAATCTAGAAATAATGAAGAAGAGCTTGAAAGATAGATTGTTACTCTTCAAGATGAACTTGCTACTACAAATGAATTCAAGGAGAAGTTCAAGATTAGCTCAACCAAGCTTGATGAACTGATTAAAAATTAGAGGACTCAAAGTGACAAGCGAGGTCTTGGATATGAGAAAGGAGAAAGCTCTAGATCTAGACAAAGGAAATTCAAGCAAGGAAATCAGATGAACAAACCTAGAAGGTATCCGGTAAGAGAACCTAATTCTAAAAATTTCAATGGTTACTATTTTTTTGTAATAAATTTGGTCATATAGTTGCTCAATGTAGAAGTAGAATGAATCCAAGTGGTCCATCATTCTCTGGTCAGTGATTCAGTTGCAATAAGTATGGTCATAAGTTAGTTGAATATAGAAATATGTCAAACAAATTTTTCAATAAGGATGTTAGATGTTATACCCACAATAGATTTGGTCATATTGCTAACTAGTGTAGATCAAGAGAAAACCAATGGAACAACTGGTCTAGAAAAATAAATGTGGTATGCTACAATTGCAACAAATCCAGTCACATTGCTAGATTTTGTAGAAGCAAAAAGGGTCTGGTAAATCAGAGGAAAAATATGTAGAAGGATGAAAAGGGAAAAATAAAAGTTACTATAGATGAGATCAAGAAGCAAATGAAGAAGACATGGGTGAAGAAGAGTCCTTCTATTTTAGGAAATGTGACAACACTAGAATTTGGTACTAAAAATTCCTTTGGGAATTAGTTTATGGCCTCTAGCCTAGGGAGAGTTCTCAAGAAAATCATTTAACCCCTTGTCGGTAGTTGGTACCAGAATGTGGCAGATTGCAATGATTGCATTAGTGATGTGCAGTTTTTTTGGAATGTCTTATGGAGAGAATTTATGCAAAATTGAAGGTTCACAGAAGAATTTTCTTTCACAGTCTGTGAAAATAGGGTATTCGGAAGACCTAGGGAAAAATCATTTATTGTGATGAAAAATTTGGGTGTGTGAATGATAAGAAGTCATTTCTATCCCTCATTTGTCACATTGAATTTTGAGAAGAAGAAGTTTGGAGAGCTATGAAGTAAACTTTGGCGAAGATTCAAGTCTAAAGGCAATTTGGTGATCAAACCCTAATCCAACAAAAGGTATTTATCTATAAACTCATGAACTTGAAAATTCTGGAAATGGCTACTCCATTGGTTGTCGATATTAAGGATAGGCCCCATCTAAAATTAAAATGGCACCCATTCAAATCCATTGAGACAAAACCATTAGGTTCATTTTCTTCCATTTTGTATGGTGTTTTGCATATCAAAGATATTAGGGCATACATTCATGAGAATGTTGAAGAATTAGGAATCTCCCAGTTGCTAAATTTGTATACCAATCATATTGTGGGAGAAGATTTGTGTGTAAAACCTAAATTTAAAACTTTGGGAGAGAAGTTCACTCAAATTGTGAAAATTTCCATGTTTGAAGAAAATGAATGGGTTTGATATATATTGAGTCGAGTGCATTCTGAGTTCATGTGGTTAAGTCATCCTTTCAAGATTACAAAGGAATCTATAAGGATTATTACTGGTTTGAATTCATCTGGTGGGTTTCCAACACTGAAATCTATGAAGAACCAAATAGTTACTAATGCAACTGGTTCAATTTTTGACAAGAGAGCCATGACAATCAATGATGTAATTGAAGTGGGTGTTAGATTTTCCTCTATGGTCATTGGGTACAAAATATATCACTCCAGCTGGGATAATTCTATATCTGGTACAACAATCTATGCAACATATTAGATGGTCAAAGAAAATGTAGAATATGACCTATGTGACTTACTCTAGAGCCAGCTAATTGAGAATCTTGGCAAAATCAAGAAGGATAAGAAGAATTCTTTCAAGTATGGTAATTTGTTGCTATGTTTATTCTTCTACTTCATGAATGAAGTTTTGGGAGTTGGAAAAGTGCAATGGAAAAGTGATAAATTGGTAGTTGTTCAAATTAGAGACATCTTGTATGGAATTGGTGACAAGAAAGCTAGAAAAACTACTATTTGGGGTTATTTCAAGAGTTTTCATAATGAAATGCAAGCTAGGGAAAGGATTCCTACTTCTATTGTGGAAAAATATAAGGACACAATTTGATTCATGGTTGATATCAATCAGTACTTAATGAAAGTTGTAGAACCTAGAATAGTGTGGATAATGCCAATGGATTATGAGGTTGAGGGACACATTTTGGAGCTATATGTTCAACACCTGTTGAGTAAACCTTGGGATTCAATGGAAGAAAGGTTTGGTACCTTTGAGGAAAAGGATATGCAAGTGCATGAACAATTGAAGAAGCCTATTATAATTTGAAAGGTGAGAAAGGAAGTTGAAGATTTTGCAGAAAGCAGGGGAATATTAGCTGAAGTTGTGAGAGAAGCTAGAAGGAAAAGATAACAAGCTGAAGTAGGAGAGCTAGCTAGAACTAAGTCTTCTAGTTTGGAAACATCCTCTACCAGATCTAGATCTACAGGGAGCTCTGCACTCTCATCCAGTCCCACAAAGAAATTAAGCTATGTAAAAGCTCAAGTCAAGACATTTGATAGAGAAGGAAAGAGGAAAAAAGATAAAAGCACAAGAGTCTATGTTGTTGTTTTAGACAATGAAGAAATTGAATTTGATGAAGAGGTAAGAGAAATCAAGCATAAGGGCTCAAAATCATCAAAAGTATCTAAGGACAAGTCCTCCTATGAAGAGAAAGCAAAGAAAAAGATGAAAATAGATAAATCAGGTATGTTTATAGAAGGAGTGGGAAATTTTTTGATTAAGGATGGCAATATTAGGCCACTTTGTGAATGGTATGACACCTTTGATAGTTCTGGTCAATGAATTCTTGAGGAAACCACAATAAAGTATTTGAATAATTTCAATATGACTCTCATTGAAATAATGTTTGAGTTACCTAAAGGTCTATATGAGGTCTTAGAAATGAGGAGAGTGAATGCAATAATTGAAGAAGAGCAAATGAGAGAATGGATACTTGTTGATCTATGTCTGGTAATGTCAATGGATGAGGTGAAGAAGATCCTAAGTGATGCTAAGAATGATTTTAAGAGGAAGAAAAGAGTGAACAAGATGATGATTGGACAGACTAAAGAAGTTGTAAAAGACTGAGAAAATCCTTAAGGCGGTTTTGTTGAAAAACATATATAATGTTGTTTTTGAAGAAGCTCATAGTGAAGATGCTCCATCTGGTCCGGTAAATGAAGTGAAAGAAGACACATTTGAGGATACTCTAAATCCTCTTGACATGCAAGATGCTAAAATACCTATGGAGATTGAAGCTCCTAAAGAGATTTCAAGTGAAGAAGTTGAGATTCTTGAAGCCAAGGAAGAATTAGTGATTGAAGAAAAGAAGGCTGGAGCGAAGGAGATTCCCATGGAAGCAAGAGACACTGCTAAGGAAGTAAAGGAGTTTTTGGAAGAATAACAAGAGGAGATTGATCTTGAACTAGTTAGAGGTCCTATCAACTTTTCCACTCTATCCCCTATTGATAAACTAAAGGTATCATCATTTGCTTAGGCCAAGGCAAGGGAGGAAATACTGAAATCTCATATTGAAGACAATGAGCTATTAAATCTTGCATTTGGTATTTTGGAGAAGATCATGCCTACATATCTCAATCATTCATTTGATTCTCCATTTGTTCAGCTAAAGAAACTTGTCAATTCTGTAAGTACTCACTTTGAGTCACTTGAAAAGTCAGTTATGGATAAGGTTCAAAAGGAATTTGATACTAAAAGGTTTAGTAGATTGAAGGGGATGATTACTAATAATAAACATTTGTTAGCTACCTATGTAATGAATATTCAAAGCACATTATCTGAAGGTGAAAAAATTTATAAGTCATGCTTATCATTGTCAAATTTTAGTGAAGACATTGAAAAGAAAATGACCGAATATGAGAAATAGTTAGCAAATATTTCTCAAGCATTTGATCCTCTAAGCACTTTTGTGAATAAGCAAGAAGGTCAAGTTATATCCCTGCTTGAAAAAATCAAAATCTTGAAGCATGAAGAAGGAAAAATTGTTGAAAGAGTTTGAAAGCTCTGAGGATTGATTGGTCCTAAGATGGAGACAATGCTTAGTGCATTGAAGGAAGCACAAGATGATATGGCTATCAATGATTCGACAAACCTTGAGTTAGCAGAGATGTAATCCTATCTATTTTGTGGTCACAAGACTATTTTGGAGAGTCTCAAAAATGGTTGGGACACTAGTTTGAGCTTGTTGAAGAGTAGTTTTACAAACATAGTCACGTTTATCTAAGTTGTAGAAGTATGTTTGTACATATGCAGTTTGTTCATAGAAATTTTGTTGGATTTTTCGTATGCAGATTTCCCGCATTTTCCATTGATGTCAAAGGGGGAGTGTGGGACAGTGAAAAATGTTGAATATTCATCTCAAGGGGAGTTGTGTTTTGAAGTTTTGAAGGTTGGTAGTGTATTCATGTTAGTACTGATCTGACAATTAGTCATTTTTCAGTAAGTGTTGCCATCAATGCCAAAGGGGGATATTTTTGGCAAGAGACACTGTACAAGTCATCTGGTGTTTTCATTGATGGAAACCCTCATCAATTATTAGATCGACACGTCAATACTTGTTTGTACTAGAAGTCAGATTGAAGTTTTGTGTTAACTGTCAAAGTTAGAACAAAGCATTCGACAAAATTGTGTTCATCGATTCATATGCAAATTTTTTGTTATCATTTTGTGTTGTGGATCTTAGGGAAGATATTTCAATGTATGAACTATGCTATCTTTGAATATTAGAGCCTCATATCAATTAGTGTACAAGTTAGAAGATCCAGTTGATTGATTTTCTATTTAATAGTGCAAGAAGGTTGGCTTGATGATTGTAGCATGCTGTGGATCTTTGAGGAAAAATTGTTTGAATTTTTTTCATGTTTGAGGATATTGTTCTGGGTCCTTACTATGTTGTGGCTGACTTTGGTTGGTGCGCATTGAAATTTTTTTGTGGATTGAGCTGACAATTTGTAAATATTTTGTATTTTGTTGAAGTCAACATATGGTTGATGTAATTCCTAATTGTGGATATATATAAGCAATTGTTCATATTATTTTGAGGTTTGTTGATGTGTGTTGCAATTTATGTGAAAGTCAGAAGCATTGTAGAGCGATTGCACATAGTTTCACTTGTGTAGAAAAATATTTGTGATCTGAATTAAAGAAGGTAGAGAAGAAGAGCAGAATCAGACAAAAGGTCAAGAATGTGATTGATGTGCTTAACTAGAATTGAAATCAGGAATTAACAAATTCCATTCTCTTAGTTCAAATATTCTAGATGTAATCCAAATTCTTTTGTAATATAGTGAGTCTTCTTTTGTATTTGAGTAGTGAGCTCTAGGCAGTGTGCCTGAATGCATGTGCATTCTCATTTTGTAAACACTTATATTTGAGTATACTCATATTGTGGATTGACCTCCACCATGGTTTTTCCCTAATAGTGTTTCCACATAAAAAAATCCTTGTGTTATGGTGTTGTGGTTGATTTCTTTGTGTTCTTGAATCTTTCTCTTGGTTCAATTCTATAAGTGGTTTAAAGATCAGGTTAATAAAGTTAAATTTTGTAGAACATTGATTCACCCCCCTTCTCAGTGTTCCTTGATTCCAATACCTTGGTTCGAGTGAACCCCCCATTTTATTGAATTTTCCATTTTCTTCATTATAAAAAAAATCCAAAAAAGTGGGTTCCATCATTTAATAGGTTCACTCAAACTAGGGTCCATTCGAATCCCTTTTGGGTCCATGCGAACACCCCAATTCATGTGAACTCCTAAAAAGCAAATTTTTTTGTCATAGGAGCATTTTTGCAATTTTCCTTCCTCACTGGAATTGTAAACCAATATTGTGGGATCACCTAGTGATACCATATTTTGAACCAAGTGTGTAACAACTATCATTTAAATCTTACGTAACATTGTCATCATTACTCTTGATGCATTATCAAATCAATATCATAGACTAAGAATAAAGACATCTCCAAGAAACTATCACAACATGCTAGCATCAAATAAATCATTTTCCCTTCATGATCCATAAGAGCAAACAAACATGTCATTTTTATTGTCAAATATAAACTTTCACCAATGTAACTCAACTCATTTCACCTCTACACTATCATTTTCAATGATCAAAGGATCTATTTTCATAAAAAAATTTATCAGAGTCTCAAGTCCAAGCAAGTAAATGTGGCCTAACTATCTAAAGAATGTAAATAAAAATAATGGATTCAATTGTCCAAGTATATGTATAAATACCACAAATACTGTCCAATAAGGTGCACTATACTTATCTAAGATAGAAGCAAGACACATAGTGTAATTTCAAAGAGCACATGCATTTTGAAAGAACATTCACCTTATACCCAAAACAAGAAATATATCCAAACGCCAACTATTAAGAGCAACCGTACTACTATTGTGAACAAGTATCAACACTTATCACCTTGGAAACATGGGAACAATGAATAAAACCACTTGAATGAAACTATTTGCATATAAAATAATGTATATCTCTATTACTTATCACTGTCCACTGTCAACTACCATCACATTGTTGTCATGTGTTAACCATCATTGCAAACATTTCAAACACAATCACCATGAATAGTACTATCATTCCAATGAAGATTGTTACTTCACAAATAAATAAGATAAAACATGACTTCAGGACAACAAATTTAATCATCAAGGCAACATGATCAAAGCATATACTTGAAAAACCACTGTACCACAAAGATATCACCATAAACATAATGTAACCAATAAAAAATTAGGGATATAAAATGAAACTTGAAGCTCCCCTTGAAAACACACATAAAAGGATTTAGTGAAGAGAAATAGGAGGAAGATTATTGAATCTCTCCCTCAATTAATCAACCATACTCATGCATTTGGTTTCTTGTAGATTATAAATGCTTCCTTTGGTCCTCAAACCTATTGCAACAACTTTACCTATTTTCTTTCTAATCTCACATCCAAGAACATCAAAAATAATATAAAAAGCCTAATCACAAATCTGAGTCACAGTTAAGAGATTATGTTTGAGACCCTCTGCATAGTACACTTCATGCAAAGATATGTTATCATCCAAAGACATGGTACCCTTTTCCTATGATCTAAATACAATCATCATTTCCAAACCACACTAAACCACCATCACAATATTCAAATTTGATAAAGTTTCTTTTATCCCCTATCATGTGGTGAGAGCATCCACTGTCTACAACTCACAACTCTTTCTTCTTGGAATATAGAGGTGTTTGATCAAGCATATTTCCCATATTTTCATTAACCCTCTTTGGCTTCCAAATTAAATTTGTTTTATCAGCATTTATCGTGGAAAAAGTGTTAGTTTTCTTTTGTTGTTTCTGAAAGAGTTTATCATTATGAGAGCTTGAGCTCCTTTTAGACATAACCCTAAATTCACTTTCCTTATGCTTGTATTGTTTATAGTAGAAGCAATAGCCAAAGAAATCTAGATTGCTTCCTAATGGAATATTTCCTTTTCCAATTGATGGTTTCAAAAAATTTCATTTGTCACATTGGCATTTTGAGGTTCATCAGAATGAGAACATTAGCCTTCCATAAACCCTAAACCAATTTTATCTTTTTGGTATCTTTGTTTACCTATAAGATCTACCAGTTTGTTACTACTATCACACATGTCATGCTCTTTGCTCAAGTCAACAATTTTTTCCTCTAAAATGTAGAATTTTTTTCTTTGACTTCTAATTGCATTTTACTATCTTCTAGAATTTCAAATTGAAGTTTTAGATCAGCAATTTTATTTTTAGAGTTATTCATCTTAATTACCAAGTTTTTAGTGTCTTTTTGAATCTGATTTTGTTGTATCATAGCCTCCCTTTTGAGTTTCTTAATTTCACCTCGAGCACTTCTCAACTCACCTTCAAAATCCACCTCAAGTTTAGATTGATATGCAATCTCTTCATTATGATTCTGATTTGGACTAATTATTGTCATAAACATGGTTTCTTCTCCTTCTTCAATGGATGCATCTATACCACTATCTATTACATCAACATATTTGATGAATAGGATTTTCTTCTTTTTGAAACCTTTTTTCTTTTTAAAGTTTTTTTTTTCTTTCCTTGTCTCCTATTATCTTCTTCATCACTTTTAGAGTTTTTGTTAGGGAATTGACTAACATAATGACCAATCTTTCCATAATTAAAACATTTAAAAGGTAGCTTCCCTTTATACCTACCTGATCCTCTTCTCAATTTTCTCACAAGGATGGATTCAATGTTATCTAATGTTTCTTAGTAAAAATTCATGTCATTGTCCCTTTTTATAGATTTAAAAGTAGCTTCTTTGGTAGTGGGATTATCAATACACATTCACATTTCATAGGTTGTAAAGACACCATGAATTTCATCTAAAGTGAGTTTGTTCAAGTCCCTCTCTTCTACAACATATATTTTAGGATCATATTTAGGTTTCAGTGACCTTAACACCTTTTTAACAACTGCAATTTCTTCTAAAGTTTCACCAAGACCACAAATTGAGTTTATAGTTTCTTGGACTCTTAGATAGTAATCAACTACCTTCTCTTCCTCATTCATCTTTAAGACTTCAAACTTGGTTCTAAAAGTTTTTACTTTATCTTCTTTAACTTTTTCATCACCCTCATATATACTAGACAGTTTATCCCAGATAGACTTTGCAATTTTACATTTCATAATTTTAACAAGCAGATCATTATCCAAACCACAACAAATAGCATTTTCATCCCTAGCATCACATTCATATGCTCTTTTCTCATCTGTAGTAGAGGGTGTTGTAGTGGTAGTGTATTCAATCTCAATTGCATACCAAACCTCCTAGCCTAGAGAAGTTATATGACGCTGCATTCTATACCTCCAAAATGCATAGCCAGTACCATCAAATAATGTTGCTCTGGAAGAAGAAAGACCTTCCTGATTTTCCATGGAAAGTACTCCACCAAGAATCCCTTAAGTTGGTTAAAATTTTGGCAAGGGTATGGCTCTGCTACCACTTGTTGGAGTACAATACCATTGAGATGGGGGGGTGAATTAGTGCTATGAAAAATATAAACTTAATTTAAATAATCTCTTTCAATTATTTTGAACATATGGAATGTAGATTTCAGATTTGATCATTCATCAAATAAAATCAACATTCTTGTAAAGCCTTCAAACTTTAAATGAAAAAGAGCATAATCAAATCACACAAACTGAGAACACCATGACACAATTTTTAATAAGTGGAAAATTTTTATAGGGATGAAAATCCACTCAAGAAAAAATGCCTCACTAGTTCAATAAAATTTCCCTAATTATAGAGCCTCACTGGCTACAAAATGTAGCCTCACTAGCCAAAGATCAAACTTTTCTCACTAACTTGATCTTACAATATATTTTTCAATCATGAAGAAATACATTACAAAGGGTTTCTCTGGGTTATTGCAATCCAATGCAACTCTAAACATTAATACATCCTATTTCCTAAAGGTTCATTAGTTTGGAACCCTTAAAACATAAAATATATCAATTACTTTTTTACTGTTTTTGCATACAACTTTTACAAGACAAATTTTTGTATTATGCTCAACAATAATGACTCTCATCAGAGTATGATTTTATAGTATAATCCACAAAACCCATAATAGTAAAAATATCACTATTTTTATAACATCCAAAAGATAATATTTGTTGTCAATTGTCCATGTGTAACTATCAAATGAAAAACCCTTCAAAGCTATTTCTCAAAACCATGGCCTATTGTTTATACATTTGTGCAAGGTAAACTATGTAATAGACACTTTTACCAAAGTCAAAATTTTGAATAAATCGGGTATATAGACTACCCAAAATCCCCACATCAATATATGCAATAAACCTAAGTTCACACTTTACAAAGAATAGTATATTTGTAACCAAAAAACCTATGCTTGTGCATCCCTTAAACTTACAAACAATAATGCATGAATAATAGTTCAGGTTACAAAAATAAGGATCGACTAAACACAAACCACAAGAACTAGACTTCAATATACCCATTAAATTTTTTCTATCTCATAGCCATGACATAATGGTGTATGAAAATATATGCAAATGTTCTAAGAACAAAAATCTTAAGCGAACCCTGTATAAACCCTTGTGAAACAACATTTGTATGTAAAACAAGGTCGAAACAACAAATGTCAACATTGAAACTACCTTGACACCCATTATCAACATTTCAAACCCTTTGGGTCGACTAAGTGAATAAACAAGGAAACCTTACCACAAACAAATGGAAAGACTATATACACTTAGCAACAATGCAAAGACCAACAAGCCCTTAATAAATTTGTAGACAATACACAAATGTATGAACAACAAAAACTAGACTAAGGTTTCATAGAAAAATGTTACCACTTTGAAAGCTTTTAATATTGCTAGAGTGAAGTTGAATGCACCTTAAAACCTTTGAAAACAAACTTCCTGGAAGACCTTGAAACCACTTTCTGCAATAACTAGCCACCATACCCCCTATCGCTCCAAGCTTCATTGAGCCCTAACTCAACCTTCAAAAAATATCTTGTATTTTGCAAAATGATAATCATTTAGGGAAAATGATAACAAAACAATGTGTCAGAATTTTCATCATAACCTTTTCACTTTGAAAAACAAGACACATCATTGCATCAATCTTTAATATCATAACCTTTATTTGGATGAATTTAATAAATATCATGATGTCCAATGCAAATAACCAGTGCTTTGTGTCGATTAAAACATCAAGTGCACCGAGTATTAAATCAAGGTCTATGTCCATATGAAATAATGTTGTCTCAATAGTTTATCAATGCTAATTCATAGTCACCCAAAATATCAAACCAATGATGTCTCATGCTTTTCACAAGTGTATCAAGGCGACAACCTGTCTTGACATCAATGCCAAAACAACAATTTTAAAAGAGTCAACAAGTGGTTGAATCAAAATGGAGTACAATGATGTACCATTTTCTCTATATTTCATTCAGTATGTGTGCTACAAAGTGTCAATGAGAAATAGTAACCAAATCTAACCCAACTACTAGTCAAAAGGTAGATATAGAAAGGGTCAAATGTTGTGTACCTTTCACCAAAAGTTATTTTTTGGTCCTCATTGAGGACTCATTCACCCTGTGGTGAATGGGTCCTTGCTTGGGCTCCTTAAAATTAGTTTTGGGGTTCTATTATGCTAACACTACACTCCTGAATTCTAGTCGATCACTGTCAAAAAGCTAAAAATAAAACCTATAGCTCAATTTCTAGGATTTCACAACTTTTCTTGCAACTTCGACAACTTTGCAAGTTTCTTCAATTTTTCCCTACAATTGATCTTCAACCTAAAACCTGTAATCACACCCCAAAGAGGGGAAAATGTTATTTTATGACTGAATAGGGGTTTTCCTTGGTCAAACCCCATTTTGTTAATTAAACCTTGAAATGAATAAAAGCATGAAAGGAATGATTAATGAAAAAATGCAATGTCACAACTCACCACACCTTATTTGAACCTTGGATAAATCTACAATCTAGCATGAAGTGGCCTCAATGAATGTAGATATTAATTATGAAATTTGATGTGAAACAATGCCTTTGATATGCTTGATAGATATTGAACATCACATCACCACATTAGTTCAAAAAACATGAATGATGTGATAAATATTTGACTTGATGAAATGAATCTTGATTGATGCAATAATCTTCTACAAATCTACCCCTGAGTGCCCTGAAAATTCTTTTGAATACTCATGTAATGCTCTTGTGAAAGTACTCTTTATTTCTTATGAAGTTCTAGGATGAAACATAGTGAAATGACCTTGTATTTATATATATATATATATTAGCATTAATTCCTAAAATTGAAACATCTAAAGTAGACATTAGGATCTGAAATCATTAAAATACCATCAAAAACATATCCAAAAGAGGGCTCCTAGGTCTAAGTGAGGACCCATTTTCCATAGGGCGAATGGGTCCTAGGTCACTTACCCAAGACACACATTGAACAAGGTGAAATTCTATGCAAAATCATAGTCATATGACTAAGTGAGGACCAATTCACCCTATGGCGTATGGGTCCTAGGTCACCTACCTAGGACACACATCTTCCAAAGTTGAGTGTTGTGAAATGGAATTTATGAATGTCAAGTTTATCACTCAAAATTTGCATTTAATTAAGCTTGTATTTGAATTAAAGGGGTCCAAATAAGGTAAATTAACCTTAATCAATTAATAAAGCCCTAGATTAGTGTGAAAGTGTAAATATACACTTTACAACACCCTAAATAAGGGACCATTAAGTCCATTTAATATAAAAGGGCCCTAAAATTAATGTGAATATGAAGAAAATATTACAACACTAAATTAAGGCAACATTAAGCTCATTTTATTATTAATTATTCCCAAATAAAGTGTGGAAAAGGGGATAAGTTTTCCAACACTGCATTTTCCCCCACTTTAGTGAGAGTATGACTATTGTCAAACTCATGCTAAAGTAGAAGACATTCAAGAAACTTATGTATGGATCAATGAAAAAGATACACAATCATATAACATCAAAGACCAAGAAGACCAAGCATAGACTATCCAACATGATGTGGAACACATCTAAACTATTGGTTTGCACTCATTCTGAGGTAGCGAAACTTTAGGATGTCCACTAGGTGAGTCTTCCAATAGGGTGGAAAATGAGAGAATCATGTTAGGCTCCCATACCATATCAAGGCTATCCTTCTTATAGCTTCAATAAGGCACCAAAATGATAGGAAAGGCTCCATAGGCAAGCAAAGTGTGTTATACTAGGTGGCCTTGAATTTAGGGTTTGTGCTTCACAAGGTTAGCAAGCTGCATTATGTCAAACACTTATGAAAATTATACATATATAGGTTGTTTTTTCAAGGGGATATTTCTTCATTCATGTAAGGTCTTCTTGTTAGGGATCATCATGTCTAATGTCTCCAAGAGAGGAAAAGTCAAGCATAAAAGTTTCATAACTTAGGGAATGTAATGTGTCACATCACCACTAAGAGTAAATTTATACACTAAGAAATATTGCACTCTTGAAGGAAATAAACCCCAATGAAACCAATAACAAAAGGATGCATCATAGGAAAAAAGTGTTAGAGGTCCAAATTTGCACCCCTCTACCAAGTTATGAAAGAACTCAATGAATTTTGAGTAACATGGGACTACTTTCAAGTTGTGGGTATCCTATTGTTAAAGTAGACCTCCAAATTATGGGCTCGATCCCCTTTTGATGTCACATAAACTAATTATTTCTTATGGAAAGATTAAAAATATGCATTAAAATGAAACTTAACTGAAACTTCAAAGGGTGATACACTAAAAACTAACTAAGATCTACAAATAGCTTACACACATTCAAAAAAATGACAAAACCTAGTTTACACAACTCATTTTGAATACATTCTTGGATAAGTAATTTATAAGGAGGTTTTTTAGCTAAACTCTTAGAAAGAAAATATTTCACAACTAAAAGAATTTTCATTTACTAACACAACTTATAACCTACAACAATATACCTTTTTGCTAAACAGGTGCCTACCAATGAGACAAGACTACAAGGAAAAGCTAAATTTCAGAAGTAATCTAATCAACCACTAAATGCACACAATAAAACATGAAATGAGAAGGTAAATATTCAATATCATTGATTCAAAGTGCTCACTAGTATACAAATCTATCCCTGAGTTACAATAATACTCCTGTTGAAAACACAACTCCATAAATCAAGCTATCACTTTGTTGGAAAGAAAGAACTAACTTCAACAACAAAGATTGAAGTTACTTAAGAAAAAATTCAAACATTTGTCTCACAAAAGTCCATCTAGAAGGTTTTGGTCAGATGCAATAGAAAAGGCCAAAAAGAACCTTCTAAAATCACTCCAAACTGTCCTCCACATGAAGAAAGGTCAAGCCAAGACCATAGTCACACTAAAAATGTGGCAAAAATTCCTCTAAATAGTTAATTCCCTCCAAAAATAGTCAAAGACATCCTCCCACACTTTTTCCATGTTTGTCAATCATCATTGTGTCTCCAAGAGCTTTGACCCACACTTTTAGTGCATTTGCAAAAGCACAAGACTCTATTTTGTATTTAAAATAATAATTTGATTAATTGATTCATAATAACATCACTTAATCAAACTATTTTACATTTCAAAAACAATTCAAAATAAGAGGCCCCACCACCTCCTTGGATTAGATCAACATTTACATTATAAATAACATTAAATAAATTTATTTTCAAATCACTTAAATAGTGTTTTGCAGTTGATAAAAATGTAAAATAAATGATACAATCCAAATGCTTGTAAAAGAATTCAAGAAAACTCAAACTCCTCCAAGGCATTGATAAAAATTTAACTCACCCCCATTTTCTGCATTTCAAAGCCAAAAGTGACTTATGACTATCACTTGGTCAAACAATTTTCATTTCAAATACATGCAAAAGGTCAATGGTTTAACCTATGTAAGAGGTCATAAGGAAACTCCAAGATCTTTGGAAGGAATTGCATTTTTCAAAAACAATGAGAAAGCACTAAGGGATGGTTGGTCTTCAAAATGTAATACAAGGAAAAATTACCTAAGTCTTTGTGAATGCAACATAAGGAAAACATGCCTAGGGCATAAGACTTAATCTCCCAACCCACGTAGCATATTAAATTATGTTTGAATTTTTTTTAAAAAAAGGTAAAAATCACCTTTGATGATCAGCCTCTCCTAGGGTATCAAACCCTAAACAAAACAATGGGGAAAAAGTAAAAAACACATTCATTTTCCTCGAACCTTTTGAAGCTTCACTCTGGCCACCATGGGGTTTCAAGGATAGTAATGTAGAATGGTTTCCTTAACTGATTCTTGACAAATTCTAGGTGATTCCATTGGAAACAAAGAGGTAATTGTGTTTTTTGAACAAAATCTGGTTTTTTTCACCATTTGCAAGCCATTTCATGTATCAAGGATGTTACCATACATATTTTCTGATGCAAATTTTTGAACTCCATTTTTCTTTATGGTTATTGCTTTGTTCCCAGCTACCATGATTTGTTGGCAAAACGAGGACATACAATTGAGAGGGGGGGTGAATCAGCTGTCTCAAAATATTTAAACTTTTCAAACTTTACTTAACTTAATCTTAGATCTGATGAATGAATAATAAACCATGAATAATCAACACATCAGAAGCATAGACAACACCAAGATTTTTACGTGGAAACCCTATTAGGGGAAAAACCATGGTGGATGTTAGTCCACAATATTATACCTTGCTAAGAGTATAATGAAAAATAATGGGAATGCACATGCATTCAAGCACACTTCCTAGAGCTTACTACTCAAATACAAAAGGGCTCACTGCCCAACAATACAAAGAAATTCAGATTAGATATGAAGGGTATAAAATGAGAAAATAGCTTCTACAAAAGTTTGATTATAGTTCCAATTAAGCACAAAAACACTCATTCACACTCGCTCAAACTTCTTCACACTCTACTCTTCAATCAAATGAATAGATCAATATTCACACACTTTCTCTTTAGATTTTCTTCACTTTGCTTACCCTATAACTTTGCTAAAAAAATCACTCTTATATATCTGCAACATGGATTTACATCAATGACTTTGTCGAACATAAATATAAAACATATTTACAATGTTGGCCCAAATTTACAAATAAATTTTCAATCTAAATCAAAAACCATCAGCTAATATTATGATGTGACCTAAAAAAATATCCTCGAGTGTGCCAAACATTCAAATTTAAATCTTCAAGGATCCACAACACGTTACAACCATCATGTCAGCCAAGAACATGAAAACTCGAACACACATGAGAAAAATCTTTGACCACGTACACACATATCAATGTGGATGTACACCGAATATAGAGAATAATATAGAAGCATCCACAAGCAACAATAACTAATAGAGAAGCATCCACAACAACTGAGATTACTAGAGTTACATAATCTTCAATCAGGAACACTGATAGAGACTACAAAAATATTGTTAGAACACAACTATCCATAACACAATCAAATCTTTATGTGGACCTCTGAAACTTTTGGTAGATGAACTAGATACTCTCAGAAATAAAACCTTTAGTCCACAACAACTAATCTTCAACGTACAGAACAAAACACTTTCATGACCTTCATTGTTCCACTGGCAACCTGCAACTCTTCCTTCAACAATTTTCTCAATATCCTCGACATATACAACCTTCAATATAATAATGCTAATAGTGTTGACATTAATGAAAACCACATATCAGCAACACAACCACAACATCCAACAATCTCCCCCTTTTCCATTGATGGCAACACATGATGTGAAAAATGCCATCAACACAACTACACTTACTCCCCCTTAGATTCTAACTTTTCTCCTTAATTGCTCTTCTCTCGAAAGAGATTTTTCACATTGCTCTTCTCTTCCTTTGACATCAATGGAAAAGATAAGCATCATCTTCCCACATACAAGCTCTGAACCACATATTTGTACATTTGACTACTCCCCCTAAGTAGCAGCCACAAAATCATCAATTTGGATTAGGAAATATGTATGAAGCACACAAATTGATGCAAGTAAATGCATCTTTTAGTTCATATTAGGAGGGATAATCACTCCTAGCATCCCTCTAAGATACTCAAAAGTATCCTTTAGCAATGGCTTGGTGAAAATGGTTGCAACCTATTCTTTGGTAGGCACATGCTCTAGTCTGACTTCTCTCTCACTCACTTTTTCCCTCAAGAAGTGAAACTTGATTGATATATGCTTGGTATTAGAGTGTAGCACCATATTATTTGATATGTTGATTGCACTTGAGTTGTCATAGTATATGGAAATAGGTTCATCATATACTACTTTGATATCTTTTAGCATCTGTTTCATCCACATCACTTGAGTACAGTTATTTGTAGTAGCAATAACTCAACTAAGACACTAGCTTCTTCCCTAGGAAGAAGGTACCACCACTAGTACTCTTCATGTCATCTACATCTCCTTCCCAATCTGCATCAGTATATGCATTCAAAGTAATATCATCATCCTTAGGAGACCAGAGCCCAAAATCAATTGTTCCTTTTAGATATCTGAAGATTCTCTTTACAATAGTCACATAAGATTATTTTGGATCAGCCTAAAATATAGCAACCATACATACAACATTCATAATGCTTGGCCTGGTCTGAGTTAAATAGAGCAATCCACCAATCATTGACCTATATCTTGTTTTATTTTCCTTAGGAGAATCATCATTCTGTGTTAACTTGCATCCAGTTACCATGGGAGTACCAATAGGCTTTGAGTCATCCATGCCAAAATTCTTCAACAACTCTCACATATTTCAACTAAGATATGAAAATTCCATTGTCTAAGTAACTTGCAATCCCACAAATAAATTCATCTCTCCAATCATACTCATTTCAAATTCACTCTACATTTAATCAACAAACTTCATACATAGATTAGCATCTCCTCCAAAAATAATGCCACCAACAAATACCTCACTGATCAACTCTTTGTCATGATCCAACCTGAAATACAAATTGTTGTCAACAATACCTTTATTGAATCCAAGCTTTAGTAAATATTTATCCTGTCTAGCATACCAGGCTCTAGGAGCTTGCTTGAGTCCTTATAGAGCCTTGTTTAATCGACAAACCATGTCTTCCTTATCAGTCAATTGTAATCCATCTAACTACCATTTAGAAAATATGACTTCACATACATTTGATAGAATTTATAGTTCTTATATGCAGCATAAGGAAGAAATAGTTTTATAGCTTCAATTCTAGCAACAGGGGCAAATGTTTCTTCAAAATCAATACCATCCATATGGAACAATTTGAAGTTGATTGTGTCTAAGAATTTTTCCCTTTGTTTTTACTGTCTTCTTGGTCATTTGAATCATATCCACAATATCTGGATGATCTAACAGAGTCATCATCAACTCTGACATTTGCACTTTCAACCATTTTTCTTATTCTTCTATTATAGCATTGGTAGGCCTTGATTTTAGTAGAGTAACCTAGAAATATTCCTTCATCGCTTCTTGCATCAAAATTTCCTATGTCCTCATCTCTCTTAATATAAAATTTTCTTTCAAAGATCTTGAAATACTTGAAAATAGGCTTATAACAAAACCATAGTTCAAAAGGAGTCTTTCTAGAATTACCATTGATATTTACCTGGTTTAAAGTGTACACAACAGTTCTTATAGCTTCACTCCAATTGATGTGAGGCATATTTCCTTCTATCATCATTGTTTTAGTAGCATCCAAAATTGTTTCGTTCTTTCTCTCTGCAACTCCATTCTATTGAGGGGTTTGGCGAGTAGATAATTGTCTTCTGATTCCACGCTCTTCACAAAAAGAATTGAAATCCCTAGAGGTGAACTCACCATCTCTTTATAACCTTAAGAATTTTATTTTCAGGCCTTTCTCATTCTCTACCATATCTTTGAAACTTTTGTACTTCTCTAATGCTTCACATTTTTCTCTTAAGAAAGTAGCCCATATCATCCTAGAGTAGTCATCAATAAGAAACATAAAGTACCTTTATCCATGAAGAATTTTGACTTTGGAGGGACCTCATAGATCAGTTTGTACCAGCTCTAACAATCCATTAGAATGATGTTGTTTTCTCTAGAAAGAAACTCTAGTCTATTTTCCCATTTGACACTCCTTGCAAATTGTGTTAGAAGGCTTCACTAGCTCAGGTAGATCTCTTACTGCTTGAGTGGAACTTACTTTGACAATTTTATCAAAATTCACATGAAAAAACCTCCTATTCCATAACCAACTTTCATCTACTTGAGAAATTAAACAACTTTCACTAGCAACAGTCAAGTGAAAAATATTACCTTTTGTCTTTTTACCTAAGGAAATTACATTTCCAGAACTTCCAAGTATCTTGCATCTTTTTCCTTTGAACTGAATATCATAACCCTTGTCCACGATCTTTCCAACACTCAATAGGTTGTGCTTCAAGCCTTCAACCTAAAGGACATCATTAGTGTCATGCTTACCACCAAGACAAATAGATCCTCTACCACGAATCATAGCAACATTGTTATCTCTGAATCTTACAACCCCATTGTCATACTTCTCTAGACTTACAAATTTTATTTTGTCACCAGTCATATGATGTGAGCATCTACTGTCAATAACCCACTCATCCTTTTCTTCAATTCGGGCTACAAGAGCTTTCTCAACTTTAGCAGATTTAGTAGCCACTGGACCATTTTCCTTGATAGCAAGGAATACCCATTCATCTTCATTTCCATTTTTTTTTATCAGACTCTTCATCAGTCACTCCTTCTTCAACATAGTAAAATTTATTTTGAAATCTAGATTTAGTGTTAGACCTAATAACTCTTTCAGGACACCTTGATGCAAAATGACCTTTTTTATTGCAAGAGAAAAATTTAATAGGAAACATTCCTTTATACTTACCTTTTCCTCTACCTTCTTTCTTTACAATCAGTGCTTCCAACTCTTCTACGTCTCTTTCTTCATCTTCAAGATATTTAATTTCTTTCTCATACTTGAATGACTTTCTGGAGCACTCTCTTGGATCATATCTTTGCTTGTTTATTCTGAATACAGTAGCCTTAAATGTTGTTTCAATATTGGGAACTGATTCACCAAATTCACCAAACTCAAAGGCAACAAGTTTAGCAATCAATGTATCCCTTGTCACATTTGTTATTGATATGCATTCTTCAATAGCATGAGCCTTTGATTTGTAGGAGGGAGGCAATGATTTGAGTACTTTAGCTACAATTTCTTCCTCTTCCAGGGTACCAACGGCACGTATAATACCCATCACAAGTTCATTTACTCTTTGCATAAAAGAAAAATATTTTCATCTTCACCCATCTTCAAATTTTCATACTTTCCTTTCAAACTTTGTAGCTTAGCCATCTTCACATGAACATATCCTTCATACATAGTTTCTAGCTTCCTCCAAATCTCATGAGCTGTCTTCAAACCTATCACATTTTTCATTTCTGAATCTATCAAAGAATGCAACAAAGCTTCAATAGCCCTACTATTATTCTCAGCTTCTTTAATCTCATTAGTAGTGGAAGAACCATTTTGTGGAATAACATATGGATTATTTGTAATCTTCTAGTAGGCTTCACCAATACACCTCAAATGACACTCCATCCTGGCTTTCCACAATGAGTAGTTTGTTCCATCGAATCTAGGATTGTCCTTCTTGTATGATTCCATCTCAGATCACCTCAAGCTTTTAAACTTCTTTAGAGGAACCTGCTCTGATACCAATTGTTGTCAAAAAAAGGACATACAACTGAGAGGGGGGATGAATTAGCTATCTCAAAATATTTAAACATTTCAAACTTAACTTAATCTCATATCTAATGAATGAATAGTAAACCATGAACAATCAACACATCAGAAGCATAGAGAACATCAATATTTTTACGTGGAAAACCTGTTAGGGGAAAAACCACAGTGGATGTTAGTCCACAATATTATACCCTATTAAAAATATATTGAAAAATAATGGGAATGAACATGCATTCAAGCACACTACCTAGAGCTCACTGCTCAAATACAAAAGGGTTCACTGCCCAACAATAAAAAGCAATTCAGATTAGATCCGCAGGGTATGAACTAAGAAAATAGCTTCTACAAAAGCCTAATTATAGTTCCAGTTAAGTGTAGAAATACTCCTTCACACTTCACTCAAAATTATTTACACTCTTATCTTCAATTGAATGAATAGATCAATATTCATACACTTTCTCTTCTCTATATTTTCTCCACTTCACTCACCCTATAACTTTTCTCAAACAATCACTCTTATATATCCACAACATGGAATTACATCAATGACTTTTTCGGCCAAAAATATTGAACAAATTTACCATGTCGGCACAAATTTACAAATAAAATTTCAATCTAAAACAAACACCATTAGCTAATATTATGATGTGACCTAAAACAATATCCTCGAGCATTCCAAACATTCAAATTTAAATCTTCAAGGATCTGCAGCATATTGCAACCATCATGTTGGCCAAGAACATGAAAACCCAAACATGCATGAGAAAAATCTTCAACCACGAGCAGACTGATCAACGTAGACGTACAATAAAGATATAGAATCATCTAAAAGCATCCAAAAGTAGCAATAACTAACAAAGAAGCATCCACAACAACTAAGATTACCAGAGTTACATAATCTTAAATCAAGAACACTGACAAAGACCATAGAAACAATGCCAGAACACAACTATCCATAACATGATCAAATCTTTATGTGGACCTCTGAAACTTCTAATAGATGAGCTAGATACTCTAAAAAATAAGCCCTTTAGTCCACAAAAACTGATCTTCAACATACAGAACAAAACACTTTCATGACCTTCACTGTTCCACTGGCAACCTACAACTCTTCCTTAAAAAAATTTCTCAATATCCTCAATATATACAACCTTCAATACAATAATGCTAATAGTGTTGACATCAATGACAACCATATTTTGGCAACACAACCACAACAACCAACATGATTGAGGTTTTTAGAAGTTCTGATGGTGAAATCAACTTGCATTTTTCAATAAAAATAATCAATTTGAGATTAGGTAAGCTCCAACCAAATTTATATCTTGATTTCTCCTTTTTGTTTTAGTGAATAAAATCTCAAACTTGAGCTCTTCTCCATTCAAAAGAATGATGCAAAAGTGTCTAATTTCTTTTGTATTTCTTTATGCATTTTTCTTGTGAGATCGACCTCTAGTTTTCATTGACATTGTTGACTGTAGAACTTGTATCTTTTTAGAAAAAGACACCTTCTCTAGGTATTAATGGAAGAAAACCCTTTTTATAGTCCTTGCATTTGAATTTAATTCAAAACCCCAAGCACATTTGTCATTTTTTAAGAAACTAACTCTTCAGGCCATAGCTATGAAGAGAAGACTTTGGGTTTTAATGAAATTTCACTCTTTCTAAAAAAAATTCATGGCTGCTATGGGAAACTTGATTTCTTGACATTTAGTTTGAAACCCTTAATGGTTATGGCTGCCATATCATTTCTAATGCAAAATCCAAGTGGGATTCATTTTTATTTACACACAAGACTACCTCAGGCCATGGCTGCAACATTTCTCCATTTGGGTATTTTAAATCTTGCACTTTCCTCTTTAAAAAAACCCAAACTCGAGGGTATGTATTCCATTGCATTATATTTTGGCTTCACCCATTTACATACATGGTTCCACTTGAAAACACTCTTTCTAAGAAGAAAACAAAGAATTGCTAAATGATTTCACACAACTATTTAGAAAATAATGATAAATCAACATTTATTCTACTTTTCGTAGGTCCTTTGTTGATAAAATCATGCAAGATTATAACATGAGTGATATTTTATGTGAGAGGGTGAGTAAAACAAGAGCTATCTTAGTCAACTGATCCATAAACAAATGTTTCCCTATGTGAAGAAAAATGGTTTGCATGTTGTGCAAAAAATGATTCAATTCCATTACATATTATGGGTATAAATCAAAGACTTACACATCTTTTCCATTCTAGAAATTCTTGAGAATTATGAAGGCTCTATTTTTTATCTTTTGCATTCTAGTTATTATTAGCACATTGGTGAATTCATATTTTGAACTCCATGGTCACTATCCTCTCTTCATAATACTAAACTTCTCTTTGCTATGAATGTGACTGTCCACTAATAATTTTCATTTAATGACTTGAGGCTTTGTGATGACTATTTTGTACTACACAAGGCATCCATGCGTTTAACTGTGATTGCATAGTGACTACCCACTTCTCTTGCAATTCAAAGACTTCAATCACATTTTCAGTTCTTCTTCCAATGTTGATAGTTCAAAAAATGCTTAGAAGTATGAAATATGAACTTAAGAGAAATTGATTTCCTACCATGGTGATGAAGTTATTGCTTGTAGAACTATCCCTTTCGAAATTTTGACTCTCACGTCATATGTTAGCATTTTCACACATGACTGTGTGGTTGCATTTTTTCAATGTTTTCAGATGTTCACTTCTTTCTTAGCTATAATGATCATGCATGGTTCCATTCATTCACTGTTGTTTGAAATACATTATCTTGTAGCTCAATATTGATGAGTTGATATCAAATGGTTGTACTCTTTTGTTGATTCCTTCTTAACATGCTTGCTTGGTATTTAAATGGAAGCAATTAGACTTACTAAAAGGAAACAACCTACTTGACGAATTGAAAAGCAACAAACATATGAAAGAAAAGATGCCTATCTTAGATACAAAACAAAATGCACGTTTAATACCTTTTTCTATTCAAATTGAGCATCTTTCATTGTTTGGTCCTTCATGTATGGTTACTTGATGCATGTGGTAGCTATTTGATTGTCTCCTTCATTTATGCATTGTCTTACATTACTTGTTAGTGTCTCCTCTTGATGCTTTCAAATGTTCAAATGTTGGCATCCTTTGTGAAACACATTTCCTCCAAAATAGTTTTTGTAATGATCATGCTTGGGGCTTTTCCACTCATTCATCGTTGTTTGGAATGTATTACATTCATTGTGTTTGTTATTGTCATGGTTGTAGATAATGTAGATGGCTGCTTCATTTGAATGTAATCTCAATCTTGCATTGATATTAGTAAGATCCACCAATATTTGTATTGCTTAATCTTGTTTGAAAAGCTGGAAATATGTGAGTGCATGGCTCTTTGAGTTCATGGAGACTTGTTGTATCTTTACATCATTTTGCAATGAATGTCCACTTGAAGTGTTTGAACTAAGATTTCTTAACCATGCCCCTTGGGTTGTACCTATTATCTCAATATCACTATTCTTTTGATTTATCTTTGTATTTATGCTTACAAGGACCTATCTTCATCTCTCTAGACCTATAGGCCTCTATTCAATTGAGTATATTGTGTTTTAGTATGATGCTTCTATATGTGCTCATTTGATGAAGGCACTAAGATTGAAGTAATTTCTTTTTGATGCATGATGACTATTACTTTTCATTTCTTTTGATTGCATTGATTTGAAACTTAGTGGTTGTTCCTTACATCATGATTGCTCCAAATTCATGATTTATCGCTAACCATTTCTTTATTCCCCTTGAGGTTTGTTACTTAGTCTTCAAAATCATCTAGGTCCTTTTGATCTTTTTGCAACAAACTAAAACATCACACCCTCCTCATCCCTCAATGCTCATTGTGGTTGTCCTTTCATGAGATGTAGCATGCATTGTTGTTGTCCTTTAGCTTGTGATCATTGTTTCCATCCTCTTATCCACCTAAGAATGTCCTTTGCTAATTCTTAAAAGTCATTGTTATACTCACTTGGCATCATGACCTTTGATTCAAAAATGAGTTTCATCTCTATGTTTCATCATTGCTTAATGAATATCAATACTCACTACCATTATTCTCATTTTAATCTTACCAGGAAAACATATATCATTTATGGTGGTGACTTGAAAACTCACAATCCTAACTGATGTGTGCTTGTTCAATAGGATTGAAGTGAGATGAATTGAATTGTGTCTTTTAATGCAACAAGGCATGACTGTCCTCATTCTTCTTTGCTGCCCTATATGACTCATGATGGTTTCAGACATGACTTGATATCTCCTCCATTATATTAATGGATGCATAATTGAACTTGATGCATCACAAAAACAATTTACTTCTTTAATAAAAGGATCTTGGATCCACTTAAAAATATTGAAAGACATATCAACAAAGTACTTCCCTTTTTGGCATGATGGAAGCCTATTGATTGATTCATTGTGAAAAGATGAAGGGTAAGTTTCTTGACTGCTCACATTATTTGTTACATTTTCTGAATTCGATAATGAAAGTTGATCAACTGGTGTGATTCCATATTGATTTAATGCATCAAGAATATGTTTATCATTGATTTGATCAAGTTGCTAAATTTTCTATCCCTTCTAAAACATAAGAGGGCAACATGTTGGGCTCAACCCTCATGGGAGCCACATTTTACTCCACATGTTGTAATTAGCTGAATCAAAGTAGTAACAAAAACTTGTCCTATATTTGTAGAAGGAACAAACTAGTTATATAAAGAAAACATATCATAGGTGTGTTTGATTACTATTTTCTTATTTTCCTAGAAACTTATGGCATGCTTTCTATTTTAATGCTAAGGACATCATATTACATGTTTATGGATGTTTTGCACATATTATGATCAGTAATATTTCATTTCTCTAACAACACTCCTTTTTCATATACATGAAACCTAGGAGCAGTGAGGAGAGCATGAAATGGAAGTAGGACAAGCAGGGAAGACCAAGATGATGCAAGACAAGGCCAACGAGATTTGTCATTCTAGGCAATGATGAGTCCCTTTTCATTTTATGTACATTTCTTTCTTTTATCTATAAGTGTATAGTCTTTTCTATATAAGCATTAGACTAGTCAGTCCCTCAGCTTGTGAGGGAAATTATACGCTTATGATCATCAATAAAGATTACATTTGTAATACATGTTAGTTCTCTTTCTTATTTGTATGCAATTGCAAAACTGTAATAATGCAATCTGTTTTGACAATCTCCTTTATGCACATTAATGAATTTTAGCAAAAAATGATTTATCTTTAAATGTTTAAATGCAAGCACAATAATAAGTTACTTGATTTAGCTAGAATCCAAATTCAAGTAACATTTTTAGCGACATCTACTATATGTTTTCCAGCTAAACATCTTGACCAATTTCCTGAAGCTTATCCATTGGGTACTGAGTCATCTAAAAGCTAACACAACTCAAAAAATATCCTTATATGTTGTTGTAACACACTAGAACAACATGAGATACCTTGGAAAATTATTCAAAACACACCAGAAAACAAAGAAAACTACATAACTATGCAAAAAATACTTAGGGAAAACTAAAAAATGCATTCTAACTAATGTGTAACATCACTTAGAGGAAATAAACCTACTATAATTTATACAAGGTAGATCTAGATCATACCTCAAAATAGAGTTTGAGGTGTATCCCATTGAATAGAAGAGGTAGATCTTCTCCATCCATTGTTGATATTTAAAAAGCATTGTGCTCCTTGCACTCAGTAATGACAAGCATGCCACTCCACATACTATCAAACTTAGTGTGCTTTCTTAGCCTGCTCTTTAACTCATCCCACTTAAGTACATCTCCTTCTCTAAACACTTTGGGTGTTGGATTTTTTTCAAAGAATTTCTTTTTTTGGAGTTCATGTAGTTCCATTGTTTTCATGGTTATATCTCTTGTTTCATCCAACTCCATGAGTTGTGCATATCTGAAAGCCATTGGATCTTCTTCCTCAAACATTTCAAGTTGGATAATTATATCAAGAGTGGGAAGCTCAACAGATAAAGGAAACCTTGCCTCTTTACCATACACCAAAATATAAGGGGAATTTCCAATGGATCTTCTTGGAGTTATTCTATCTACCCACAAGGCATATTTCAACTTGTTGTGCCAGGTTCTCTGGTTATCCTCCAAAATCCTTTTTATGATGCTAATGAGGTTCTTATTAGTTGATCCTGCCAAACCATTACCTTGAGGGTAATAGTTTGATGATGTATTCAAGTGAATATTGTTCTTGACCACCCAATAGCTTACTCTAAATCAAAAAAATTCCAAAAAATTATCTAAAATGATTGATTTAGGCACCCCAAATTTGGTTACCAAATCATCATAAAATTTTTAAAACAACACTTTCATTGGCTTCTTTTAAGACCATTGTTTCGGTCCATCTTGTAAAGTGATCAGTTGCAGTAAGTACCCACCTATGGCCTACACTTGAAGGTGGGTTAATGGAACCTATAAAATCAATTCCCCATCTCATGAAGGGCTATTCTACTTGAATGAGCTGCAATGGTAAATCTAGCAGCCTCTCTTTGCTTGCAAAAATGGCACATTTTACACATTTTCTAGCCCAAGCATGGGAATATTTAGACAAGCTTGGCCAATAATAGCCAACTCTCATTATTTTCCATCCATTTGTTCTTGAAAAAATGACCCCCAAAAGTTCCATCATGGAACTCATGCAACACTTTATCTACTTGATGTTGATCAATACATCTCAAAAGTACACCATTAAGGTCTTTTCTGAAAAGAATGTCACTAACCAACACATAAGGAATGGATTGCAGCCTAAAATATCTCCATTTAGCTTTATCCAAACTTGGTGGAAACTCACTAGTTTTCAAAAAATGAGTCATATCTTGCACCCAACCTGCACTTGTTGTTGGTGCATTAGTTGTAAGTTCATTAACAACAAACATAACCACCTCTATTTCTACCTTGTCTTCACTCCTAGCTCCTGTAGCTAGCTTTTCCTAGAAACCTTTACCCCTTACAATATTTTTTACCTTAATATCAACATCATATTCCATGACCTTTGTAATCAACCCATCCCTCTTTTCATTCAGGTCCCTGCTTAACAAGAACTCCTTCACACTAGGGTTGAACAACCATTAAATGTACTTTTTTGTTAGAAATCAAAGGTTTAAATTTTTTTAGACTTCTAATGGTAGCAAGTACATGTTTCTCTACAAAATTATATCTTTTTTCATACTCTTCTAAATGTTGACTGAAAAAGGAAATAGGTTGTTCTAAGCTAGCATCATTCTGTTGTACCAACATTGTAGAAATGATATCAATGCTACCAAAGGCATACAAAATGAAGTCTTTTGAAAAGTTTAGGTTTAGCAAAGTAGGAGTTGATTATAAGGCCTCCTTGGTCCAAATGAAATTGTATTCTTTTTTAGCATGGTAGTTAATGGTTTCAAAAGAGTGGTAATATTGGGAATAAACCTCCTAACGAAGTTAATTCTACCAAGAAAACTTTGCATCCCCTTTTTATGGTTCGGTAAAGGAAAATCCAAAATGCCACTTACTCTTTCTAGATCAATGGTGATTCCTTGGTTTGACACTATATGTCCTAAAAGCTTGCCTTCATGGACAACAAAGATACATTTTTTGGGGTTGAGGGATAAACCAAACTCCCTAAACCTATCAAATACTTGCTTCAAATGTGAAAGATGCTCATCTACCTTCTTGGAAAAAACTATTACATCATCAAGGTAAATGATCATAAGTTTATGAATCGGACCTTGAAATGCCATGTCCACTTCCCTCTAAAAAGTGGCACCAGCATTGGGCAGGCCAAATGGCATCCTTTTATAAACCATGGTGCCCCATTTTTTGGTGAAAGAAGTCTTATACTCGTCTTCTTCTTTGACTAGGACTTGGTTATAGCCTGAATAACCATCAAGTAATGAGAATTTTTTTGAACCAATGACTATTTGTAGAATCTGCTCCATTAAGGGCAACATATAATGATCCTTTAATGAGGCTCTATTGAGATCTCTAAAATATACACAAAGCCTAATCTCATCATTTTTCTTTCTAACCAGGACAAGGTTAGGGACCCATGAGGTATTCTTGATTGGAAAAATGATGTCTCCTTCAACCAACTTGGTCAACTCTTTTACTATAAGAGGCTCAAGTTTGGGGTTTAAAGGCCTCTATTTCTACCTAACAGACTTTGCATTTGGCTCTAGTTCTATGGTATGTTGGAAAATTTGGGGATCAAAACCCTTTAAATTAGAATATTCCCATGCAAATACATCTTAAAACTCTTGAAAAAGAGAAATGAAAGCTTTCCTATCTACATGTGAGCTGATTTTACCAACTTTAAGGAGCTTACCTTTGAAAATTTCAAGCTCTTCATAATGTTCTTCTTTGACCTGCATACTAGTCTTACTCTTTTTTAGCTGGTCACCAGTGCTAAAAATGGATTCCAAGGTGACTAGACCCTTGGGTAGCCTGTTAGTCCTCAACTGGATGATCTGATCATCATAGTACTGCCTGATCTTGTCTTGGGTCATTACTGAAAATTCATCTTCTTGTAGCATAAAACTCAAAACTTTTTCATCACTCTTAAAAGCTTTCCAATGAACGTTATTATTAGGAATAGAAGGTCTAATGACTATCTTGACATATTGCTACACTTTTACCCTCCTAATCTCAACTAGGATATCAATCTAAGCCCCTATTGTAGCTAATCTATCTGCATGTTTATTTTGATCCGTAGGAATAGAAACTAGACTAACAACATCAAACTCTTCTATCATGTCCCACACTCTATGTTTGTAGGACTTAAAAACATCATTTTTTGTAACATGTAGACCTCTTACCTGATTTACAATTGGCTCACTGTCACCATAAAATTGCAAGTAGCCAATCCCTCTTTTCCTTAGCCATTCCAAGCCTTGAATTAAACCTTCATACTCAACAATATCGTCAGTATAAGAGAAATAAAATCTAAAAGAAGAGTAGTACTTCTCACATTGCAGGGGCACAAGAATTGCACCCCCACTAGCTTCATTCTTGATTCTAGATCTGTCAAATAACATTTTCCATACTTCACCTTGTTGTTCCAACTATTGTTCCACCTTCTTTTAAAGGTTTTGGATCACTGCATCAAGTTCATGTAGCACATAAACACCCAAACTAGTCTCCTCAATGTTATCATTTGGGATATCAATGATATTTTTTGCTTCCCACTCATTTAAGAGTATGTTTGGTACACTTTCAACTTGCCATTCTTGAGCAACAACAAGCTCACTATCATAAAAAACAACGCAGTTGACATTAAAAACACTTGGGACATAAGGCTCAATGTGGTCTTTGGAAAGTGACTTAGATTTAATGATCAATTTTGTCCCATATCTCATCCTGAACATCATGTGGGACCAATCTAATGATAAGTAACCTCCTATTTTGGCAGTGAAGTCTCTTAACAAACATAAGGGAAAATGAGGAGGTAAATCAATGAATGAGATAAATTGAGAGATGTAAAATTTGGGGCCATCATGTAAAGTAAGGATTAAACCGTTAATGACACCTACGATATTAATGGTTGTCCCATAAAGTTGGAATACTCCCTTTTCAAGAGGATGATATTTCATTCCTAACTTATCAACAATTTTTTTGGGCATGACATAACTACTTGCGCCTGATCTACCATGCAGTTATGAACTAACTTATCCCCCATTATCAAAGACACATAAAATGGGGGATTTTTGACATCTTTAATTGGTTTTTTACTACTGTCTTGAGGTGTATTTGTAAGGAAAGCCTTGACTTGACCTATTGGAGCATCATTTGAAACACTTAAATCAATTAAGGTGGATTGCAATAAGTCTTTTTGACTTGGGATGGATAAAGAATCCCACACTGACATATTTATATTTTTTTTTTCATGGATTCAATGATTTTGAAGGGTGCAACAATGTTTACCTTTTGATGGGTCCTTGCAACAATAGGGTCTTTCTACAAGTGGGTTGATTGGGGTTGGTTCCCAAGTTGTCCACCACCAATGCTTTGTGAATTTCTTTGTAAGATGTGTGTTACTTGAGGATTGGAAGTTCCAACAACTTCCTTATCTTTATTTGTTTCTTTTCCAATCTCAAAAGCCCTCTTCTTGGCTTGAGTGTTGGCTGCTATTGGAGAACTATCACTGTTTACTCAACAAAATTCCTCTCCTTGCCAATTCAGGAGAGTTGTGTCACTTGCAGGGAGATCCTACTATTGTGAAGATTCACCATTAGGCATGTTCTACACACTTGAAACATTTTGAACCATCAATGCTTGATTGATGACACCATTTGAACATGTAGTTTGATTATGGGTCTGGTTTCAGGGATAGCACCACTCACATTCTACTGCAAGGTTATTTTGAATAGGTAGAATGTCTCTAGTTGCACTAATTAGGACTGGATTGTATGGCTAAAAAGGCCTTTGATTCAGATCTTTCCTTGCACCTTGAAAGTTTCCTTGATATGGCTGCTTGTTAGCTTGAAATGGCTAACTGTGACCTTGGTTCTAGGGCTGCTAAGGCTTAAAACTTTGGAACTACTACTTTTTAATGCTCACAAGTTCATTTCCAAAAGTTTGAAGCAGACTCTCAATCTTTTGCTAGCTACTCTTTATCTCTTGTAATTCCTGATATGGTCCTTGGACAACAATTTCTTGGCTAACAACAACCGGTAAAGGGGCTATTTGAGGTGTTGGAAAAGTCATAGGAGGCTATATATCAAGGAAAAAGGTCATAGGAGGCCTAAGGGAAATTCTTCCAGCTTGTATGAGGCTATTTTCAGCCTTTACAACTATATCAGAAGCCATTGGTAATGTGGTTTCACCCATTAACTATATCAAAACAACTTCACTATTTAAGGCCCTTGAAAAAATAAAGAAATGCATACTCAGCTGGAGGCCTTATGGTTTCTGGAATTCTATCCCACATTCTTTGGAAATAAAAGTTGAAGTTCATCATCTATTCATGAGTAACTCTTTTGATATGGGTCAATTGCTATAACTTTTGGCTAAGATTTTTCCTCGATCCTTGAAAGATGTTTCCTTAGACTAGTTTTCTACACTACTGAATAATTCAATTCATTCATTTAATGAACTTGTTGAAGCCTTTATTAATCATATCCAAGTGCACATGGTTCCTAAAATGACATTAGCTAAGTTGATGAGATGTAAGCAAAATGAGGGTAAGAAATTCACTGACTTTATTTCACATTACCAATCATTTTATTCCTGAATTAGTGTGAAGATTCTTGATTCTCACCTTCAAAAGATGTTCATAGAAAATTTACAAAGAAAGATACAAGAAAATCTTACCATGATGAAATTACCTTCCTTCATGCACTTATACACTGCACTTCAAGATTATCAGAATTTTGTAGGTATTTGTGAGCCAAAAACCACCTTTACCCATCCTATAAAGTTTGAATCTTTAAATTAAAACACCTAGCAGCCTTTCAGAAGACAAAATAAAAGTTTCCTTTAATTAAATTCCACCTCCCAACCTACCCAATAAGTTTATACCCAAGTAGTTGTTATAAAGAAGAGTAATCCTTATATCTTTTGGGATCTGCAAAGACAATTTACTCCCTTACCTGACACACTTCAAAACATTATGACTTAGCTATTGAACAAAAAAATGCTTACCTTACCTCTAGTTCAACCTCTTGACCCTAACAAGCCATTACCTCTAAGCTTTAGACACAATACCTATTGTGCTAATCACCAACAAAAAGGATATGATATAGAACATTGCAAGCATCTTAAAAATATTGTGCAAGGCCTCATTGATTCTACTCATATTCAAATTAGAGGTGTGAATGACAAAGGAAATAACTTTTTAGCTCCTCCTAACCAAAACTTTCAAATCTTCACCAATCCCATGCCTAACCATAATATTTCATTTGTTAAGGCTAGTGAAACTAAGCCCAATGTGATGAACATTGACACAAATGATGATAACATGAACAATAAAAAAAAAAATTCTATGGATGATGATGAAATAATTACTATGGATACTAATGACCAAATTCCTATTAGTACAATGATAGGAGGGATTTAAATTGAGCCTCGTAAACAACAAACAATAATGCCTACTGACATTACTTTCTCTTCAAAAGAAACAATAAAAAATGCACCTGATGGTCCTCTTTATATAGTCAAAAGAATCAATGGTAGGACCACTCTTGGGATTTTAATTGATCTCGTCTATGGAGAGAATGTGATCACTAAGGAACTCTTATATGTGCATGAACTCACTCAAGATAGATATGATAAACTGAAAGCATGGACTAAAACACATGATGGTTTTGTTCATGCTACGATGGCCTCGATCACACTCCCTTTACAAGTAGGACCAAAGAAATTAAATGTATCATTGTCTATCATATCTAATTTGGATCAATTTTGTATGAAGTTAGGCTATGAATGGTTTTGATCCAAGAATTTTTTCCCATCTGTCATCCATAAGTGCTTAAAGTTTCTAGTCGGAAATGAAATATTCACTATGAACAATAGTGGCTTTAGACCTTCATCTTCTAGTGGAAATTTTTCCTTGGACTATTTTTGGCCTAAGCCCATGGAACCTATAAGACCCTGTGAGGAATTTCTTTTCCTATCCTACCAAAATTTCAAAGAAAAATGCATATCCAAGTTATCCCTTGAAAATTTTCCTCCACCTATGATTGAACCTCCACTCCATAAAGAAAACAATATTGAGCTTAAAGACCTTCTAACTAACAAAGACCCATCCATTAAAAATCCCTTTCCTATTTCATACAAAAGATCAAGAGAAAACAAAACAAGTCCTAGACTACCTCCTAAGAAAATTTATAAATCCAAAGAGAAAGTGGTTGAACAACCTTCCACGGTTTCTTCTGTTCTTCCCTCACAAGAAGAAAAGGAACCTAATATTGAAAAACACATTCCTACACAAAGGTAACTTGAAAATTGTAATAAAAGAAATAAAAATGCTAGAGAGAATAGGTGTAGATGTCATGATATTGCTCGAAAGATGAACAAAGAAAACAACAAAGGAAATCAAAATCTGAACTTGACAAAAGAAAAAAATGATGAGCCTCCTCCATTACTAGAACCAATAGATCCTATGTTTCCAACACAAAAAGGACTGGCACCTTCTATGGATATTATCATTCATCCTCTTGTTGTGGTTAACTTGGATGACGATGAAGAAACTGCTAAAATTGATGAGCAAGTGCATAATGAGTTGAATTTTCTATTTTCCTCTTTTATGAGCTTAGATGATAACAACCGTGATGATCCTCCTAAACCGAGTGATTTACCACCTATTGAACCTGGTGATTCTCCTAGTACAACACTTGATGTTGTCCCTCTTGCTAGTGATCTGCATTCAACATATACTAAACAAGATTGGGATGTGGATGACCTACTGGATGGTTGATTCACATGTGCTTTACTAGTATTCTTTCCCTTTTTCTTTCTTTTTGGTTGATTGCATGTGTGTAATGTGATCTCCCACATTGTTTGATGTTTCCTTTGTATGTGTTTTCCTCTAATTTTACCTTCATTCTTCAATATGTCGCAAGTTTTTTTTCCTTTTATTTGGTCTTTACCTTTCATTTATATTTTTGTCTTGTTTTTTCCTTTTGGGGATGACACAAGGCATCAAGATACCATATGTCTCTTCCATATTGACCCAAAATATTTTTCCTCATATTCTCTTTTCCTTTCTTTTTTGTCTTATATTTCCTTTTGAGGATGATGCAAGGAGTTGAGACACCCTATGTCTCTTCCATGTTGACCCAAAAGGTTTTTCCTTTTTTTTCACTCTCTTTGTGTCATTCTTCCAGTTTTATGTGTATTTGTGGAATGATGACAATTCCTAGCTCTCTAATATCATTGTAGCAAAGATAGATACTGAACCCAAATCCATAGATCCCTTATGTGTTTCTGGGGGGAAACCCTCTTTTCCTTTTTCATTTTTGATTACATTAAAGTAATTGCTCACAACATGGTGTTTAGAAATTACTTTAAAGTGGAGGCATACATTGGCATTATCTTAACAGTATTTTGGAATTATTTCATGTTCCTTGATGTGATTTTCTAACTTCATGCAATGTGTTTTTCTCTTTGTGGTGACATTGGGAGTAATTTCCTTCAAGATCTTGATCTATCTTACCATATTATATTCCTCTCAGTGGAGATATGATGCACTGCATCCCAGGCTAAGTTGTGAATATTTATCCTTTGTTTGGTACTCTCTTGGAGACAATAGGAACAATGTCCCCTAATATTAAGATCTCACATGAACTAAGCAAAATCCCTTCGAATATCCCTCTTTCTTGTGGTGTTTCTTTTTTCTACCTTATTAAAATCATGGAGGTATGGATTTGATATGATTCCTTTGGGCTCACCTAGTGAACAACTAGCTTCACTAGCCCTTATGAGTGTGCATCTTCTTTTTGTACCTTATTAAAGTCATGGAGGTATGGCTTTGATATGGTTCCTTGGGGATCACCTAGTGAATAACGAGCTTCACTAGCCCTTTTGAGTGTGCATTTTCTCTTTGTAGCTTATTAAAGTTATGGAGGTATGGCTTTGATATGGTTCCTTGGGGCTCACCTAGTGAACAACTAGCTTCACTAGCCCTTGTGAGAATGCATTTTCTTTTTGTCCTTATCATAGTCATGGGTGTATGAATTTGATATGGATGTCCTGGGGCTTGCATAGTGGACAACTAGCTTCACTAGCCCTTGTAAGCATGCATTTTGTTTGCATAGCGGACAACACATTCCACTTGTAAACCTTTTTGGATAAAAAACCTAGACCCAATCCATAATGCATTGGATGACCGGTCGAAGCTTGATCCATTTCATTTTTCTTTTCTTCTTTTTTCCTTTTTCCTATCTTTGATGGTGTATGTTTAAGATCTAGTTATGGCTTCATTTATTATCTTTAAGTGTGTTCCTTTGTGCTTATGTTGGTTTTCCATAGGATCTTAATCCTAGAGGATTTGGAACCCTCTTGATTATTTTCATCCTATCTTACAAACATTTCTACATTTTAGCCCCTCTTGATTGCATGGTTGGCTACTTTAGTGTGAGTTTGAAGCAATTTCATCCTCTCACTAAAGTGGGGGCCAAATGTATTGTAGAAAAATGCATGCCCTTTTCATTTTCACACTTGTTTGGGCCCACCTTATTTTATTTATCCTTATTTATGTCTTAATTAGTCCTATTTTGCATCCAAAAGACTAATAAATTACATCTTTTAATGGCTAATCTCGACAAACATCAAAGGGTAAATAATAGTTTAATGATCTTGGTTGTGTCCTTGATATTTGTATGGGGACTAAGATGCCACCTAGGATGTCTTTGTCCTCCAAAGTTCTTGTGACCCTCTTTTTTAATGTGCCTTAAATGGGCCCCTTTTTGAAGTTTATCTCCCAAGTTTCAAGCCTTGGGACTAAGACACCACCTAGGGCTTATTATTCCCCCTTAAGTTATTTTTGAGATTTAATTTAAAATCTTTGAGTTAATGAATTCATATGTCAGCTTGATGTGGTGTAATTTTAGGATATTAAGCATGGATAAGTATAAATACAAGGTTCTTTCACTCATTTTATCATCCAAAAATATAAGACTTTTGTGAGAGCATTCCTAATAGCATAATTGAGTTCAAAAGAGAATTCAATAGTAATTCATCAATCATTTGGAGAAATCATCAAGATTCAAGCATCATGTCAAAGATATTCTGTCATCATGTGTGTTTTTGAGCTAACATTTGTGATGTAGGATTTTGATTCAAGAAATAAATTCAAGTCAAGATCTATCAAGCATTCCTTTGATTCAAGATCAACATTCCAGCTAGCCACTTCACACAAGTTTTCAAATTTCATAACATGGGTTTGGTGAGTTACAACATAACACTTTGTTCATTCATCATTTTTCTTCCTTATTTCATTTCATTCCAAGGTTTAATTACCAACAAGGGGTTTGAAAAAGGAAAACCCTCATTTACTAAAAACCAACAAGTTTTTCCTCCCTTGTGTGTTTGTTTTTGCAGATTTAGGTTGAAGATCATTTGAAGTGAAAAGTTGTAAAAGTTGCAAAGTTCTCATCTTCACAGAATGTCATCTACATGCCACATTTGGAGGTTTCAAGACTTGAGATCTAAGAAGAAGGAAGTGCATACATTGAACCTCAAGATTACATTCACAAATTTCAAAAATTCAAGATGAGACTAAGACAATAGTAAGGGAATCTTAGTTCTCCCAAGGGTATTTTGCAAAGATTCTTTCAAATTTTGTTCTGACATTTGAAGATTCAACATCTACCTTGAAAAACAACAACAAGACTAAGACAATAGTAAGGGAATCTTAGTCCTCCTAGCTTATTTTGATAGCATTTTTTCATTTCTAGAATCCTCATCACATTTCTAGAATTCCCAAGTACACACACCCTAACTTTATGTTAATTCATTTTTTCATTTTCATCCATTATTTGGCTTGCATTACTTTATTTTCTGAGTTGAATGTTAAGTCATATTTTCCAAGCTTTTTCTTGGTGGTAAACCCTTAAAATCCTAAACAACCCCCTAGGTCTTGTTGAAAATTGACTCACCTTCATGTTTATAGTCAATCCAATTTAGGATCATAGGGAATTCTTATATGATAATTGGAGAAGAGTGGTGTTATATGACCTAGGCCATAAAGCACCCATTTTCCTATTATTCAATTCCTTACAACTACATCCTCTTCCACTAAAACATTCTCACAAACAAGAGGTGAATGGAAACTAGGTAGTGTGATGTTTAGAAATGTTTCTATGATCTCATTCTCTTGCGCCATAATATCTTCCAATGTAGGAGATTTTATAGAAGAGCTTTCAACATTGTCATGATTCTCAATGAGTGCATCTTCTAACACTAAAATACCTTCATAACATATAGGAGAGGTATTAGGAGAAAAGTAAATATGATTATCATGATTGTCTATGCTTTCATCTTCTTCTATCACATCAATCCCACAAATAGGAGAGATAGGAAGGGGTATAGGTTTAAGGCAAGCATCAACATCTTCTCTCTCTTATACTAAGAGACTCTCATAACTAGGGAATGTATTGAATGAATTACTAACATGCTTATTGATGAAATTTTTCTTTGTAAACTTGGAAATGATAGATACTAACATCTATGACAAAAAATATATACAAATGTAAAGAGACTTGAAATGAAATGCAATGACCTAGAATGAAATGTTTAAATGCAATTTTTAGATTCTAAACAAGTTAATTTGTTGATTACTCTATGAAACAATCTGAAAATAAAGTGTTGTAAATACAATTTTTAAATTAAGAAACGCATGAAATGAACCAAATTAAGCTAGATCTAATGAAATGCATGTAACATAAACTCAGGCAACTAAAGTAGATAACTAATGATAGTAGATAGAAGTGTAGAAACAATGCTTTCAATGCTGTAAAAGGTATTTTCGGGTCTAATCTAGGACTAGTTCACCCAAAGGGGAATATGAGTCCTTATTAGGGCTTTTGGAAGGGTCAAATGCTGAAAAATACACAACACAAAAATCCCATAAAGTAGACAAAACAACCTGTACTAGGACTAAATCACCTAGAGGGGCATATGAGTCCTAGATTAGGGTTTTTGCATTTTTTTTAGAAAATTATGTGTGAATGTTGTGTTTTCTATTATTTAATGATGTCTAGGCTAAGCGAAAGTACAAATTTAAGATGAAATTAAATGATGCAAGATTGAAAAATGCAACCTATATACACTTTCACTAATGCAAGAATTAGAAACCCTAGATGCAATTTAACTTAATGAAAACCCTAATGAAATGTTAATGAAAACTAGATCTAGGATGATGATGCACTTTAAATCAAAAATAAGATGTTCTAAATGTAGGTTTTCCAAAATAAAACAATGGAAATAGGGGGCACTCTATCTTTGAGGAGATAGGGTTCCTACTTCACACTCTTGTTTCACCAAGGAAACCCTATAGATCACAATCCTATGATAGAATATAGGAAGGAGATCTACTAAATGTATTCCTAGGGTTTTATTAGAGACTAAAAGGGGGTTCACCACCAAGCTAGGCCCTGGAAAGACAAGAAATGAATGTAACATGCAAAGTACTATGCAAAACCTAACTAAATGACCTAGGAAATGAAACTAAAATGTAAAATAACAAACTAAGAATGAATGAAGGTGAACCTGGAAGAAGGATGAGGTCAGAACAAGCTTCAAAACCCTAAAATCCTGCTATTTAATTCCCAATAGGACTCATATGCCAGTTTGGGTGATTTAGTCCTAGACTGGAGTTTTTGTACCAAAACTAGAATCTCACAATGGTTGATTTGAATGCACTAAAATATGGAAAATGTTTTGTATTGGGATTCATATTCCACAAGTGGTGTATAGGTCCCACTCCACTTTTTCAAATGGTTAAGACCTGAATTAGGTCCCCAATATTTTCTCTTCATTCCACACTTTGTTTCTAGATACAAAACCCTAATTTGCAACCTGTAGGTAACTTTTTGTGTAGATGACAACATTTTGAGAACTTGAAAACTTCTCTCAACCTTGTAACTTTTTCTTCAAGGGATTTTCAATCTCCAAGACAACTAGATCTGCAATTACACATGTAGAGAGAGAAAAACTTGTTGATTGTTAGGAAATATAGGTTTTTCTTAATCAAACCCTATTTAGGCAATTAAACCTTATGATGAAACAATGAAATATGAACATGAAATATGAAATATGAACAATGATACCTTGAATGATGTCTTGAGATGTAATTCAACAATCTAACATGAATTGGCCATGTAGAATGTAGATCTTGATCTTTAATATGGATGTGAAACAATTCTTGCAAAATGCTACATCACAACACTAGACCAACAACATGCTTAATGGTTGATGATCTTAACATGATGATGGATATTGAATTGTTGAAACAAATGATGAATAATATGTCCTTCAGTTACATAGAAATACTCTTCTAAACTTTCTTGACACTCTTGTGAAGTCATGGGAATGTTTAACTCTTGATTGCTTAGGATGGTATCATGAATGCTTACTGAAATAATGATTTGAGACCTTTTTTATATAGGAAATCCATCTAACTTACCTTTTATTAGATCCCAGAGGCCAACATTCAAGAAATTTGAACTTAAAACCCTGATTTCCCACTCAAAAACCTAAAAAGGGGCCAAATGGGACTCATATGCCACCTGTGGTGTATAGGTCCCATCTAGATGGGACTCATATGACCAAGGTGGTGTATGGATCCCACCAAATTTTTTCAAGTGGAGGAAATATCAGGGAGTTAGAAAAATAATTTTATTTGTTGATCTTGTCAAGATTTTAATTGAAATAAGCATTGAGATGCATAATATAGGGTCTTAGGGGCCTATTAATGATGATATGAATGTCATAGATGCAAGAGGGCCCAAAAGTCAATGTGAAAGTGTAAATAAATATACTTTACAACATTAAATTAAGGGAAAAATTAAGTCTATTTAGCTTAAAATGGCCCTAAACCTAATGTGAATATGTAAAACACATTACAACACTAGATCAAGGAAACATTAGGTTAACTTTAATGTTAAACATTCCCAAATCAAGTAAGGAAAAGGGATACCTTTTCCATTACCACACTATGGTAGAATTACCTCATAACTTAGATTTTCATCTGAGAATAAGTCTGCAAACCAAATGCAAAAGAATAGTTTTAGTGCACCGTGGGTAAGTGGATTAGGGTGCATGATGTTACATGAGGCTTTCCCTTGCCTAGAATTTATCATGTTCTATGCCTGCAATTATGATGATAACAAAATAGTAGTTTTCAATAAAGATAGCAAAGAATAATTGTTATCCATTAATGTAGAAGAATTTGGAAAAGTATTAGGGTTTACAATTGAAGAATTTGGAAACATCCACATTGACCTAGAAAAGCTTTCCAGTGATTATGAAGTAAGGGATGAAAGGGAGAAAAATTATTTCCTAAATAAAATAGTTTGAGATGCCAAAGAAGTTAGAAATAAATTGAAAGTTAATCATAATCCTCCTTATGATTTTGAAAATTCTAGACCATTGGTTCAAGATACTATTTGCATGCTAGCATTTTTCCTTGGACTAGATAACAATTTGGAAGTGGGTGGAAGCCTCCTTGAAATGCTATATAATATCCATTATGTTGTTCAACCTGTCAAATATAACCTTATTGAGCACATTGTAGAATCCATGCATGGACAATTTTTAATGATTAAAGGAGGTCCACAATCAAATTCCACTAAGACATTTAAGTTCACAACCTACTTGTGCTATTTTTTTCTATTCAAATTTAGTGGAATGTTTTAGACCAACAAGCTTCAAATTCATCCCTATAGGAATGTTGAGGAAAAAAAATGGCTCTAGTGTATGATTGGACCACTAAGATAAGGATGCATGATTCTCAAACAAACTACAATAATTTTGTAGGCCACTTCTTAGCTCCATTGCATTAACCAATTACAAATACTCCAATGGCTAGATATCCTATGTCATGTAGAAATTGCATTGAACTAGGAAAATAAATAGGATTGGTTGATTGACACTTAATGGAAGAATATACTATGCTAAGATTTTATGGATCGAGAGTAGAGCCATAAAAATTTCTAATACATGTGATAGAAAGGATTTTACATTGGAATATGTAAGGCAGATGTAGAGTACTAATGAACTACACTTTGTGAGTCAACGAAAGACCTTATTTCCTTTTTTATGTTTTACATGTGGAGGGTTCACATTTAAGAGAAAATAATTTATGGTGGTACATGATCTTTTTAATTTTTTTAATTTTGATGTTTTCTGTCACTAGCAATATGATCCATGTGACACCATTAAATCAATGATTGTGGCCAATAGGAATGTTGCAAGTAGAATTCAACATCAAAGTAAACAATTGCTTGGAAACATGAGAAACAAGGATTCTTGGGATGAGGTCAAAATAGCAATGGAGAAAAGTGTTGCTAAGAAAGGTATTTCTTTTTGGACAATTAGTAGTAGAAATTATGGCATTGCATCAAAAGATAATTAGGACGTACAACAATTTTTATGAAAAAAGTAATAAACCATCTAGTAGAGTAAAAATCCCAGATTCTCTAGATAATGAAGTTACAAAAAAAATGGTCATGATAAAAAATTACTGCCTTTTGGTCTATGAGGAAGGAAATAGGTGAACCAAGAACTTTTTCAAACTTTGGACATAACGAAGAAGATTATGAGTTTAGCAAATTGTGGAATACAAAGCACCCCAATGAACATGAAGATTAAGAAACTGATTGTGAATCTAATGATAATAGGGAAGAACAAAGCTCTTTCAACGCTATTTTAAGTGAGGTCACAAAAGAATCATATACTTTAGGAGCATCTATAGCTAAAAAAATGGGTTATGAAGGTGGTCCTTTGGGGTCCCAAGGACAAGACCCTTTGATTGCAGAAGATGTAGAGCATGGAAAACTAGGTGATAAACAAGGACTTAGAGCTGATAAAATAAACCAAGGGAATGCAAGTATAGTTGAAACAATTCATTTTTTAAAATCTTCAAATCCTAATCCTCAAGGTCAAATACAATCACAACTAGGACATACCCATGGTGGAGAACCTAGTGCAACTGGCACTGCCATTGATGGCAATGGTATGGGTAGTAGTACTAATAGGGGTCAACATGTGCTACAGAAACAAATTACACAAAAGAGGAAAAAAATACAAGACACCACACAAACACCAAGTGATCAAGGTGTTGGAAAAACAAGGACAGACAACTGAGAGGAGGGGGGTGAGTCAGTTGTCTTAGAATATTTAAACTTTTCAAACTTTACTTAACTTAATATTAGATATGATGAATGAAAAATAAACCATGGACAATCAACACATCAAAAGCACAAAGAACACCAAGATTTTTATGTAGAAACACTTTTAGGGGGAAAACCACAATGGATGTTAGTCCACAATATTATACCCTATTAAAAGTATAATGAAAAATAATGGGAATGCGCATGCATTCATGCACACTACCTAGAGATCACTGCCCAACAATAAAAATCAATTTAGATTAGATCCATAGGGTATGAACTGAGAAAATAGCTTCTACAAAATCCTAATTATAGTTCTAGTTAAGCACAAAAACACTCCTTCACAATTCACTCAAAATTATTCACACTTTGCTCTTCAATCGAATGAATAGATCAATATTCACACACTTTCTCTTCTTTGGATTTTCTTCACTTCACTCTCACTATAACTTCGCTCAAACAATCACTCTTATATATCCGCAACATGGAATTTCATCAACAACTTCGTTAGCCAAAATATAAAACATATTTACAATGTCAGCCCAGATTTACAAATAAATTTTCAATCTGAATCAAACATTGTCAACTAATATTATGATGTGACCTAAAACAATATCCTTGAGTGTTCCAAATATTCAAATTTAAACCTTCAAGTATCCACAACACATTACAACCATCATGTTAGCCAAGAACATGAAAACCAAAACACACATGAGAAAAATCTTTGACCACAAGCACACTGATCAATGCAGACGCACAACAAAGATAGAGAATGATCTAGAAGCATCCAAAAGAAACAAGAACTAATAGAGAAGTATCTGCAACATTTGAGATTACTAGAGTTACATAATCTTCAATCAGGAACACTAATAGAGACCACAAAAACATTGTCAGAACACAACTGTCCATAACATGATCAAATCTTTTTGTGAACCTCTAAAACTTTTGGTAGATGAACTAGATACTCTTAGCAATAAACCCTTTAGTCCACAACATCTAATCTTCAATGTATAGAAAAAAACACTTTCATGAGCTTCATTATTCCACTGGCAACCTACAACTCTTCCTTCAACAATTTTCTCAATATCCTCAACATAAGATAATTGTAGGGTATGTGCAGGATCATCATGGAAAAAACAAGCCCTTAAGTGGCAAAAAATTCAGAAAAATTAGAGTTAGGAAACTTGACATAAAATTTTGAATAAGTTATGTATATTATTTAAAAAATATGTACGAATAGAATTTATAGAAAATTGAATGTAGTTTCTAAATTACTAAGTTTATTTAAAAAAAATCTATTTGGTGAAAATTTGAAATTTCAATGTAGTAGTACTTAAATTTCAAGGGGAAAATAAGAAGTAGGTGTTTGTTTAACCACCCTAACTACAATAAAATGATAATATTTTTTATAAGATTTTAGATATAAGTAGAGGACTAATGTCTCGATGTGATGCATATTTTTTTGTAATTTTTTTCCAAGTAAATAATTAATTATGATTTTTCTATTAAAACTTTTAAAAAATATAAAAACTTGTACGTCTGACCACCTTAACTTGGTCAGAACTTCATGAAATTCAATTTTTTTAAAATCCTATAGTATGCAAAGCATAGAATGTGACACATGTTTTGGATTCAAAAAATGTGATACTGTTTGAAAGCTATATATGTTTTTCAATTAGCCTATCAATTAGGACTTTAGTCGTAATTCAAATAGAAAATGAATAATAATTATTTATTAAATTCAAAGTAAAGCATAATTTATATTGATGGAAAGCTGAGGATCTCCTTTAAAATCCTTTTTCGTTTCATCAATTTTGGGTTAAAAAAAGTCACCAGCCACATACCCTACACATACCCATCATATTTCCACTTTTTGGCTCATCATGATCCTGTAGATACCCTACATTTTGTATAGAAGCAATGAGGCATATGAAACAAAAGATATAGGAGGAAATAATGTTGAGGATTGATCATTTGTGTGAATTGTTTCAATTGATTGATGCTATGAGACTACATTATAAGAAGCTCAACAAATATTTAATGGACAAAAAAAATGTGTTGGAAGCAAAGAAATATTTAAATCAAGTTCAATAAATAGTCTACAAAGCTAGTGACAATGAATTGAAATAAAAAGGGATTAATAATCATATTGTTGTCTCAATGATGTTGTCATCTATCATTCAAAATTATTTTAGAATGGGTGAAACAACAAAATTTGTGCATCTGGCTACAAAAAAGATAAAGAAGTTGGATAAAAAGGAAGGAAGTTTAAATAGCTTGGTTTTCTAGATGATTCTGACACAAATGATCAATTCATTAGAAATGATGATTTTAGAAAGAATATGGAGGGTGCAAGGAAGATTGATTTGGACTAGTTTCCTTAGAACCCAGATGAAGTGAACTATGCAGATTCCATCAAACCACTGATAACCTTGAATGCAATTTTTACTGAAACATTCAAGTATGGTTCCAATTTCAATAATGAATTTTTAAAAAAAATTCAAGTCAAATAACATGAGTTAGAAAAAATGACAATTCCACCACCTGAGCAGTAAAAGTTGCTACAAATGGTGATAGAGTGATTTGATATTGATAATATGAGTTTCCAAGTTCCAACTCAACTCTATGCAAAGTTGTCTTTGAGCAAGATTTTGCATTGCCTCTATGTATTGCTTCTTTTGGAAATCAATAAAGAAAATCAAATTTAGTAATGTGTTGATGTTCAATTATCTATATTATTTATTTTATCATTTGAAGAAAAATTCTAGTTTCAACTGCTAGATGCACATTAAACAATTGTCGATGTTCATTGTTGTAAATGATACTATTGTTAATATGTTATTAAACATTAATTTGAGTGATGAATCATTGAGTGCATGTTTAACACAATTAAATTATGAAATTATTAGTAATATGTTATTTTATTCAATCAAATGCATAATTTCAAGGAATACAATATAAAATATCAAATAAAATATAAAATATCAACTATAGTTTAAAATATAAAATTCTCGGTAATCCTCAACTAGTTAAATTAGGGTTGTTAGGTCTATAAGCTAGGGCTTTCTAAAACCCTATTATCCTAAAACTTTGACACAAAATTCTTGGTAATCCTCAACTGGTTATATTAGGGTTGCTGGGTCTTCAACCTAGATTTTCTAAAACCCTATTATCCTATAACCTTGGTGTAAAATTCTTTGTCATCCTCAACTAGTTAAATTAGGGTTGTTAGGTTTGCAACCTAGGGCTTTCTCAAACCCTATTATCTTAAAACCCTAGTACTCTTATGTTTTTTTGCTGACATCATTCACTTTTTGGCTATTCTTTAAGTTATGACTTATTGGTATCGATGTCATGAGTCCCGCATCCCATTTTTCTAGGAAGTGCCCTTTTAATATTAGATATAAAATCAAAATCAAAACCTTCACTTTTCTATAATTTTATTGATTTATGTTTGTTACTTGGAAAAAGATACAAGATTCCACAAGTTTGCAGACCCATAGCAAAATGTCATTTTTTTGGTTGCATAACCATAGGACACCATCTGATGATGTTCTCACATGGGACATGGGAGAATTCTATTGGATAGAGGGGAAAGTTGTGTCCTTTTCAAGAAAATCAAGGCTTTACTCATCATTGAAATTTTAGATTTGTACATTTCTTTCCAAATGGACAGCCCACATTCAAAATAGATAAATAGGTAGATGAATGAACTGCACTCACGTAAACGAGAAGTAATGTTGGATGCGATGGATGATGGCTCATAGTTTCCTTCATAAATTTCCAGTTCATTTTTTTTGTTTGGCATAGTAGTGAAAACCACAAAGGTGCACCCATTCTACGTCAACTTGAGCTAAACTAAAAATTAGGTATGCCCTTCTTGGAAAAATTCACCATTGTTATTCTTGAAGCTCATAATCAGGTTTAAAAACTTTGTTGCAAAATACCATAGAATTCAGTTTTATATCATTTTGGAATTATGAGTTACTCAAACACCCAACCCTCTATCTCTACATTCTAAAAGACCCTTTGAGGAAAATATTTTGGCCTAGTTGTCAAGTTCCTCAAAAAAGCCTCAATGTCAATGTAGCCCCAGCCTTAATGTAGTAGAGGGGATGGTAGACATAGCCAAAAATTGTAGACACATTGAGATAAAGTACCAAAATGACACAATCACTAGGTGGGAATTGTTCCTACATTACTATGGAAAAAGAAACCATCGTTCCCCTATCTCCAATGTATGGACCTATGATTTGGGGAAGTTGGTTGTTCCTAATTTCTTTATAAATGTGGAACTCATTAGATTCCTTGCTTTTGGGTATGATGAATGTATCAGAGCAATTAGGGCATTGGATAGAAGTGTCATAATGCATATAACTAGGGAGTTTATTTGTGAGGTTTTTAGACTAAATGTGGCCATAAATAAGGTTATAGACCTTGATTCTTTCAGAAGAAAATACAAGCAAGACAAAAATAGCTTCAAAGTGAAATGGATCCCTAGGTTTAGACATAAAAGCTTATATGGAAAGTCATGGAGAATCCCTGATATTGAACATGAGACTTTAAATGTCAATTCTTTTTAAGACTATTTTAGAAGAATATATTGGTCGTTATGGAAGATATTGGGATAAGATGTGTGCTAAAAAATAGAGAAACCTCTTATGTATATGGTTGTTGATGTACAACATCCTTTTGTCAATGGCGACTTTTACTATGCCAACATTTTAGATCATATTATTCACAATCAGCTCGTGTAAATTAAAGAAGACAAAGTGGTAAGGATCCAAAGGTGAATTTTATGTGGTATTCTCTCCTTTTCCATATTATTTAATACAAAGAGAAAGATCATTTCAACATATTTTTACAACTGAACATGAAAGATAAAGAGGGCAACAATCTCCCAGTGCAATGTTGGACCCATATTTTGGAAAAACATTGCAATGAGTCCAACTATATTTTTTTTGAGAATTTCTTTGTAAGACAAGTCATAGAATGGTTGTGTGAGATTCTACTTGGAGTCATATCACACAAGGAAATCTTAGATTTCCTTAGGCACAAAAAGAGGAGACCAAAGTTAGGAGTATTGTAATGCCCCACCATGCAACCCCAAAGGAAACTAACATACAAGCATTTAAGGCACAAATTTTTTTTTTTTAAAAGAAATAATATGCAACAACATACATCACATGAAATGAACAATATAAGTACAACATATAACAAAGTTCCTTGGGGCCACATAGTTGCATCACTTTTCATAACACTATCTTACATTACATGAGGGATAGACATACACCCAATCAAATGACCCGAACATGGATCATACATTAACAATACGAAGATACATTGCTTCAAGGTTAACATAAATATAATGTTGTTCCCCAACATCTATGGGAAGAATATAATAACATGGAAAGATAAATCTGAAATTGAAGGAATACAAAGCTATAAGCTGGATCGAACTCTGACATAAATTAGAATTCACTGCAACAGGTACATCTTGCGCATCTCGACCTTCGGATGGGGACCCAATGGGGTGCGTAGCACGTTCCACCCGACCACCCCCGTGCTTGGAGTAAACAAGAAGGATCCTCACCCAAGAAGTCAAACGAAACAATGATAAACAAAACTTCACAAAAGAGATAACAAATCACAAGGTATTAACCCATAACATTGCCAACACATAACCACAACAAGAGTAATGAAATGACCAACAAGAATCAATCACCAATATTATAGATCAACACTAAACAACCATAAGAGGTGCCGACAATAATAGAATCCAAGAACTCTCCAATTGAGATTGCAAAATCAACCAACAATAATTATCCAAGGGCACCTTTCATCCACACCAATAAACAACAACGATAATAGACAACTCCAGGGGCAACAGAACAAGAGAGACAAAGGGCATAGTGGGAGAGTGTCATCACATGGCCTTACATGAATTCGCCAGACTACCTATCACAAGGTGCTGCCTCCATCCATACATGGATTATCCAGACAGCCTAGCTCAAGGTGCCGCCTCCATCTATGGTTATCCAGACATCCTATTTCAAGGTGCCGCCTCATAGGGTTACTCATGCGGAGCCACTTACCTTTCACAAAGACAAGGTAGTGACCTTACCAACCAGGTCTTCCCACCCGTCCTTAACCTTTGGGAGTGCTAACAGCAAGGGTGAGGTGCATTTTTTTATCTTGTTATGTGTTAACTAACCCAACCCACTAGATACATTAATTAGGTTATCACTTATTTAAGGAAACTCTTTCAAGGGTGACCACTTGTACACTGGCCCCAAGAAGAGCCACTCTCCCCTACGGTTACCTTAAAATCAAAGACAAGCAATAGGTGTACCTCAATCCTCAAGACATAAAGGAATTCTTTATAAAACATAATACACAAGGCATGACCATCTTGTGACTATCCCAACATCAAAACCCATAAACTAGGAGGTACCACCCACACAAAAATTCATGTGGTAACAAGATAGACAAAAGGGTACAACAACAACAGACGAGCACACAACAACCCCACTTCCCCTAGCCCCTGGAGGTACATAAATATCTACCCAAGAACCAAAATAACTCAATATGCCAAATCAAGTCGTACTTTCAAACTTGTACAAAAGTTCAACCTAAATTAAACATATATCATATACAAATTTCCATCACACAAAGTCAATCAATATAAATCAACTCATGCAATTAAAATTACACATCATATAACCCCTTTATTTTGAATAAATAGGAAGTTAAGGATAATTACATAAACCTCAAAATACACTATACAAAGCAAATCACAATAACCAGTAATCGCAAAGGCATCACTTCCACATTCTATATCAAAACATTTAACAAACAATAATAATAACCAATACGTTTATTCAAATTTACTAATTTCAAAGACATTCTAAAGAATCAATTAACATATTATTTAAACGTCATTATAAAATTATTTAAAATAATAAAAGAAATCATACTATATAAAATACAATCTATTTTTAAATAATAGTAATTATGAATATAAACCTATTTTGGTGAATATCTAATTTACAAATTACTTTCTAAAAAAATCATGACATATGAATAACTATATGTTTTATATTCAAATTACTAATCTTGTATTATATGTGTATATTCATATGAATATAATAAAAATATATATTCCATCTATTTCCTCTTAAAGAAAGGTTATAAATAAAATAAAAACCACATTAAAATGATCAAAACTTATGCTTTTCTTTCTAAAAACCTAAGGTCACTAATTACCTATTTATTTAATTCTCCTAAAGCTAGGATCTTCTTCCTACACCATGGAAGTAGCTTTACTATAGAGAATAAATCAATAAATGAAAAGTAGACTAATAAAACCATTTAATAAGAAAAGCCTCCCTAAGGGAGTTATACGTGGGCCCTAAAAGAAGCCCCTTACTAAGCTAAGTTTACCTTGACTTAGAAATACTAATAAAGATGGAATTCCCCATTTATACGTTGAATTATCTATATAAGCACACAAAGTGCAAACATGCAGAGTATATATGCAGGCCACCGAATTCTCTAATAAAATAGATCAGACATGCGTACCCTCCCTTCTAATGGTAGGACGAGTGACGAAAAGAAAGAGAAAAGGAAGACAGTTATTGTGAGGACGAAGGTATGCACTGGGCACGATCTTTATAGGCAGAGAAGCTTCAGAGGAAGATGGTTTTTCCATGGTAAACGTGAGTGCAAGGTTCAAACTCTAGGATGTCGACTGACCCGTGCCATCAATGAGTCAAAGATGAGCATATTCTGAATATTTATTTTCTATGCTCTTGAATACATACCTCAAATGATGTCCTCGCAGGCTGCAAACACTATATACTACAATACGCCTACTTCCAAAAATCTCTTGACATAAGTAACACATCGTACTGCCTGAAGCACGCCACACAAATACAGAATAAATGATAATTTTAACTATTTACAGACGCCCTCAAGGATATCAGGTCTTGGAGAATAAACGGATAGCAAAATATACACGAAAAAATATTTTTGTAGGGAAATGCTCAAATCTTAGAATTTATGAAGCACCCTAAAATGCAATCTAACATTGTAAGATTTGCTTGTATTTTAGGCACGTGCAGTCATGCAGGTTTAGCGAATGCAGGTTGTGCATACTTCTCACATCAGTAACCCTTGTTTCATTACATATATAGATGATCATTAAATGTGTGCGGCTGACCCTCATACCCGTGATGGCTATCTTGGGGACACCTAAACCGTATTACAGAGATGCTAATTTAAATCGATGCTAAATGGCATGGCTACGAGGAGAAAGTAGAGAAGAAGAACTGCAAACCAATTGAGGATTAAGATGACCACATACATGATTTGATGTCATCCGACTTCTAAGAAGAGGACGCCACCAAAAAGGACTCGAATGGAGAATACCGGGCAAAGCGAATTCCAACAAAGATCGGGAAGCACTCAAAGTTTCGACTGTACATTTTACAATGACTAACAAGGGAATTAAAAAAAAACACCACATATCATATTCCTACCTATTTCGCCCTCCCAAATACTAACATGCAACCGCTCTCACCAGAAGACACGGCTCTAAGATTGCTTCTACAGGTCCTCTATGCATGGCAGCGGTGGATGCTTGACGGGTCAAGTATGTGAACTGTTTTCTAATGTGGCCTTGAGGACACCTCTTTTCATGGTACGAAACAATTGCAAGGGAATTCAAATGGGTCTGTTTGGACTCTTATAGAAATATAGAAGCGGATAATCATGCAACAGAAAAGGACGCATCAAAGGGATATTATCCTGCGGCATGCAATGATTGCAGAAAACATTTGTTGAGAAGATTAAGATTCTACAGAGAAGACGACTTCCCAACGTACATGGACATGAAAAGGAAACAACATAAAATCGATTGTCAAAGCCTCTATAGTCTACGATTCTTTGGACAGGATCGAACTATCCATGCAAAACGACATTCAACAATTTAAAAGCATAACAATATCAATGAATATAGCAGTAAAATATATAGATTACCCATTCGAGCAGTGACCGAATTCAATAGAGAACAGGTGAAATGATATCCAGATCCAATATTCAACAATACTCAAAAATGGACAAAATAAGATTACGATTCCTACCTGAATTTCCTACGCTCGTGACCGGAGAGAATAAACTACAGGCCTCCGCTTCCCAGCCACAGATTTCTCTCTTCAAACTTGATCCCTTCTCCCCCCCTTCACCCATTTCAACGCTTTCTTTTTAAATAAAAACCAACTGAATACTCTGATTTCTTTTTGCAGAAAAATCAGGCAATATTTTCACAATAAAACAAGTTTCCAGATTACGTTCCAATCTCAAGCTGTGCATGTGCACGCTTTTGTGTTTTACCCTCTTTTCCCTGCTTTTGCAAACCAGTTTGAAATCACATCCTTCTTATTTCTTTAATTTCTTATTTTATTTTAAACAACCTTGAAAATTTAATTATCTTCGAACAACCAATAAATTATTAATTATTATTGGATACCATTAAAACAATATTTTCTTTATTTTTATTTTTTTTTACAAAACAAATTAATTAATTTATTTAATAATAAACTATTTACTTAATATTTCAAAAAAACTAATTTATTTAATTATCATTATAATCTTCAATTTTATTCAATCAATGCTAATATAATTAATTGAGTAAATAACGCTATCAAAACATTACGTTTATCGCCTGAACCATTAACACACCAATCGACGATAACATAAATAGACACTTACCCAATTATCCAGACGGACTACCATGGAGGGGCACTACAAGTATGGCATAATTGTGGAGATTTTTAACTCAATAACAAATTAGTTATTAATAGAATATATAGGGTCCCTAAAGGCCCCCATGTGCTACCTAGATATGTTTCACCTAGGTTGGAATTCATGGAAATTATGTGGAAATTGAATGAGACTGGTCAATTTCATTTAGGAAAAGAAAAGAAACGGTGTTTTTCTCCCTTATGTTAATGCCTTTTCAGATTTCACTTTTACTAGAGAGGGCTTAGATAGGTTGAAAGAAATTCTTTGGGAATAAAAGTTATCTTAGTTAAATGTCAGGGATTTTGACCTTGAAGGTTTCATACACAAGGTCAAGAAAAGGCTTAGAAGATCCAATTTCCACCATCAGGTTGATTTAAATGAAGATTTCATAAGAAATTGCAAGGATGAATCTCAAGTAAAAAAGAAAGGCGAAATGGTTTGCATTCAACAAGGCAGAGGCTACAACAATAAAGAATGATAATGATTATCATAAATTATTTTCTAATATTGTTGACCCAATTTCCAAGATTGAGGCGATGTTGAAGAATTTTGACAAAGTTGTAGGTAAGCCCCCTATCCTAGAAGAGAAACTAGCAAAGTGGCCTAGACCTGACCTTTCTATTAGAAGGCCCCAAAGACCTATTATTAGAGAAAATGTGCAATAAGACCCACCACAGGTCACTCCCTCTCCTTCCCATGGCCCTCAAATAATTAATGTGGATTTTGATTCTCCCCCAAGAGAGCAATCATAGAAGAGGATGAAAGTTGAGCAATTTCCATTGTTGGTTAACAATCCCATCAATCCAGATGAAAGTAAAGATGTTCATATCACCATGGATGAAAATTAGTAATATATGCCATCCCCCCCAAGACCAAATATTGTTGGCCTTCATTAGAAAAGGTTCAGGTTTAACATGGCTATAGGGAGAGATAAACTAAATGATGTTATGGAATTGGCATGTACATAATTCATGTCTGATGATGATTTTACAAAATCCTAGGAATTTAAAGAGTTTGTGTTGAGATCAAAGAGTGAGGAGTACCATAAAAGACTTTATTTGGCACAAGCAGATGTTCCTAGAGAAAAGTATGATGAAGTAGCTGCAAAGGTAAGGGAAGAAATTAATTTTGAGTGCAAAAAGTTATGCCTCACAAAGGGAGAAGAATGGTGGAAGATAGTGGATTGCTACTACTCCCTGAATGGGACATTTCTTTTTTAATTGTCTTTGATACTATTAGGAAACAAGAAAGAGAAGTTTTCTCCACAAAAGAGGAAGCATAGATGGCATTATTAGGATTAGGTTAAAATGAACATTGGGAATCCCTTGCAATTTGGGCCCTTCACTCAACTATAAAAAAGCCTCCACATTGAAGAATTGAAGGGTAAAGTTATCAAAGGGAGATTGATTGTAAAGAGGGTGTTTGACACCTCTGCCCCTGAAGCTACTGCATTAGTGATAGATGCTGCCAAGTTTAATGAAGCTAGTGTTTGAAGGTTGCAAGATAGACTTAATAAAGTGTTGAAGGAACATAATGATCTCATGGAAGCTTACAACCAATAGCAGGTATCATTGGCTCAACAAAAATCTCTTTTATAGTCTCCCCTTCACATGTGATGATTGAAAATGTAGAGCTTAAAGAAAAGATTCAAATGCTAGAAGAGAAGTTGAAGAATTCTTAGTAGAATCAACAAAAAGAGAATGTGCGCATTGCAATATGCATCCTAGAGTAGAGAGTTTCTAAAACCTTAAGAAGGCTAGAAAATACCTATGTGACATATCTGAATTTGAGAAATTTCATTACCAGAGTAAGTGGGGATCAAGAGTGGCTCAAATGTATATTTGAACAATAGAATACTATATTTTCATCTTTGAAAGGTATGTATAAGGGATCGAAAAACACATCTGATGCCCCACTTCGTATCTATCTTACTTTGAGATTGTCAAGATGGTACAAAATAACAAAGGATATTTGGAAAGTATAATTGAATTTGCATAAGCAAGAATGAACTCTTTCATAAATGTTGATAGAAGGGTTGTACCCTACCTATTAGAAGATAATGGGGGGTTGAAGACCCTAGAGAAATGGAAGGATAGTTTCAATATTATAATCCCCACACTCCCTCTAATTTGAAAATATGATAAACATGATTTAAATAAACTTGATTCCTATTCAAACAAGATGGTTGATGTAGAAAAAAGGATGGAAATTTTTTGTAGAGAGGCCAGTGTTTTACTTGATGCCAAGTATCATCAAAATTTTGAGAATTTGGAAAATATCTTAGCTCATGACTATCCTTTTGAGGATATGTTTAATGCATGGAATGAAAAGTATAATTCTTTATCCAGCCTATGAATGGATCCATTCTTTTATTCCTATGCCTCATGTTTGAGAATTTGATTGTCAGAAAGTTTTGGGATGAGGTTCTTCACTTTGCTTGTTGCTTCCCTTATGTTATAAAAGGGAATCCCAAGCCTAATTCAAAATTTAAAAGAATTCTAATTTTTTGATCTTTCATCTAATTCCCTATAAGCTCTTTTTGTAAAGTTTAAGCCATTTGATAGCACAGATAGGAAATGTTGTAATTTTACTCTATTATAACAAAAGATGACTCAAATACTTAAGTGTATTTCTTTCATTTTGAACATCAACCTATCATTATCACTATCTTTTGACTCAAAATAATCAAGGGTTATTTATAATTTTTCATATCATATCATGTGTTTATGTCATGGATGTTGAACTAATAGCTTATGTTTATGGAATGGATTAATATTCCTTTCAGTTTTTATCAAAGATTATGTGAATGACAATGCAATAGGAATTTATAAGTAGTTTGATAAGTGTTGTTGTTTTCTTGGTTTCTCATTATAAGGTGGTGAGGTTATAAGAAGCCATGAGTTCATTTGTTGTAGGAGTATATTTCACTTTTTGACGTAGTTGTGGATAAGACACTAATAAAAAAAATTCATAAACTGTGAAAAATGATGTAGAATCACATATCAAATTCAATATCATGGAATACAATATAAAATATAAAATATAAAATATCACAATTTCATGGAATACAATATAAAATGTCATCAACTATAGTTTGGAATATGATTTGTGAAGTGCAATATAAAATAAAATATCATGAAGTGCAATGATTCACAATTTCATGGAATACAATATTAAATATCATCAACTACAATTTGGGATATGATTCATGAAGTGTAGTATAAATACCTAAAAAACTACTAATTCACTTCCATTTTCCAAATCAATTCAAGGTCTTGGGTATGTGCAGAATCATGATGGGCCAAAAAGTCGTGATATGATGGGTATGTGTAGGGTATGTGGCTAATGACTTTTTTTTACCCAAAATTGATGAAAAAAAAAGGTTTTCTAAAGAAGATTCTTAGTTTTCCACCAATTTAAATTATGCTTTACTTTGAATTTAATAAAATTATTATTCATTTTCTATTTGAATTATGACTAAAGTCCTGATTGATAGGATGATTGAAAACATCTATAGCTTTCAAGCGGTATCACATTTTTTGAATCTGAAACATGCATCACATTATATGCTTCACATACTATAGGATTAAAAATAAATTGAATTTCATGAATTTTTGACCAAGTTAAGGTTAATTACATGAGTTTTATATTTTTAAAGTTGTAATAAAAATTCATAATTAATTATTTACTTGGAAAAAATTACAAAAAATATGCATCACATCAAGACATGAGTCCTCTACTTATATTTAAAATCTTATAAAAAAATATTATCATTTTATGGTGGTTAGGGTGGTTAGATAGACACCTACTTCTTATTTTTTACTTGAAATTTAAGTACTACTGCATTGAAATTTCAAATTTTCACCAAATAGATTTTTTTTGTAAATAAACCTAGGAGTTTAGAAACTACATTCAGTTTTATATAGATTATATTCTTACATATTATTGAAATAATATAGATAACTTATTCAGTTTTTATGTCAAGTTGCCTAACTCTAATTTTTCTAAATTTTTTGCCACTTAAGGGCTTGTTTTTTCCATGATGATTTTGCACATACCCTCCTCAAACTAACATTCAACTTGAGATAAAGTAAAAGATTCATCTTGATTATGAGTATAGTATTCATTTTCTTTTCCCTACATCTCAACTTCAACATTCATTGTGTCACCACCATTTGTCCCACTACCAGTGTTTGAAGTGTTACACAACCCTCTTCTTTCGCATATGGACCTCCAGATTGTGACTTTCAAAAGGATTTTTTTTGACATTATGCACAGTTCGAAACACCTTCAAGCAATTTTTTGAATTCTTTTCTAGTTTGTTTCTTATCTTTGATTTAAAAAATGTCAATAAAATAAAAACTCTCTCATCCTCCACCAACCCTAATATCATTGTTTTACATAAATCAACACGTTTGAAATATTCTGATATCAAACCACACAATATTTCATTATGGACTAAGGTTGTCCAAGCCTTTGTTATTGATCCTAGTTCAAAGGGATTCTCCATGCAATCAAAATTGGCCATCATAGTTCTTGCGAAATGCTTACAATGTTGTCTAAGCTTATCTCCATTTATAATTCCTTCTATAATCTATTCATTGTATAATACACATTTTCAAAAAGTGTTCAACCAAGATAATTGCTTTATCATGAAAATAGCTTGGGCTATCTCAATTTCCTTAAATCCAAAATTGATGATACACGATAGCCATGGCTTCAAGTATTTCTTCTCCAGGGAATCTATTATAAATAGATTTGTGAAAAGAGATTTTGCAATTTCCTTCAAATTATCACTAATAGATTTAACAATGTCATTAAAAGCTTGCTTTGTAATAGGTACTTCTCTAATAGAGCACCTCACAGTTGTACAATGGTATAATGGTATATCAAATCCACGTATAAAGAAACATAAGTTCCTACTTGCATTAAATTGTAAATAATTTTTAGGATGATTCAAATATGTAATTTTCCGCCAACTTAAAAAAATTGGGCTTTTAGTAGTTAGCTCTAGATATAGATTATTGAGGGCCATGCATATCATTAAACGTAGTTTGGTATATTCATGGATATACATAGTTCTTTCTTGGGATTTCTACACAATATTTTTCATTTCATCTAGCATGGGGAGAAGACTAGCTAAAGTCAAGAGTGTCTCTATATCAGTTAACCTATGTAAGAGGTAAGAAGCTTTGTCTCCTATGTTATGGTGATTGTACATTACTCCAATCAAGGATTGATATTCTGAAAGAACTCATTGCGCTAGTCCATATGATGCAGATCAGGGAGGAAAATCCTTCAAATAAATCACAATTTAACCAAACTTAAACAATTCTTTCTTATTCATCCATTTTAGACTCAATATTCCCTTCACAAAAACTTGGCTCTATAAACCTACAATCACCCAAAACTACAATAGGGTACAAAACTCTTACTGAACCCTCAAAACACTTTTCACACCATAAAAATGATAGATTCAAGCCAAAGAATGTCTTCTACAACATTGATCTCTTATTTCTCAAAACATTCACTCACAAGAGGCTCATTTGCTTGTAGTATTTCAAAGGGGAAAAATCAAGTACAACTTTCCAATTAGGTTGAATCTCCAAAAATAGAAAACTATTTCAAGAATCCATTAAGACCTTTTTAAACATATCAAGAAACCAAAAAGACTTACTTTGAAAAGTACCCTCCTAAATCTAATTGTCCAAAGCAAGGCCAACCCAATCACTCTCTCAACCCAAAATTGCCATTGCAAGTTCACAACCAGGTTACAAAACCTCTAAATCAACAACTTTTAATAGGGGAATGCTCACAAATTCTTCCTAAACACAAAACCCTTGCTTTAGGCCTATTTTGGCTTGCACAAGAGAGGTTTTATTGAATATTTAACTTCCAGGCCTTAGTTTACTTACCAACTCCTTGAACATATCAAATATAGTCTGAACATGCTTTACAAACTATCTCCCATCCTTTCTCAAAGCATTTTAACCAAAATCTAATCTCTAACTATCAAATTCAAACCAAAAACTCATGAAATACAACTAGGGAAGCAACTTATTTCCTCAAAACCCTCATCCCTGCTCATGAAACCTATTCTAACATCTAAATCTACCATAATTCACCCATTCTGCCAATTTTAAAACAATTCTACTAGTGGAATGGGTGATTAGTGCATTTCATTCACCTTCAAACCCTCAAATAGGGCTCAAAGACCTTCCTATAGTAATACGCCTCTTAAATTCCCCTAACCTGATAAAATCCTTCCAAACTAAAAAAAATGGAGTTAAGTCATATATCTATCAATTCCAATGCACTTTAGACCAAAATCAAATTGTACAAAGCTGTATAGATCTTGGGAGCAACAAATTGCTAGAAAATACACACAAAAATAATGGATTTTTATTTCTTTTTTTCAACAAAACTTCAACAGAGATATTACATCAAGTTCTTGAAGCATATTTAAACTTATCCCTCTAAAAACAAATGAACACAACCAACCAAACTGCCTCTTGAATTCCCCTAACTGTTAGACTTCCACATTTTGCATTTTTTGCACTTTTACAATATTACATTTTGACAATATTTAAAATATTGACAACCTTTGCAACATAAACCACATATGACTCTAGTTACATGAAAAATGGTCTATTATGACCTTGTTTGATGACAAAATACTCTAAAATTCCTAAAAATAAAACTTAAAATCTTATTCACAAAACTTTCCATGGTGCCCCTACACCATACACCTAGACTGAAAAGAACTCAAATCCCTTGAGGATTGTATTGCATTAGATCATGCTTGATCATTTCACCTTCTTGTTCTCCAAATTCTCCTTTATCTGGTAATCCCTTCCACTAGATCAAGTATTTCAGATTTGAATCATGCTTTGCAATCTTGAACTATTCACCACCTAGAAATTGCTCGAACTTTACAAACTGACTTGTTGTATGCCCTCTTATGTTTCCCTTATCTGAGACTAATGCTAAATTTTCCTTCATACCTGCAAACATATCTTTTCTATTCTTGTCTTGGACTATCCTCTCCTTAACTCTTGTTGCATACACAAACTCACCCATTTGTTCTTCCCTTTCACCTTTACTCACTTCACCTTTTCCTCTTATCTCTTTTATCAAATTCCTTGCCCCAATAATCTCTATATCATCAAGTTTATAAACCTCTTCCTTGATAGAAATTGGCTGCCCACTAACCTCTTTTGAAAGCAATGGGAAAAGCACTACTCCTACCATAATATCATCATGTCTTTCTAACCAATCTTGAGTCTTCACAAGTAATTCATCCTTGGCCTTCTCTTTCTCTGTTTTTGACCTCAACACATCAATATTTCCTTCCAAGATTGTATCACTCTTCAAACTTGTTGCCTTCACATCTTCTTCTTTTTTAGTGGTTGCACACTCTTCATTTTTGTCTTCCTCAAGTTTAATAAACTCTTTCTTACCTGGCATGATCACCTTAGCTACCTTAGTTTTTTCTTTAACATATTCCTGCAATGGTGTTAAAGTGAAGGTATTTCCATCCTTTTTAGTAGTATAAGTACTATGTCTACCATCATCTATGGCATGTCTATCAAACTTCCATGGTCTTCCAAGCAAAAAATGGCAACAATCCATTGACAACACATCACAAAGTATTGTTTCCTTATATCCACCAATGTTAAATTCAACCTAAGATTGTTCATTCACCAAAATAGATTGATCATCATTCAACCAAGACACTTTGTAGGGTTTTTCATGAGGTACTTTTCTGAATTTCAATTTATCAACCATTTCAGTAGATACCACATTGTCAGTACTTCCAGAGTCTACAAAAACTTTACATACCTTTCCATTGCATTTGCAAGTTCTCCTGAATATTGTTCTCCTTTGTGTTGATTCTTTCTCCTTGGATGCTTGGAGGAGTGTTCTTCTCACCATTGAAAATTCCCCAACTTCTAGAGAAACAAGTTGATTAGGAGAATGGATGCTCTCACAATCTTCCTCTTGCACCAATTGAACTCTTTTATCACCACCACTTGAAGTAGAACCTTGTTTCTCTAGACACTTCCATGCATTATGACCAAACTAATTACAATGGTAACATCTTCTTGAAAATGAGCTTGAACCTCTACCTCCACCAAATCTTCCTTTGAAACCTTTAAAACCACCTCTTTGATCAACAACTTGGTCTATGTTTTTACTTGTATCTTCTTGTTCTTAATAGGTCTGCCATGTATCTCTTTCTCTATTAGAGATCCCTCTTCCTCTTCCTTGTATTTCTTGCCTTCTTTTTATCCATTCCTCTACCTTGACATCCAACTGAAAACACTCCTCAACTTTCCTAGGTGTTGTGAGACCAATTTCATCTTGAATGTTGAGCCTAATCCCATTTAGATACCTTGCAACCTTTTCTACCTCATATTCAATATGTCCTACTCTAATACTCAATTTATGGAACTCCTCAATATATGCCATGACATCTAACTCCTTTTTAAAAAAAAATTGCAGCTTCCTAAAGGTCTAAATTGCATAATCTATAGGCAGAAATTGTGCCTTCACCTTCGCAACCATTCTATCCCATGAACCTATCTTTTTTTTTCCTTTCTTAGCTCTTTCTTCTTAGACATAGTTCCACCATGTTAGGGCATGGCCCTTCAACTTGGTTTTTGCAAATTTCACCTTCTTATTGTCTTCTACCTCCTAAAATTCAAAGAAATTATCAAGAGAATCTATCCAACCCAACACTTCTTCACTGTCCATCTTTCCACCATACATAGGAACTTCAACTTTCAACTTTGGAGTATTATCCCCTTTGACAACCTTTAGCATCTTGACCTTTCTCATCTCTTTGTGGTTCAAGTCCTCATCATAATGGAATTCTACTAGAGGGTTCTCACTCTCACCCTCATCCTCTTTGTCAATTTGGTCACCACTAACAATTCCTCTTCTTTGATTCTTTTCTAGGGCTGCAATTTTGGAAAAGGGAAGCTTCATGAGACTCCTTATAAAGTCTCACCTCCTTTGCATAGTGTTCCTTCAATTCTATGACTTCTTCGGCTGTTGGATTTGATGAGCCTAGTTTTTGGTCCAATTTTGGGTAGAATCTATTGTTTATTTGTTGGTACATGTCATGGACTTTAATGTTAAATGTTGGTATTTTCATAATGTTTCCCTCAAACTATTGACATTGGACTTAATCCTATCTTTGCAAGCTTTAATGACATTTGGCATAATATGTGGATTATCTATATTGATTTTGGATGTGATTAATGAATGTTTCTTAAGGTGGTTATAGATGTGCAGTTATTATGCATATTGAACTTGCCATGTAGATTTAATACACCAAGTTAAGGAAAAAACTTCTAGTTGGGCATGCACCATAATGTCCAACAAAGGAATCGCTCCAAGTCGAAGGCAGCCAATGACAAAAGAATTTTCATGCAACTAAACGTAACCACCTTGTAGTGGATTTTAATGATCGAGCATGAATGGGTGTTACTACTGTGTTGGACCTACATTTGGACCTACATGTCTGAATAGATTCTATGCATCTGTAACCCCCACTTCTCCATTTCCTTTTCTTTCCCTAAATGGCATCCTCCTAGTCATGGAGTTGACTATCATCGTGGAGTTGACTACCACATTTAGTTTTTAGTATAAATAATGATTTGATGATCCTTCTTTAAGAGGTTGCACAATTTGATATTGTACTCTCATTCTCCAGTTTTCAATAATATAGATACATTACTCTCTTGTATGCATGATTCATAGTGAATAAAATAAAGTTCTAAGTTCTAGCATCTAAGTTTTCATTAGTCTTATAGGATACTTATCCAAGGGGGCCCACTTGGTGAGAAATCCATCTTCTTAGTTTAGCATTAGTTTAGTATTACTTATTGTTTAGTACTTAGTTAGAAATATGGAACTGACTATTCCTGCAACCACTAGAATTTCATTCTATGATTGTTCTTGTAGCCAAAGTAGATAGAGTAGTGTCCTATCTATTTCTCAAATTTTCAATCATGTTATGCATTTCCAATTAGCATAGTCATTGATTGATTTTAAACATTTGTTTAATTCCTTTTCAAGCAATTTATTTTTAGTATTGTGTGCTCCTTAGTTGTAGAATAGAATGGCTACTTTGAGTTCCTCGTGCACATACTGTGTTGACCCATTTCAAATTCATGTCCCTGGGTTGACAACTTAAATGCAACTTCATGATGGTTGAAATGGCTATTCAAGTTAGATGTCCAATCTATGAATCATGTTTGTAAAGTCTTAGTTATTGAGATCATTGTAGGAGGCCAACATTTTTGGCTTCATTGATAGGAATGGTGTCAAACTAGGGAGTCTTTTGGATTCATTGGTATTTTTCCTTATCGTAGTGTTTCTAGAAGTTATTCTTAGCATATCCTCATTTAGGAAATAATTTTCCCCCTTATTCTTGACCAATTCTTTGTGTGAGTTGACTGATAGTGACTGATACCACATGCATAGAGGAAGGAGAATGGATGCTTAAGGAAGATTATTTCCTAACAATCCTAACCCATTCTAGCTAGTTGACTATTAGAATCTACCAGAAGAAGGAGAAGAAGATCCACGCCCCTTTGTTGATGCATATCCTAATCTGACTAGTTATAAAGTCTCCTCTAAAGATCAAAATCAGCTTGAGAACCCCTTTGTTTTGGAACAACATCAAGCGGGCATGGGTGATGCAAATAGGAACAAGCCTAACCAACTAGCTTTTCCTTTCCCCATTTCCCATCAGAATTAATTTGACAACATCAAGAACATTCATGCCTTAACACTCCCAAAGTTTTATGGAATTGTCACAAAAGATCTAGATACCTTTCTATTTGAGTTTGACATACTTTGCAGGAGTTATGATTATACCACTGATGCCCATAGGCTTAAGCTATTTCCTACCACTTTGAAAGAGGCTACATTGAAATGGTTCGTGAGCCTAGGTAGAGATATTGTGGAAACTTGGGAAGAAATGAAGACAAAATTCCTTGATAAGTACAAGGAATATTGCAAAGATAGTGACATGAGAGGAGGTGACATTTTCAGGATACAACAAAAGGAAGATGAGAGCCTAGAAGATTACATTGCAAGGATTTTTTTTTTCCTACAAAAATCTCCACACCATACACTTAATGAATACTCACAGAAGTTTCTTTTCTTAAGAAGAATCAATGATAGCTACACTAATTCCTTGGACCTCATGGGAGGAGGGGATATTTCCCAAGTCCCTTGGGAAGATATCAAGAAAATATGCCAAAACTACTCTAGGGAAGCCTCAAAGAAAAGGAGAGCTTACAAATCTTCCATGGGTAATTCAACTACCAGTGGAATCTCAAGAATAGAGATTGCTCATTTACAAGAAGACTTCAAGCAAGACAATATCAATAACCTAGCCACTCAGCTAGATACACTTTAGGCCAAGAAGAAACAAGAGGAGGAAGAGACAATGTTGACTAAGTATTTCCCCCACTACAGACAAAATAAGATGGACTAAAGATGCAAGATGGTATCTAACCTTGAAAGAAATCAAGTTCCACCTAAGTTCAAGCCAATCTAGATTTAAGAACACCAAGTCTACTATGTTTCAAAAAGGAAGCCTTGGGCTAAAAGAAAAGGTATGCCATTGGATCCACTATCCTATGCTAGGCCATATTTTAATTCCTATTCCTCTAGTAACCAATGGTATCCCCCATATCCACCAAATTATGGAGAATATCCCCCACATCCTTGGAGTATCCCTCCAAATGCTTGGCCTAGTCATCAGAGTTCTCCACCCCAATGGTAGCAAACTCGGGGGAATTGGCAGCAATTTCAAGGACATTGGTAGCCACCTCCAGGAAATTGGAAGCAAAAAAATAAATGGAGAGAAGGGAAGCAATGGCCTACTCAAAAAACCAATTATATGCAACCACCTTCTCAGCCCCATCAACCTACTATAATTCCTCCACCTACTAATCCCAACTCAAATGCACCTAAAGCCACTCAACTACCAGCTCAGCCCACACCTAATCCAAATAACAAACCACAAAAATAGCCTACCTACTCTGTTGATTCAAATAAATTTTTTGCATATGCTATGAGTGTAAGTGATATCCACTTGCATTCAGGTACTACTCTACCAACCCCTTCCAAGCCCATTATCACTGAGCTCCTTGTGGAAGAGGAAGAGGAACCTTTGAATGATCCCATTCAACCTAGTGTACCTAAAAATCTTGAACCAATCCAAGTCAAGAAGATTTAACAAGAGCCACCATTTCCTCAAAGATTGGAATTTTCCAAGAAGGAAGAAAAGGAGGATACCACCTTTGATATCTTGAACCAAATGAAGCATATATGTGTCTAGATACCTCTATTTTAGGCCATAAGGGATGTTTCAATCTATGACAAAGCAATCAAGGAAGCTTGTCTCAAGAAGCTAGGTAGGAAAAATAAAGACACAATTATAGTTCATGTGGTGGGACAACTAGCTGACATCATGTTGGGAAAGGTGACTATTACCAAGTATAATGAACTAGGCAATCCTGTGGTAGTAGTTATTATAAACATGATCCAAATGAAGAATGCTTTGATTGATTTAGGGGCAGCAATAAATGTAATGACCAAAGACATCTTGCAAAAAAAAAACATTGCAAGCATGAGATCCAATCCTAATGTCCTACAACTTGTTGATAGCTCTACTCTTAAGCCTGATGGTGTAGTGGAGGATCTTGTGGTAGTTTTAGACTCCTAGGAATACCCAACAAACTTTATGATTGTTTCTCTTAAAGCCACACTAGGCGGGTATCCCATTATTCTTGGAAAACCATGGTTAGCAACTACAGATGCATACATTAGATGTCATTCAGGTGACATGACCATTTCAGATGGGAGGAGCACTAACTTTTGTTCTTTATCCACCTGCTTAGTCATCTCATGATGAAGATAATTTCATATGGCCACACATTGGTGAAGACACTGAGGAAGTTAACTTTATGGTGTAGCTTATGATGCTAGGTAGAAGCTCTTTCATGCAACTCCAAGGTGAGGATGAAGTATTGGCTAACATCATTAAGAACCATTATGAAGTGGAGGAAGCATCATCTTCTCATTCTGCTACTCTGGTCAAGACACTTTTGTCTTCCCTTCCTGTAGCCACTGCCCCTGCAAACGTTCTTCCTATAGATTTTCTTCCTGTAGCCACTATTCCTATAGGCATACTTCATGCAACCACTCTTCCTATAGACAGACTTCCTATAGTAACATGTATGTCCCATACATTGCTACCGTATGAATTAAAGATACCAAGTGTTAATGAAGAACCCATGATAGAGTTAACTACACAAGTACAGGTGTCAGAAGGAAAATATTTGAATGTTAATAGTAAATTGAATGAAGAACAATTGTTATTGACAAACCTATTAAGGACCCATCAGAATGCATTTGTATGGGATTATCATGATATGAAGGGATTGGATCCTAAACTTTGTACACATAGAATTTACATCAGAGATGATTGCACCCTAGTAAGACAACCACAAAGAAGAATTAACCCTACACTAAGAGAGATTGTGAAAGGAGAATTGTAGAAATTACTAGATGTAGGATTTATTTAACCCATTTTAGATAGTCAGTGGGTGTCTCCATTAGGGATTGTGCCCAAGAAGGGAGGGAAATGGTGAGTTTTTGTTGATTATAGAGAACTGAATGCTATTACCAAGAAGGATCACTTTCCTTTACCATTCATTGATCAAGTTTTGGACACACTTGCAAGAAAGCAATACTTTTCTTTTCTAGATGGATTCAGTGGCTACAACTAGATCCAAATTGCAGTAGAAGACCAAGAGAAGACTACATTTACCTATCCATGGGGGACCTATGCCTATTTGGTGCTCCCATTTGGCTTATGCAACTCACCTACAACTTTTCAGAGGGTAGTCATTAGCATGTTCTCAGACATTTCTCATGATTGCATAGAAATTTATATGGATGACTTCACCACTTATGGTGTTGATTTTAATCAAGCATTAGAAAATCTTAGAAGGGTCCTACAAATATGTGAAGAGAAAAACCTTTCCTTAAACAACGAAAAGTGCTTCATGATGATGCAGGAAGGTGTAGTTCTTGGCCACTACATCTCCCATAAGGGAATTCAAGTACATCCTGCAAAGATTGAGGTAATCACAAATCTTCCCACACCTACAAAATAGAAATATGTTATGAGTTTTTTGGGTCATGCAAGATATTATAGGTGTTTCATCAAGTATTTCAGCAAGGTAGCAACACCATTGGACACTCTTCTCATTAAATATGTTGAATTTCAGTGGACTGAAGCCTGTGACAAAGAATTTTCTAACTTGAAGGAAACTTTGACTCATGCTCCTATACTCAAAGGGCCTAATTGGGAGCTTCCTTTCCACATCCATACTAATGCATTAGTTTATTTCATAGGAGAAGTCTTTGGATAGAAAGAGGGAGCTATTGAAATTTTCATTTATTTTGTCAGCAAAAACTTACAATGAGCTGAATTCAATTATATAGTGACAAAAAAGAAATGTTGTCAGTAATCTATACACTAAACAAGTTCAGACATTACATAATAGGCTACCAAATCTTTGTGCACATTGATCATGCAACCATTAGATATATCATGAATAAACCTTTGATCATAGGTAGATTGGCAAGATGATTATTGTCAATGCAAGAGTTTGATATAACCATTGTGGATAAGCCATGGAAGGCCAATTTTTTTTTTTGATTTTCTTTCAAGACTAACTACATCAAAAGATAATCAACCCATAGACGACTCTTTCCCTGGTGAGAATATATTATCCCTCAGTGTACAAACACCTTGATATGCTAACATAGACATTTACTTGGTCACAGGTATAATTCTTTCTCACTTATCTCTAAAAGAAAAAAGGGAACTCATTCAAAAATCTTTTCCTTTCTCTTGGATTACTAGATGTTTGTTTTATACTGGACTTGAACATGTCATGAGGAGGTGTGTGAGAGAAGATGATACATATGAAATCTTGCATGCATGTCACAACAAACCTTGTGGAGGACACTTTGCGGCCAAGAGGACAACAATGAAGGTTTTGAATACATGATATTACTACCCAACACTCCACAAGGATGCAGGAAGATATACCAGAAAATGTGATAGATGTCAAAGAATGGGCAAACCAACTAGGTCTAATGAGATGCCACTGTGCCCTCAGGTAGTAATCACTCCCTTTGACAAGTGGGGATTGGATTTTGTGGGACCAATTGACCCTCCATAAAAATGGTAAGTCTTATATATTGGTATGTATTGATTATGTTACAAAATGGGTAGAAGTTAAGGCTATGAAGCATGCAAGAGATAACAAGGTTGCAAAATTTCTTTATGAAGATATTTCCACAAGATATGGACTTCCATGAGAAATAGTGACTAATCAAGGGGTAAAATTCACATCAACCCTTGTTGTAGCACTAGTTAATGAGTACAACATAAGGCACAAGAAATCTACTCCTTATCACCCACAGGCCAATGGCCAAGTTGAGGTGACCAATAGGGAAATTAAAGTCATTTTGACTAAAACAATATCTGTGCATAGAAAATATTGGGCAAACAGATTACTAGAAGTTGTTTGGGCCTATAGGACAACCTAGAAAATGACTACAAGCTTCACCCCATTTGAGTTTTTGTATGGAAAAACAACTATGATGCCAGTTGAATTTGAATATAAGACTATGTAGACTATAGTAGATTTGGGGATGGATATTTTTGAGGCACAAAGAGAAAGAATCATGCAAATAAACACTTTGGATGAGATAAGAAGAGCATCCCTACAACATACAAAAGTGGTGCAAAATCAGAGAATCAGAGAATTAGGTGGCATGACAAATTTACCAAGGACAAGAAATCCAACCAAGAGATTGGGCTCTACTCTATGACTCAAGATACTAGGACAATGTAGGAAAATTCAAGACAAGGTGGCTAGGACTATATGAAGTTGTTAAGGTCTTTCCTAATGGAGTTGTTTAGCTTACTACCATTGACCCTGTTAGGTTCAAATTACTTGTCAATGGTCATCGCCTCAGATTATACCACAAGCTAGCTTCCAAAGAAGAGTTCCTACAACAATTCACCTAGCATTCAACACCCAAGCTTCCTGTAGCTGAAGGCAGTGTACCTAGCATCCCTCCTAGATAATTAAGGTATGTACTCTCTCATAATAAAGACTTTCACTTACATGGAAGTCCATTTCTTCACCCATCTGTCCATCCACCCATCCATCACCACCTTTCTCTCTCTTCCATCACTTCAGTCAACCTCACCTCACTCCGCTTCATTTTTATTAACTGATCAATTTATTCCCACAAGGCAAGTGGTATTTTCTCCATGATCTTTGCAAAAAATCTTTCACATATTCAGGTATGTGTGCATTAATTGCTATCTCTAATAATCTTTTATGTGTGTTCATTTAATCACTATACATTAGTATAGAAATTCACATAAATGTCATCATTCCTTGTCAACATCTTGCATGTATGGACACATGTACAAATTTAGGTTGGGGGAGGGGAAAGAAAAAGATGAACATGTTTTGTGAATTTATTGCTCATGTGTCAATTCATACTAGGCTACATCAGAAAATTTGAAATGAGCTGATTTGAAATCTGAATGAGAGGATGACTTGCATGTGTGAAGTGAGGATAACTACAGCCGCCATTTCTTCCCATAATAATTCCCCTTTTTATAGCTCATTTTATTTCCATTATTTCCTTGTCATAATCTTGAGTTGCAAGAAAAAGGTGAAATAGAGAAAAGAAAATCCAGTTGATATTGGCATTGGAAATTTAGTAGGTACTGTAGGAAAGTGAGTTTGATTTTCATATGGGAATTGGAAGAAAGAAGTTGCAAAGCATTTGTTTGATTGCAGACAATGGGAGGTGGTTTAATTCAAAATGAACCCACGATGCATGACATTTTTTTATAGGATGCACAATGCTTGGTTGAATTTAGAAACTACAAATGGGTAGATTACTTCTTGAAACTGGATGACTTTGATGAAATCATTGCCCTTGAATTTGCAAAGACATTTTCAGAAGGGAAAGCCACAGTAAAAGGGTTGGAAGTTGTGGCAATAGAGGAAAGAATTGCAGAGGTCATAGGGTTACTAGCTCATGGTGAAAATTACCCTACCTCCAAAGATGCCAGTTCAACCAGGGTCAAATTTACAAAGTTGAATGACCCCCCATTGAGCATTGATAAACAAGGTACAAAGAAAATGTCTCTACCCAAGCCATGGAAGCATATAGTTGTGTATTTTATCAAATACATCACTTGTGAGGGTCACCAGTAAAGTTTTCATTTCGTACACTTCAAGCTTTTGAATCACATGAGGCATAGAAGGAGGATGGATGTGACCAACATGCTATACAATCCTCTCTCAATTATGGCAGATGAGACCCAAAAAGGTAGGGATAATTATGTTTCCCAACATTTCCTGATTAAATTGCAAATTGAAAAGTCTATGCATGATGTATTTGCAATAGCCTAGGAAGAATTTATAAATGTTGATCAAATTAGACCTGAGCACTTGCAACCTAGGGATTTACCTCAACCCCGTAGGTCTAGTAGGAGATTGAGCACAATTGAAGATCCTATTGACACTTCAACCTTTGGTGTTGGTCCTTGTGTGAATCCTCCTACAGTAGAAGAAACCATAGAAATTAGTTCTTCTAAAATAGAGCACTCAGAAAAAGAAAGTTCTTCCTCTGATTCTGATGATGACATTCCACTTGAGACCCTAATGAAAACTAGGGCATAGAAGAGAGAAGTAGAAATGAGAAAAGGAAAGGCCAAAAAACAGCCTGTAGAAAGAAAGGTGCCAATTTCTAAAAAGAGGAAGGTTGGCACTGCTCATCTTGTAGCCAAAGGAAAATGTGAGAAACCTCCTAGGAAATTAAGACCAATTGGGCTTGTGATTGGTATGTCTTTGCAGGAAAGCCCTAAGACTGATGAGACATCACATGAGGACCCTAAAGCTCCAATGGAGTAGGATAATTTTGAAGAAGAAGAAGACATATTTAGGAGAGCAAAACATATAACACTAGCTGATCTTGCTAACATTGCAGAAGAGTTTGAGGAAAGTCAAGACTTCCTAAAACATGAGTAAGAAGTCCTGTAGTAGGATTTCGTGTAGAAACAATCAAAACTAGAGTAGGAGTTCCTATAGCCATGAAAAAAACAAGAACAAGAGTCCCTGTAGTAAAAGGTAAAAGAAGAAATAGTACCCCTGCAACTAGAGATAATTGGATAGCCTGAGTCCATGCATATAGTGCCATATGAGGAGTCACCATCAACAAAAAGACTGGTAGACATTCATAATCCTCCTGGATTTATAGTACATGCATCAATTTTGAATTTATGGAGAGAAATAAAAAGAAGAGAGGAAGAATGGAGAAAGGAAAAATGGAAATTGAAGGAGGAAATTCAAAATAAGGATGAGGAGATAGAAGATAAAGATGCAGAAATTGTCACCCTGAAGTAGAGGGTGGATGATATGGTAGCTTTAGCACCATGGATTTTGGAATGTAGGACCCCTCCAAGGGTCTATGCTCTACTCCTGAAAGAGAATTAACTCTCTTTTAAGTTGTCAAGGATTTCCTCAGGTTTGAATCCTTCTATTGACACCCCTATGGAATTTTTCAATGCTTATAGAATTTCCTCCCTTGAAATGAAGAATTTCCTATGTGAATTTGATTTGCATAATTATGATGTCACAAAAGACCATGATTGGAATCCATTGATGTATGTTGGGGATGTTCAATTGAGAGCATTTATGTCTTGGGTACAAAATGAGATTATTTTGGGACAACAACATGGAGCTTATAAGCAATTGGAGTCTGATATCCCTTTGCCTGTTAGAGTTGAATCAAGTAACCCAAGGGATATTTATAGAGAATTTCAACAAATTATTCTCAAACTGACTTATGGAAATATGATTATGTGTTGGATTGAGGTAGTTTATAGTGAGTATAAATTAAATATAGTAACAAAGGAGAAAACCATGAGAAGATATCTAACAAAAAGATGAGATAGTCTATCTAATGAGGTGAAGCAAGTTGAGTCTCATTCCATCCACAATTTTGCTACAACACTAAAGTTGATTGATAGGTATATTCATATTGGGAGAACATAGGGATGGTCTTGGCTTCCCATAACTTTCCAACCACCCATGCTCATGTGGCCCATGCCAAACTTTAGATTCTACCAACTTGGAATTGTTGTAGAAAGGTAGAGATGAAATAAATTTGACAGATTGGGAGGATTCTATTGGGATCCTAATTCATGCACCACAACCACTAATGTTGGATGGCTATCAGTTGCAAAATTCAAAGCTTTGACCAAGCAGAAGAACAAACCTTCCCCTATTGGAGAACCAACAAAATGTTAGGTTGGGGGGAGTGATGAGCCTAGTTTTTGGTCCAATTTTGGGAATAATCTACAATTTATTTGTTGCTAGATGTCATGGACTTGTTAACTGTTGGTATTTTCATAATGTTTCCCTTAAACTATTGACATTGGAATTAATCCTATCTCTAAAAGCTTTAATGGCATTTGGAACAATATGTGGATTATCTATATTGATTTTGCATGTGATTAATGAATGTTCCTTAAGGTGGTTATAGATGTGTAGTTATTATGCATATTTAATACACCAAGTAAAGGAAGACACCGCCAGCTAGGCATGCACCATAACGTCCAACAAATGAATCGCTCCAAGTCAAAGGAAGCCAATGACAAAAGAATCTTCATGCAATTGAACGTAATCACCTTGTAGTGGACTTTAATGATTGAGCATGCATGGGTGTTACTGCTATGTTGGAATTGCATTTGGACCTGCATGTTTGACCATATTCTATGCATGCATAACTACCATCACTCCATTTCCTCTATTTTCCCTAAATGTGTCCTCTCAGTCATGGAGCTGACTACCACATTTAGTTGTTAGTATAAATAATGATCTGATGCTCCTTCTTCAATAGGTTGCAAGATTTGATATTGTACTCTCATTCTTCAGTTTTCAGTAATACAAATACATTACTCTCTTGTATGCATGATTCATAGTGAATAAGATAAAGTTTTGAGTTTGACCATCTAATTTTTCATTAGTTTTAGAGGATACTTATCCAAGGGGGGCCACTTGGTGAGTAATCCATCTTCTTAGTTTAGCATTAGTGTAGTATTACTTACTCTTTAGTACTTAGTTAGAAATCTGGCACCGACTATTCTTGCAACCACTAGAATTTCATTCTGTGACTATTCCTGTAGCCAAAGTAGATAGAGTAGTGTCATGTCTATTGCTCAAATTTTTATTCTTGTTATGAATTTCCACTTAGCATAGTCATTAATTTATGTTTAACATTTGTTTCATTCCTTTTCAAGCAATTTAATTTTAGTTTTGTGTGTTCGTTAGCTATAGAATAGAATGACTACTTTGAGTTCCTAGTGCACATACTATGCTGACCCATTTCAAGTTCACGTCCCTGGGTTGACAAGTTAAATGCACCTTCATGATGGTTGAAATGGCTATTCAGATTAGATTTCCAATCTTTGAATCATGTCTGTAAAAGCTTAGTTATTGAGATCATTATGGGAGGCCAACATGATTGCTCTTTAGAGGCATCTTGTCCTTCAATTTGCAACTCTTCACTTCTTCAAACTACAACCTTTCACCTTCAAGAGATGTAACACCTATGCTATGATACCACTTGATGTAGAGCATAGAGATAAATACTTCAAAAAAATCACAATTTAACCAAACTTAAACAATTCTTGTTTATTCATCCATTTTTGACTCAATATACCCTTCACAAAAACTTGGCTCTACAAAGCTACAAACACCCAAAATTGCAATTAGGGCACAAAACTCTTACTCAACCCTCAAAATACCTTGCATGCCATAAAAATTTAGATTCAATCCTTAGAAGGTATTCTACAACATTGATCTCTCATTTATCCAAACATTCACTCACAAGAGGCTCATTTGCTTGTAGTATTCCAAAGGGAAAAAATTAGGTACAGCTTTCCAACCAAGTTGAATCTCCAAAAATAGAAAATAGTTTCAAGAACCCATTAAGGCCTTCTTAAACATATCTAGAAACCAAAAATACTTACGTTGAAACATACCCTCCTCAATTTGACTGTCCTGCAACAACAAAGCCCAATTAGGCTTGTTTTCCAAAGCAACACCAACTCAATCAATCTCTCAACCCAAAATTCCAATTTCAAGTTCACAACCAAGTTACAAAACCTCTAAATCAACAAATTTTAATAGGGGAATTCTCACAAATTATTCCTAAACACAAAGCCCTTGCTTTAGGCCTATTTTGGCTTTCACAAGAGAGGGTTTATTGAATATTTAACTCCCAGGCCTTATTTTACCTTACCAACTCCTTCAACACATCAAATATAGTCTGAACATGCTTTATAAACTATCTCCCATCCTTTCTCAAAGAATTTTAACCAAACTCTAATCTCTAACCATCAAATTTAAACTAAAAACTCATGAAATACAACTAGGGCAGCAACTTATTTCCTCAAAACCCTCATCCCTGCTCATGAAACCTATTCTAACATCTAAATCTACCCTAATTCACCCATTCCACCAATTTTAAAACAATTCTACCAGTGGAATGGGTGATTAGTGCATTTTTTTCACCTTCAAACCCTCAAATAAGGCTCATAGATCTGCCTATAGTAATTCACCTCTTAAATTCTCCTAACCTAATAAAATCCTTCCAAACCAAAATAGAAATGGAGTTACCTCATATATTTATTGATTCCAATGCACTTGATACCAAAGGAAAACTATACAAAGTGATACAGATCTTGGGAGCGGTAGATTACCAAAAAATACACACATAAATAATGGCTTTTTATTGCTTTTCTTCAACAAAACTTCAATAGAGATATTACATCAAGTTCCTGAAGAATATTTAAACTTATCCCTCTAAAAATAAACTAACACAACCAACCAAACTATCTTTTGAGCACCCCTAACTATTGGACTTCCACATTTTTCAGTTTTTGCATGTTTACAATATTGCATTTTGACAATATTTAAAATATTGACAACCTTTGCAACATGAACCCCATATGACTCTAGTTACATAAAAAATGGTCTATTATGACCTTATTTGATGAAAAAAGACTCCAAAATTCCTACAAACCAAACTTAATACCTTATTCACAAAACTTTCCATGGTGTCTAGGTATGCCACCATACAAGGAGATCCATTTGGTATCAACATCCTTGAGAAGATTATTTCTTGTTGTTATTCCCTCAAAAAAAATTGAAATTCTATGAAACATTTGGGACTTTGGAAAAAGTATGCATAGAGCTTGCAGACTATATTTTCAACTTTTGATACGATAGGATACTTGCTTACAATTCTAAATGCTAAATTCATTATGTGGGCTATGTAGTGAGTGCCAAGCATGTATGTTGCACAAGTAGTTTATGACTTTGTACAAATATTGGTCTTATGATCTTGCATTACTACAACTCCATCAACTCCGACAAACACCAACTTTTTGGCAATTTTCAAGTCATCCATACCTCCAATTTCATTTAAATATTTCTTGACTATTTTAAATAGATTTTGTGATGTTGAACTATCCTTCATTTTATGAACATAGAGAAGATGAACTTGGCAGACATGTTTTATAGTGTACGCATGCATACAAACCTAAGAAGTATTGTCTACTATAGTAACTTCATCTAAAGATAATGCAATGAAGTTTGAATCTTTTACTTTCTCCTTTAAATTTTTTGTTTCCACTATAGCAAGACAACTTTCCCATTCCTATCCAACATTCATTGACTAATGTGCACTAGGAAAGTGAGGAACAACCATAAAAGATAATAAATTAGAATATTCTAGGTAGTTTTTCATAGGATTCCCTCTTGACAAAATATGAAAAAAAACACTCATCTAAATAGTTTTTGCCAGTTGTGCTCCTCCAATACTTTTCCAAATTAAGCCCCAATTGTACCTCCACATGTAGCAAGCTTCAAGATTCTTTGCTTATGCTCTTCATATTTTGCAACATACTAAACATGAAGAAATTATTTCTTTGATTTCCATCATACTAATAATTGTTCCTTTCCATCTATGATTTGTTTTTCATAAATTTTACCGATATATATTTCTATAGTGTCAAGTTTTAGCTGCAACTTCTTATCTCTTTTACATTTCCAACTACAAATCATACACTTGCATTCTATTAGAGGTTCATCTTTATTTTCTTTCTCCAGTACTTCAATGAATGGGTACTTTGACACCCAATCAAACTAAAAATTCATTGTCATTTCCCACTCATGCCCCATTTTTTATTTTCCTTCTCTTATCTTGCTACCAACATCATCCAAATTTTTTATTTTCATTTTATTTTCTTGCTACCAACATCATCCAATTCAATTTTCTCATTCTATCTAACCAGGGTATCCCTTAGAACATCTTCTATGGTATTTCTACCCTCATTTGACTCATTTAACTCAATAACAATCCTGCCTTCCGATGGCAGTGAGGTATTGTGAATGCCTTCCTCATTAATATTTTGTAGAAGAGTTGATGATGTAGCTCCATCTTGATCTAATGGATCAGAAGCATTGCCAATTCCAAAGTAAGATTATATGGTAACTCTACATTTTGGGTGTTTTAATGGCCTCCCAATCCCTTCACCACCCTTAGGAGTCTAACCCTTGTTGCACTTGCTATTCAAAATCTTGATCTCTCATCTCAAATAAAAGCTGAAAAAGAATGTCTTCTTGTTTAAGAAGGACAGAGAATATAGATTTGATTCCCTACTCAATATCATCTTTAAGATTGAAGAAAGAATGAAAAAGAGATAAAGAAATCTTATAACACTATGAAGAAATGATCACTCACCTTTAAGTCGAGGTTTTCACTGACTTGTTATTCATTAATGCAAGAATGCTTGTGTTGTAATTTTGTAACTTGCCTATGTTCAACTTCAAGGTTCCATGTCCAACTTTTGAATCAAGCACTCATAATTTATGAACTAAACAAAATGTGTAAGAATAAATGTTAGTTTTGATTGTCTTTATATCAATCCATATTTGGAAAATTCTATGGGATTTTTAAACAGTATATTAAAAATTTGGAAAATATCGTGTGATTATACAATGATACATTTAAGTGTTGGGAAAATCAAACCTCAATGGAACACATACATTGTAATTTTCAAGGTGATTATGGCCCTACGATTGGCATGGACGTGTCATGGCAATTGGCGAAATGTGTTCTCAAATGTAATTATTTTTTAATGTTATTGGTGAAATGGGTCCTCATAAGAAACTATTTGTAGATTTTAATTGGAAAAATAGGTCCTCATAAAAAAATATTTGTAAATTTTAATTGGAGAAATGGATCTTGATACACAAATGTTTTAAAAGTATTGGAAAATATGTAGGTGATTTATTACATGCTTCTGATATTCCAGGAAAAAATATTAATCGGTCCATTTGAAATGTGTAGTTTGTTATGGAAAATTTATTACTTAAATATGCCTCATAAATAAATTGATGGTGAATGGCCATGCATTGGACTGATAATTCCTAAAATTTGAGTGATTTGGCTACTCGTTTGGGTGCAATTTATTCACCAATTTCAACTTGCTCAGTATGTAATATTCACCACTAAAAAAATCCCCGAAGTGGAGGAATTTTATGCTAATGGAATATAATGTCTAGAGTATCAAAGAAAAATAATTCCATTAAAAAATTCACATCATGTTATCTAATAGAATATTTCACAAAGACATTTTGTAGAGCCTCCTAAATCACACCATGGTATACAAGAGAAATTTGAAGATCTTATAGAAAAATATTAGCACAAATAACTCAAAGTTTCTCAATAAGATCATAATCTCCTAGGGATTTAGAAATAGCATTAGGAGTAGGTGGTTGGTCTATGAGGAGGAAGAGATATTGTTATGAGTTAAAAAATTTCTTGTTTTTATGATTATTTTGTGTGTGGGCCACTAAAGTAGAATTAGTAGTCACAAACATGTTAGAAGTAATAAATTTAGCAATATGAAGATAATAACCCAAAATTTGTGGTTTATTAGGAACACACTAAATGGTTATTATGGGTTTGTATGTTGAAGGAGTTTTTAGTGGTCCATAGAAATAAATTTTTGGTTTCTTAGGTGCTTTTGAAGCACCCAAAAAAAGATGTTAAATTATTATAATCTTTATGAGAAGGATTTGATGAAAAATTTAAAGTACAGATTAAAGGAGGAAAAGAAGTAGAAATGGATGAAGTAGAAGTTGAAGAAATAACATTTCTAGTAGAAGGTAGTTTCTCAAAATTAGTAAGAAAATCATCTAGGTATGTGCAGGATCATGATGGACCAAAAAGTGGTGATATGATGGGTATGTGTAGGGTATGTGGCTGATGACATTTTTTTACCCAAAATTGATGAAATGAAAATGGTTTTTAAAGGAGATTCTCAACTTTCGACCAATATAATTTATGCTTTACTTTGAATTTAATAAATAATTTTTATTCATTTTCTATTTGAATTACATGACTAAAGTCCTGATTGATAGGCTAATTGAAAAATATCTATAGCTTTCAAATGGTAACACATTTTTTGAATTTGAAACATGCGTCACATTCTATGCTTCACATACTATAGGATTAAAAAAGAAAAATTGAATTTCATGAAGTTTTGACCAAGTTAAGGTGGTCAGTGGTCAAACATACGAGTTTTTATATTTTTTAAAATTTGTTACAAAAAAATCATAATTAATTATTTACTTGGAAAAAAAAATTACAAAAAAAATGCATCACATCTAGAAATGAATCCTCTAATTATATTTAAAATCTTATAAAAAAATATTATCATTTTATTGTAGTTAGGGTGGTTAGACAGACGCCTACTTCTTATTTTTCCTTGAAATTTAAGCACTACTATGTTGAAATTTCAAATTTTCACCAAATAGATTTTTTCATTTTTAAATAAACCTAGTAGTTTAGAAACTACATTCAATTTACTACAGATTCTATTCTTACATATTTTCGAAATAATATAGATAACTTATTCAAATATTTACATCAAGTTGCCTAACTTTGATTTTTCTAAATTTTTTGCCACTTAAGGGCTTTTTTTTTTCCATGAAGGTCCTACACATACCCATCTAACATATTAAAATTATATTTAGAGAATACATTATCATGTTCATGAAAGGTTTAGACAAATACAACCAACATATTTAGGTAAGTGAAAAACCATGGGGGACTAGAAAGTGGTTATACCACTTTTTGATCTCATACAAGATACAACATGATTGCATTAAAATATTCTCATGTTATAACACACTCATGTTATGGCTTGGTAGTGATAAATCGAAGGTTTGGCGACTACTAAGGTATAATACACTCACACTATAATGTGAGCATGCTATAATACACTTTTAGTTTTGAGAAGAAAAAACTATTCACTCTCTTTCTCTTTTTATCTCTCTCTACCTCCTTATATAGCTCACATTGTCCCTCTTCCTTAGACCATATTATGAAATATATACTTCATTTGTACTTGAAGTTATGTTTGGTGATGCTTGCTTCAACTATTCTTTGAGGTCCTCTTCGCTTCTTCCATATTCATCACACTCCAATCATCACTCCCCTTCTAGTTTATCCTTCTTGAAAGTACCAAACTAATGTAACATCTTGAAACTATGTACATGAAATATAACTTAATATATAAGTGAAATGGTTTCAAATTTGTAGGAGTTATAATGCAGATTCTAGGTTTTGGAGAATCTTATAATTTCTCAAACTTAGTCAAATTTCCATAATCAAAAAGCTCCTATCACCTTGAGGCTTCCTAAGAGTAGTTGTAATTATTAAAAATCACCAAGTATCTCCTTATATATCTCTATATACGTCTCCCTCTCCCCTCACCCTCCCTCTCTCTAGATCTCTCTCTATTTATCCCTCTATCTATATCACTCCCTCTCTCCTTCTCTATCTATTTATCTCTCTCTTTCTCTTCCTAATTCTCTCTATCTCACCTATCTCTCTCCCCTATACCTCTAGATATATCTATATATGTCCCCCTCTCTCTACCTAGGTCTCTCCCTCACTCCCTCCCTATCTCTCTCTCTATGTACCTCTATCTCTACCTCTCTCTAGATGTGTATGGAGAGATAGAAGTAGAGAAGGAAGAAGAGAGGAAGCGGTAGAGAGGGAGAGAGAGTGATAGGTAGGGAGGTAGAGAGAGAGGTAGCTGGAGAGAGATAGGGAAGGGAAATGACATAGAAAGAGAGATGGATAGGTGAGAGGGAAATATATAGAGATATATCTAGAGGGATATCAAGAGAGAGAGAGAGGTGAGATAGATAGAAGTAGAGATGGAAGGAGTGAGGAAAGGATAGAGGGGGAGAGAGAGAGATAGAGGGATATGGAGGGTGAGAGGTGAGGTAGAAGTAAAGAGGGAAGGATGGAGGGAGGGAGAGGTATAGAGGTAGAGAGTGAGGGAGAGAAGAAGAGCTAAGTAGAGAGATATGGAGAGATATCTAAAGTAAGTCTTGATGATGATTTTGAATAATTAAAACTACCCTTAGATAACTTCAAGATGATATAAGCTTGCTAATTATTAAAATTTGACTACGTCTAAGAAATTATAAGATACTTTGAAAACTAGGATCTAGATTAGAACTCCTAGATATCTAAAACAATTTTCAAACATCATTAAACTGTATACATTCAAAATATAACTTAATTTATAAGTAAACATTCATACATAAAGGTCACTTAAACTTAAATTTTTATTTCATATAAACTCTAAAGAAGAGGGAGATTCTGAGCTATATAAGGAGGTAGAGAGAGATGGGAAGAGAAAGAGGTGTTTTTTTTCTTCTTGAAAACATGAGTGCATTATACAACACTTGTGCTATTATATGCTTTCAGTACTTTAAATCCTTAGGGTTGGATTTTCATTGCGCATATAACCCAAAGGGTTGGACTTATATGTCAATTCCCATAATAATTTTCTTTTGAATTCTAAATACAACAATCTTAAGTGTGCTCTCCATTAGGTTTGTGTGTCTTTCAATGTTAAGTTAAAAAATAAAATTGTAACATTGAGCTCTCTCTTAGGTTTCTAAAAATGTATTTTTTTCTAAGTTTCAATTATGTTAAGGTTTTGAGCTCTAGTTTCTTTTGTTAGTCTCTACATTTTTTTCAAAAACCTATGTATGGTATTATTGGTTTCATTTTTTACACATTCATAAAAATTTGAAATAAATTACATTTTTACAAATTTTAGTGTTAGAAAAAGAATCCCTTTTTCCACACTTAATTTGGGAATAATTAATAATAAAATGAGCTTAATGTTTCCTTAATTTAGTGTTGTAATATGTTTTTCATATTCACATTATGTTTAGGTACCTTTTAGATTAAATGGACTTACTTGTGCCTTATTTAGCGTGTTGTAAGGTGTACCTTTACACTTTCACACTAATGTAGGGCTTTATTAATTGATTGAGGTTAATTTTCCTTAATTGGCCCCTTTAATTCAAATCCAAGCCTAATTAAATACAAATTCCAAGGAATAAAACCAAAAATTCATAAATTCCATTTCAGAACACTCAAATTTAGAAGATGTGTGTCCTAGGTAGGTGACATAGGACCCATTCACCATAGGACGAATGGGTCCTCACTTAGTCCTATGACCAAGATTTTGCATAGCATTTCACCTTGTCCAATGTGTGTCCTAGGTAAGTGACCTAGGACCCATTGAACCTATTTTGAATGGGTCCTTACTTAGACCTAGGACCCCTCTTTCAGATTTGTTTTTGGTGGTATTTCAATGATTTCAAATCCATAATTCAACATCAGCTTGTGATACATGAATTTAGGGAATTAATGATAAGATATGCATGAATACAAGGTCATTTCACTATGTTTCATCATAGATCTTCATAAGCAATCAATATTACTTTCACAAGAGCATTATAAGAGTATTCAAGAGAATTTTCAAGGTATTCAAGGGTAGATTTGTATAATTTTGTTGCAGCAATCAAGATTCATTCCATCATACTGAAAATTTATTACATCATGCATTTTGTTTGAGCTACAATGGTGATGTAGTGTTCAAGATTTATCAAGCATATTAAGGGAATTGTTTCACATCAAAGTTCATGATCAAGATCTACATTCATTGTTCCAAATTCATGCTAGATTGTATATTTATCCAAGTTTCAAATAAGCTGTGGTGAGTTGTGACATTGCATTTGTTCATTATAATTTCTTTCATGATTTTATTCATTTCAAGGTTTAATTACCAAAATGGGGTTTGACCAAGGAAAACTCCTATTCCCCAACAAAACAACATTTTTCCCTCTTTTATGTGTGATTTTAGGTTTTAGGTTGAAGATCAATTGGAGAGAAAAATTGAAGAAAGTTGCAAAGTTATAAAAGTTGCAAGAAAAGTTTTCAAATCACAAAAACTGAGCTACAGGTTTTATTTCTAGCTTTCTGATAGTGACCAACTAAAAATTGGCAGTGCAAACTAATTTTCAAGAACCCTACCCAGGACCCATTTTCCATAGGGTGAATGAGTCCTTAGCGAGGACTAAGAAAGTACTTTTGGTGAAAGGTACACAACATTTGACCCTTTCTAGATCTGCCTTTTCACTATTAGTTAGGTTAGATTTGGTTACTATTTCTCATTGACACATTTTAACACACATATTGAATGAAATATAGAGAAATAGATGCATCATTATACTCCATTTCGATTCACCCCCCCCATTTTTCTATGTTTCATTATGGTGAACCTGACCTTTTGAGCATTATAATTTTCTAATTTTGGTGTCATTTTTTCATCCTAGATTTAGATCTTGCATTCATTTGCATTCATTACATTGAATTAGGTCTCATTTAGGGTGTCTATTTTGCATTCAACTTTTCATTTCATTTAAGCATTTAGGATTGCATATTTTTCATTCTGTAAATCTGAAAAACAAAAAAAAATCATCCATCTTACATATTATATACATCATATTAACTTACATTTGAAAAATGAAACAAAAAATTGCATATCAAACTAGCTTTTCTTGGTTGTCATTGTCATAATTTGTACTTGCATCACATTGAATTCATAGAAAATTGAAACTAAAACTACTTGTAACAAACCTAAATCTGAAAACCACTAAAAAGCACTTAAAAATCTATAAAAAAATTGTTTCAAAAACCTCATCTAGGAACCATTCACCCTAGGGCGAATGAGTCCTTGATCAAGATTATAATATGATTTTCTAAGCATTAAAATATTCATTTTTGTATTTTTATGGATTGTTTTCAATTTTTTGTTACTGTTTCCATAATTTTTGTTTCATCAATTTGATCATATTTAGCTTAATTTGGTACATTTAGTGCATTGTGTGATTTTAAAATTGCATTTACAAGATTTCTTTTTTAGAATTTTACATAGTATAATAAAAAAAATTACCTTGTTTTAAATATAAAAATTTGAAAATGGACAAGTGTTTTAGCAATGTGTCGAAGTCTTTTTTCTCCTTGGTTGATGTTTCAAGTTGTGGTTTTAGCAATGACCCTAATACAATTGAACCTACTCATGCTCACCTAACTCCTAATGAGTGTCCTTGTGAAACTGACATCATTGGAGAAAATGATGCTAACATGCATGAGTTCATAAATGATTACCTTTAAAATCTTGAGAATAATACATCCTGTTATCCTTCCATGAAACAACCAACACAACTTGAGATGTTTGGTCTTTTACATCTTGAAATTGAGTCACAAACTAAGCCTAACTTCCAACAAGTGAGCCTAGCTCCTCTAATCATACCTATTCATCTAATGTTAACAAGGTGACCAACACTCCCATCAACCTTGAAGAGACTTATGGCCAAGGCTTTAAAATATTAACCAACCAAGGATGTGACATGAGTAATGAGCATGAAACTCATAAAATTTTAGAGAAACTTCCTATTGAAGAAACCAAAGGATTAGGATATCAAGATCCTCCTCTTGAGATAAGTGTCCTCCTTCCTAGGGAACAACCAATACCTCACAATGGTGATAGGATCATCTTAGGTCCTCCTCCTCAAAGTATACCTCAAAAAATTGGTGAATCAAGCAAGAAACAAAAGCCTTAAAAATTGAAGAAACTTAAATTACCATATCCCATGTCTCAAATTGAAAGGAACTTATGCATACTTAGTAATGAAGGAATTATAACATTACCAGCTATCAAAGAAAATAAAAATACCAAAACATAAAAACTCAAACATGTCTCATTGTCAATATAATAGAGTCCTTGGGCATGGTACTGATGAGTGTCATGCTTTACAAAGGATCTTAGAAAAAAATTATATAATAGAGATAATCCATTAATGTATGCACTTTTCTCCTTTCCATGTAATAGTTGTAGGATCATAGCATACTCACTATTGCATGTTATACACTCATTGAAAATCATTCTTTTTATTGCAAGGAGCTCATTCTCATCACCTATCTCAACTCATCCTTGTCCTACACTTAGTTGGGGAAAGGTTTTATATAGCCTTGTCCTAGCTTTGGTACTTGATGTTCTCCCTTTGGCTAGTTGTCCACCTTTCGTATATACTGAATGAGATTGGGATGTAGATGACTTGCTATAGGATGATTCACATATATTATACTAGTCTTTTGTATTATTTTCTTTTTCATGTTTCTTTATGTGATTGCATGTGCGTAATGTGATCCCCTATATTGTTTTTGTTTGTTGTATCTCTTTTTTTTGTGTGCATTCCTCTATATGTACCTACATTCTTCTCTATGTCATAAACATTTACCTTTTTTCACTTATCTTGGGTTTTCCTTTTGGGGATGACGCAAGGCATTGAGACACTTAGGTCTCTTCCATGTTGACATGAAAGACTTTTCTTTTTTTTTCTCTCTCTCTTTGTGTCATTCTTCTAGTTCTATGATTATTTGGGGAATGATGACATTTTCAAGCTCTATAACAACATTATAGCAAAGATATAATGACCTTGAATCAATAGATCCCTTATGTATTTTTGGGGGAAAGCCCTCCCCCCTTTTTCATGATGTAGCTTTATTTTGGAAACATATGACTTGGCATAGGGATTTTTGATGAAGCTCTCATGTCTTAGGATAAAACATTGGCTACTTTAAAGCAATTTCTCATAGCAATGTTGTCAACAACAACTTTAAAGTGGGGGAATACATGATTAATATCTTTTGACATTTTCATGTTTCATGGTGTACTTTTCTTTTTGTTACTTGATTTTTTATTCCATCTAAATCAAGTAACTTATTATTGTGTTTGCATTTTAGCATTAAAAAATACATCATTTTCTGCTAAAATTTATTAATGCGCATAAAGGAGATTGTCAAAACATATTGCATTATTCTAGTTTTGCAATTGCATACAAATAAGAAAGAGAACCAACATGTATTGGAAATGTAATATTTATTGATGATCATAAATGTATAATTTCCCTCACAAGCTAAGGGAATGACTAGTCTAATACTTATATAGAAAAGACTATACGCTTATAGATAAAAGAAAGAAATGCACATAAAATGAAAAAAATACCTATCATTTCCTAGAATGACGAATCTCATTGGCCTTGTCCTGCATCATTTTAGTCTTCCCCACTTTTCCTACTTTTGTTTGATTCTCTCCTCACTACTCCTAGGTTTTCTATATCTAAAATAAGAGTGTTGTTAGAGAAATGAAAGATCACTAATCAGAACATGTGCAAAACATCCATAAATGTGTAATGTGATGTCTATAAGCATTAAAATAGAAAGCATACCATATGTGTCTAGGAAAACAAGAAAAGAGTAATCAAACACACCTATGATATGCTTTATTTAGGGTAAAATCAAGAGGTTGGGTACATGAAGAGGGGAAGTTTTAGCCAAAAAAAATCTCATAGAAAATGCGTACACGTTATTAAAAAATGTGTATGCATTATGCATTAGGTACCCGAGCCTTAAAAAATGCATATGCACTAAAAAAGCATACACATTATAATGCGTACGTGTTACATAATGAATACACATTTTATAACATGTACAAGTCCTTTATTTTAAAAAAATAAATACCTTTTAGAAAGGAATACGTGTTTTGTAACGTAAAAACGTGTATGTGTTTCTAAAAAGTTTTTTTTTTTAAATAATCAAGAAAATAAAGAATGCATATGCATTTTGTAATGTGTATGCATTTTTTAAAATGTGTACGCAGTATTTAAAAATTGAATTCCCAACCCAAATGTGGCCTTTTTTTTAGGCTTGGGAAAGGCTTGGCAATCTGATCCTTAGCCTTTGACCTGCAACTAAAAATCTAAGGCAGTTTGAAGAAGAATGTCCAACTTTGGCAATATGGTTGATGGACTTTTTTTTTGAATCAATCTATGAAATTAAAACCCATTAGAGAACACAATGTCTAATTTCCAAATATATAATTTTTATAAATATTGGATTATGTTTGATATTTTTTAATTAATTTCTAAGAAAACTAGTCCTTAAACTTGAAATATCAGGCTTTTTTGTTTTTTAATTAACTTTTTTTTGGTTAAGTTTAGAACTTGTAAAAAAAATTATATGGCATCAAACTTCAAAAAATTCTCTACACAATGAAAAATAAATATTCAAAAAATGTTTAGTTTAGGTCCAATTATGTTGTTCGTACACATTGATTTTTAAAAACAACAATTAAGGCCAATAAAAATTCAATAAAAAAAATATTCAATACAAAATTTCAAAAAAAAATCCACATCAATCTTCATGTTGTTAGCTCTCTTTTACCAAAATTAATTAGCAAAATACTTTTATTTGGGTCAAAAAGTGGTGTTTGTACACATGCTTGGTATGGTAAAAAAATAGGGACTTTTAAAAAGTGGTTTTTATAGATCCCTATCAAAATTTAATTTCTATAATATGGGTATTAGAACAATTTACATATTTGGAAACTAGATTCAAAATGATAAATTTCATGTTATTGACTTTTTTATAGATTAATTGTGTAAGTACCTCAAATTTTCAGTCCAAGTGTGACAAATTCTGAAAAAACAACAAAAACACTTCCACTTTGTGGCCAACTTCTTGCATCAACCCTTTATCTAACTTGTTTGTTCCTCATGCAGATTTAGGAAAAGTCTTTATTACTATTTTGATTTAGCTAATTACAACATGCGGAGTAAAATATGGCTCCCACGAAGGTTGATCCTAGCATGTTTCCTTCTTATGTTTTAGGAGGGATAGGAAATTGAGAAACTTGATCAAAATAATTATAAACATATTCTTGATGCATTAAATCAATATGGAATCACACCATTTGATCAAATTTCATTATCAAATTCAAAAAATGCAACAAATAATGTGAATTTTCAAGAAAGTTACCCTTCACCTTTTCACAATGAATCAATCAATAGGTTGCCATCATGCCAAAAAGGGCAGTACTTTGTTGATATGTCTTTCAATATTCTTAAGTGGATCCTAGATCCATTTTATTCAATAAGAAAATCATTTATGTGATTCGTCAAGTTTTATTATAGATGCATCAAGTTCAATTATGCATCCATTAATATAATGGAGGAGATATCATTTCTTGTCTGAAACCATCATGAGCCATATGGGGCAACAAAGAAGAATGAGGATAGTCATGCCTTGTATTAAAAGACACGATCCAATTCATCTCACTTCAATCCTATTGAACAATCACACATCACTTAGGATTGTTAGTTTTCAAGTCACCACCATAAATCACATATGTTTAACTAGTAGGATTAAAATAAGAATAATGGTAGTGATTACTAATATTCATTAAGAAATCATGAAACATAGAGATGAAACTCATTTTTTAAGCCAAGGTTATGATTCAAAGTGAGTATAACAATGAATTTTAAGAGTTAGCACAGGGCAGTATTAGGTGGATAAGAGGACAACAATAATGATCTCATGCTAAAGGGCAACAACAATGCATACTACATCTCATGAAAGGACAACCATAATGAACATTGAGGGATGAGGAGGGTGTGATGTTTTAGTTTGTTGCAAAAAGATCAAAAGGACCTAGATGATTGTGAAGACTAATTAACAAACCTCAAGGGGAAGAAAGAAATGGTTAGGGATAAATCATGAACATTGGAGCAGTCATGATGAAAGGAATAGCCACTAAGCTTCAAATCAATGCAGTCAAAAGAAATAAAAAGTAACAGTCATCATGCATAAAAAAGATAGTACATCAAGCTTAGTGCCTTCATCAAAAGAGCACATATAGAAGCATCATACTAAGAAATAGTATAATTAGTTGAAGAGAGGCCTACAAGTCTAGAGAGATGAAGACAACTCCTTGTAAGCATAGATATAGAGATAAAGTGAAAGAACAGTGATATTGAGATAATAGGCACAACCCAAAGGGAATGGTTAAGCAATCTCAGTTCAAACACTTCAAGTGAACATGAATTAAAAAATTATGTAAAGATACAACAAGTCTCCATGAACTCAAAGAGCCATGCACTCACATATTTCTAGGTTTTCAAGCAAGATTAAGTAATACAAAGATTGGTGGCTCTAACTGATATCAATGGAAGATTGAGATTACATTAAAATGAAACAACCATTTGCATTAGCTACAACCATGACAATAAAAGTCAAAATGAATGCAATGCATTCCAAACAATAATGAACAAGTGCAACTACCACAAGCATGATCATTACAAAAAACTATTTTGGAGGAAATGTGTGTCACAAAGGATTCCAACATTTGAACATTTGAAAGCATCAAGAGGAGACACTAACAAGTGATGTAAGATAGTGCACAAATGAAGGAGACATTCAAATAGCTACAACATGCATCAAGTAACCATATATGAAGGAAAAAATAGTGAAAGATGCTCAATTTGAATGGAAAAAGGTATTGAACATGGATTTTGTTTTGTATCTAAGATAGGCATCTTTTTTTCATATGTTTGTTGCTTTTCAAATGGTCAATTAGGTTGTTTAATTTTAGTAAGCCTAAATGCTTCCATTTAAAGACCAAGAAATCATGTTAAGAAGGAATCAACAAAAGAGTACAACCATTTGATATCAACTCATCAACATTGAGTTACAAGACAATGCATTTCAAACAATAGTGAAAGAGTGGAATAATGCATGATCATTATAGTCAACAACGAAGCGAAAATTTGAAAGCATTGAAAAAATACAACCACATAGTCATGTGTAAAAATTCTAACCTATGATGTGAGAGTCAAAATTCCTAAAGGGATAGTTCTACAAGAAATCACTTCATCACCATGGTAGGAAATCAATTTCTCTTAAGTTCATACTTCACACTTCTAAGCATGTTTTGAACTGTCAACATTGGAAGAAGAACTGACAATGTGATTGAAGTCTTTGAATTGCAAGAGAAGTGGGAAGCCACTATGCAATCACACTTAAACACATGGATGCCTGAAGTAGTACAAAATAGTCATCACAAAGCTTCAAGTCATTAAATGACAATTATCAATGGGCAGTCACATTCATAGAAAAGAGAAGTTTAGTGTCATGAAGAGAGGATAATGACCATGGAGTTCAACATGGAGTTCAAAATATGAACTCACCAATGTGCTAATAATAACAAGAATGTGGAAGATAAAAAACAGAGCCTTCATAATTCTCAAGAATTTGCGTAATGGAAAAGATGTGTAAGTCTTTGATTTATACCCATAATATGGAATGGCATTGAATCATTTTTTGTGTAGACCATTTTTCTTCACATAGGGCAGCATTTGTTTATGGATCAATTGACTGAGATAGCTCTTGTTTTACTAATCATCTCTCAGAAAACCTCATTCATATTATAATCTTGCATGATTTGATCAACAAAGGACCTACATAAAGGAGAATAAATGTTGATTTATCACTATTTTCTAAACAATTGTGTGAAATCATTTAGCAATTCTTTGTTTTCTTCTTAGAAAGAGTGTTTTCGAGTGGAACCATATATGTAAATGGGTGAAGCCAAAATCTAATGCAATGGAATACATACCCTCGAGTTTGAGTTTCTTTAAAGAGGAAAATGCAAGATTTAAAATACCTAGATGGAGAAATGTTATAGCCATGGCTAGAGGTAGTCTTGTGTGTAAAGAAAAATTAACCCCACTTGGAGTTTTCATGAGAAATGATATGGCAGCCACAACCATTAAGGGTTTGAAACCGAAAGTCAAGAAATCAAATTTCCCATAGTAGCCATGAAAAGTTTTTAGAAAGAGTGAAAATTCATTAACACCCCAAGTCTTCTCTTCATAGTTGCAGCTTGAAGAGTTAGTTTCTTCACAAAATGAAAAACCCACTTGGGGTTTTGAATTAAATTAAAATGCAGAGATTATAAAAAGGGTTTTCTTCCATTAATACCTATAGAAGGTGTATTTTTCTGAAAAGATACAAGTTCTACATTAAAAAATGTCAATGAAAACTAGAGGCCAAGCTCACAAGCAAAATGCATAAAGAAATACAAAAGAAATTAGACGCTTTTGCATCATTCTTTTTCATGGAGAAGAGCTTGAGTTTGAGATTTTATTCAATGAAACAAAAAGGAGAAATCAGGATATAAATCTGGATGGAGCTTACCTAAGCTCAAATTGATTATTTTTATTGAAAAATGCAAGTTGATTTCACCATCCGAGCTTCAAAAAATCTCTATCAAGGTGGCTAGGAACAAAGCAATAACCACAAAGAAAAATGGAGTTCAAAAATTTGCATCAGAAAATACTTATGGTTGTAGCCTTGATACATGAAATGGCTTGCAAATGGTTAAAAAAGCTAGATTTTGTTCAAAAAATGCAATTACCTCTTTGTGTTCCAGTGGAAATCACCCAAAATTTGTCAAGAATTGGCTAAGGAAACCATTCTACATTGTTGTCCTTGAAACCCCACGATAGCCAAAGTGGAGCTCCAGAAGGTTCGAGAAAAATGAATGTGTTTTTTTCTTTTTCCCCATTGTTTTGTTTAGGGTTTGATAGCCTACAAGAGGCCAACCATCAAAGGTAATTTTTACCTTTGTTTTTAAATTTTGCAAACACAATTTAACATGCTACGTGGGCTTGGAGATTAAGTCTTATGCCTTAGACATGCTTTCCTTATGTTGCATTCGCAAAGACTTATGCAATTTTTCCTTGCATTACATTTTGAAGACCAACCATGCCTTAGTGCTTTTTCATTGTTTTTGAAAAACACAATTCCTTCCAAAGAATTTGGAGTTTCTTTATGACCTCACATAGGTCAAACCATTTACCTTTTGCACGTATTTGAAATGAAAATTGTTTGACCAAGTGATAGTCATAAGTCACTTTTAGCTTTGAAATGCAACAAATGGGGGTGAGTTAAATTTTTATCAATACCTTGGAGGAGTTTGAGTTTGCTTGAATTCTTTTACAAGCATTTGGAGTGTATCATTTATTTTGCATTTTTATCAGCTTTAAAACATTATTTAATTGATTTGTAAATCACTTTATTTAATGTTATTTATAATGCAAATGTTGATGTAATCCAAGGAGGTGGTGGGGCCTCTTATTTTGCACTGTTTTTGAAATATAAAATAGTTTGATTAAGTGATGTTATTATGAATCACTTAATCAAATTATTATTTTAAATGTAAAATAGAGTCTTATGCTTTTGCAAAAGAACTAAGAGTGTGGGTCAAAGCTCTTGGAGACACAGTGATGACTGGAAGACATGAGAAAAGTGTGGGAGGATGTATTTGACTATTTTTGGAGAGAATGGGCTACATGGAGGCAGTTTTTTCATATTTTTAGTGTGACTATGGTCTTGGCTTGACCTTGCTTCATGTGGAGGACAGTTTGGAGTGATTTTAGAAGGTTCTTTTTAGCCTTTTTTGCTGCATCTGACTAGAACCTTCTAGATGGGCTTGTGTGAGAGAGTTGTTTGAATTTTTGCTTCAGTAACTTCAATCTTTGTTGTTGAAGTTAGTTCTTTCTTTCCAGTAGAGTGATAGCTTGATTTCTAGAGTTGTCTTTTCAGCAAGAGTAGTATTGTAACTCAGGGACAAATTTGTATACTAATGAGTACTTTGAATCAATTATATTGAATATTTACCTTCTCATTTCATGTTTTATTGTGTGCATTTAGTGGTTGATCAGATTACTTGTGAGATTTAGCTTTTCTTTGTAGTCTTATCTCATTGTTAGGCACTTGTTTAGTAGAAATGTATATTGTTGTAGGTTATAAGATGTGTTAGTAAATGCAAATGCTTTTAGTTGTGAAATATTTTCCTTCTAACAGTTCAGATGAAAAACCTCCTTATAAATTACTTGTGCAAGAATGCATGCAAAATGAGATATGTAAACTAGGTTTTGTCATTGTTTTGAATGTGTGTTAGTTATTCGTAGATCTTAGTTTTTGGTGTATCACCCTTTGAAGTTTCAATTAAGTTTCATTTTCTTGCATCTTTTTACTCTTTCCTCAAGAAATCGTTAGTTTAGGTGATATAAAAAGGGGAGCTAGCCCATAATATAAAGGTCTACCTTCACAATAGGATACCCACAACCTAAAAGTAGTCCCATGTTACTCCAAGTTTGTTAAGTTCTTTCATAACTTGGTAGAGGGGTGTAAATTTGGATCTCTAATGGTTTTGGCACACCCAGTGGGATTGTTCTAATCAGGAAAGATTAGAAAGATACATGTGTTTTCTGGTTTTGATATGTAAGCAATATTTTTCTAGCCTTTGAGAGGTCAATATCAACATATCTAGAGATTCTGAATGATGAAATTAGCATAACACCAGTGTTGTAACATCTTATGAAGACAAGAGGAAGCTCTATCCCCTTTGATTACTTATAGTTGTCACCACCTAGTAAAAGAGGAAAATCAGCAAAGAAGGTTGTTGTTTCATCAAGAAAAACCATTTCAACTCCACCTATAATAAGAGTTTCCAGTCCTGTGAGGCAACAAACCTTGGTGCCACCAATGGCAGTTCTGAGGAATCAAGTTTTTATCACTTTTGATGGAGGCATCCCACTACAATTAGCTCAACATGATGATATTACCATGGATTCCCTTAAAAGTGTTCCATATTTTTAAGGTGAGGATCAAACCACATCAATTGAACACATCAAGGATATATTAAATATGTGTTCAGTGCATATATAACACAAGAGATTGTTCGTTTTGAGGCTACTAGCAACATCATTTAGGGGAAAGACACTCCAATGGTTCAGGAGCTTAACAGTTAACTCCATTAGAACATGGGATAAGCTGGGAGAAGTATTATGCAAGTAGTTTCAGGACAAATATGACAACTTTTCATTAGTTATGCTCAAGGATAAAATCACTACACGAAGTAGTAAATGCATTAAAATGATTAGCAGGACCTCCCTTTCCTCCATATTTCTCAAATCTATGGATCTCTATACCTTGTGGCATTGAATTTCTCAATATCTCTAAAGATAGTGGGTTTCTTTTGACATAGTATGAAGGTGGACCATTTTGAGTTTTATTTATGGTGGAAACATGACATTGAATGGATGAAAGGCTTTCTAAGAGGTGGATAATGATAGGGTTATTGTTTTTTTTTTTGGATGGAGGTGAATATAGTGGTGGTGTGTATGTGTTGGAAGGACAAGTGAATGGATTGCTTGTAGGAGGAGATATTAGGTTAGATGCCACATAGGTATAAGGGGCACTAGTGGAAATAGTTGGTTGCAACATTGTGGTCACTTGAGGAATTGTATAGGTGGTAATGGAGGTTATGGTTGAAGGGGAAGGAATTTGAGTTCCACCCTAGTTTTTCACATTGTTTGAAGATTGAGCACCATTGGTGGTGGAAGGAATATTTTTTCAAAATATTTGAGCTATTTTACACACAACTTCCAATCCTTCATCACTTTCCATCATGTAGTGAATACTATCTATGTCAGGTATAACAATGTTGGAAATGTTTTTAGTACTCACACTATCTTATAAATGGGCTAGGTCTTCAAGCATTTTTATAATATTTTCTTGAGGGATATGATCAACCATTATTTGAACACTTGGAATAGCACTTGTAGGTAAGGTAGGCATAGAAAAAGAGTTATCAAAGGTATGGTCCATACCTAGTGAACTAGTACCAACACTTGAAGTAAGAGAGCTAGATAACCCAAGATCCACAATGAGTGTTTTATCATGGGATGCCATGATTCTTGTACTTCATCTCACCACAATATTGGAAGTAGGAAACCAAGTAGTATAGCTCATGCAAGGGATAAACCAAAGAAAGTGCAATGAAAACAATTTCATATGCTTACAATTACACTTGACATGAAAGAAATTGAAATAATAACAATTCTATAAACTGTAACAAAAAAATGAAAGTAGCCAACAAAAGCGCATCAAAGTAATTTCAAACCCTAAAATTTGCAAAGTCAAATTAAACAAAGACTAAGATTCCAACAAGGGAATCTTGGGCCTATTGAAGGAATTTTGAGGTTCCAAAATTTGGAACAGATAGCAAGCAACTTAGATAGGGTTCTAAGACAAAAACCCATAGAGGGACTAAGATGCCAGTAAGGGTGTTTCAGTCCTAGTAAAGGTTTTTATTAGACAACTAGAAAAATTTGAGTTGATAATAGTGTTCCCAAGTTGCCTACTTAGGGACCTAATGTTTAGAAATAAAAAAGTGTGCAAATGAATGCAAGAAAAAGTGACTAATGACAAACAATAGAATACAAAGTTGAATGTATTTTTTCAATTTTGAATGCAATAACAATGTTCCTAAATGCAATTAGGATGATTGATAATGCACTTTTCATGTTTTCAATGAGAAAAGATGGTGCAAGAAATAAAAATGCAGCCTATTGTAATGCCGTAAAACTACACCCCTTGCAATTTCACATACATTCTTGCATCTGTTTTAGTTTCCACTCCCTTAGAACATGTGTAGGTTCATTTTAGCCCCTGCATCAGCATTTTTCCCTTCTCAAGATGCTCAACACCCCTTTCAATAGCTTCCCTTCACATGAAAACTTTGCATCGAAGTTTCTATTTTTATTGTTAGCGTGGGTTTGTAACATGACGCGTCTGGACACTAGCACGCCACATGGATGTCCATGCGCTGTGCTAGCATGATGCAAAATTTCAATGTTCAAATGACCTTTTTTGTTCATGCTTGCCACTTTTCATCTCCCTTGCTCAGTTGTAATGGCTCGAGATGACTTGTAACTACTCGGGAAGCTTCTTTTCCTTCCTTAAATACTATCTTTTCACTTCATTTTTAACTCTTCTTCTGTCTCTAGCTTCATTCTAGCTTCTAGCTTCTTCTACTTCTTGGCTCCTCTCTCAAAAATTCTCCCATCTTGCTAGTTTGCTTGCACATCTCCCTTATTTGTTACAACAAATCCAAGCTTTCACATTCTTACAACACTCTCAAGCTCTTGTAGCATTCTTTGCAACATTCTTGGCTATTACATCCCTATTTCTCTCTCTTTGGCTTCCTTAAGCCTTGTAGCTACATCTCCCTTATCTCTTACTTGTGATCATCTTAGGATTCCATTCCTCCTTATTGCATCCCTGCATTTTGTGATGTGGGTTCTCCTCTTTGAGCGGGGATTTGTTTTATCACCTATTTTGTGATACGGGTTCTCCTCCTCGAGAGGGGATTGCTTTCATCACTCATAATTGGTGGTGTAGGTTCTACTCTTGAAGCAAGTTTTGCTTTCACCACACATTTTTTCCATTTTAGTTCATTTTTCTCTATCTATCTAGCTATACATGGAGGTGGGAACACCAAAATAGGGTTTTGACTAAGGGAAACCCCTATACAACCCCAACACTTTCTCTCAATCTTACATATGTAGGTATCAAATATATCTACTAGTTGGAGGCTTCATTAAATGGGTTTTCATGAGCATTTTTCAATCTCTTATTCTCTTAATTTATCATTTATTATTTACTTTGCTTCAATTTTATCACATTCCATTATTTTCCTATGATTTAGAAGTTCTCATCAATCAAAGAAGTAGCCATTTATCTATTTTCTATGATAAACTTGCGTTCTGGTCTGTACGAGATGCTAGCACGCCTCTAGAATGCGAGCATGCCACACTTTCGTCCTTATCTTGTTGTGTTGTCCTTTGGACGAGAGTTTGTTAGTTTGTCCATGGAATCTTTGTTACCTACTCTTTTAGATTCTAGAACTCTCACTGTTGTTCCTTGAGGTAGTTTAGGGTAGATCACTATTGTATGAAGAGAACCCATGAGTAGCAAGTCCCCCTTCTCTAGATTTTGGTGAACCTGGCATGAAGAAAGGTTTTTTTTCAAAAACTTGGAATTTATTTACCCCTACTTGGCGGGGTCATAACTTTTGACTTGGTGCTCAAAATTCAAAACCATTTGCACTATTGGAAAGGTCTCCTAGAGTACTAATTCAATCCCTAAAATAGTGTGCCTTCAACAGCTGAATTTAAGGGTTTGACACAAGTTATGACCTCAAATTTTTCTCCATAGACCTCTAAAAATGGAAATTACTAGAACCTAGAAAATACCAAAAAAATTAGAAAATCTAGATTTTTGGTTCTTCTTAGTTCTGTCACCAAAATGAATCTAATATCCTCTTTTATTAGTTTAGTTTCTAATTTTATTCAAAATGTTAATGATGTTCCATTTCATGCATGTGATAGTGACTTGGCTTTGCCCATGTCACTTAGTTTCTTTGATCCTTCTCACAAAATTCATCTTTCTTTAAAGGATATTTTGTTGGAAGAAGATGTAATCATTGATACCTTTCTTAATGTAACTCTACCTTCTCTTCACTCCAATGCACTTTGCTCTAGAGATGATGCATTAGCTAATGATGAATCTCATAATTTTTTTGATGCACTCTCCTCTAGAGATGATGTATCAGTGAATGGTGAATCTCCTGCCATATTTGATTTTGTTTGGATTCATGTTGAGAATATGTATTCAAATAATAATTATACTAGTTGTGATGATTCTGTAAATGTGATCTATGTCTCTATTTCCCCTCAAAGGCCTAAGAGACTAGTAATTTACGTGACTCCAACTAGTCCTTCTCCTAAAAGGGTTTGTTCTATCAATGGTGTTCCATTTGATAGTGACTCTCCTAATCTTTCAATGGTCCCATCTTGTAGAGTAGTAGCCCATACTTATGAGAATAGAATGAATAAACAACCAAGCCTTCTTCAAGCTCCTAAACCTACAACTAAAGCACCCGATGATTATGATCTTGTCGAGAAATTTTGAGTTACTTCGGCTAAGATTTCACTATGGGACTTGCTTTAGTATAATCCAATTTATTAAGATATACTCCAGGAAGCCTTGAAAAAGATCCTCTTTCCTTCTTCTATTAGGGCAATAGATGCTAATGTGTTGATAGCTCATATTCATGCAGATTCACCGAATATTACATTCTATCCATAGGAACTCCTACCTCTGGATGTATAGAAGCAAGAAGATCCCTTAATGATTATAGTTAACATTAATAATATTGGCATTAGACATACTTTCATTGATGATAGTTTAGAACTTAATGTATGTAGCATTGATCTATTACCTAATATTAATATTGACTCATCTTCTATTAATGCTTCTTCTATTGTTATTCATGGGTTTGATAATGTTGGATGATAAGCTCTAGGTACAATAGTATTACCTCTGCAACTTGGAACCATTACTATACCTAGCCTTGTATATGTTATGCCAAAAAAGTTACCTTATAACCTTCTTCTTGGTAGACTATGGATTCATGCTATGGGTGCAATCCCATTTACCTTGCATAAATCTATTAAGTTCATTTGCAATAATTGAGTAGTTATAGTCAAGGTTGACCCTGATGCTATGCACTTGTGTGAGATGGTAGATGTTGGTTAGGTTTTAGTTGTGCCTACTCTTATCCCTTCAATGTCTTCCACTGTGTTGATGTTGACTCCAACAATACCTACTACAAAGGATACTCTTGAGATAGATGTCCCTAAAGAAGATCCTTCTAAAGAAAGAAACCTTAAGTCTACTCCTTTTACTTCTTAAAGGAATTCGTGTCTTGTTGATGATTAGGGTTCTTTAGAATTTATGAATTCCTTCATTGGGGAATATAAAGTCAACTCGATCCACTCATACCTTCCAATAACATCATCCACACCTACTATTAGAGATGGTTATTCTTCTGTATTGCAGGGTAGTGTGAGCAATAATTGTAATGTTCTTAGTGTTGATCCTCCTTTTAAGGAAGATGATTATGCTACTACTAAAGAGGATAATGTTGATAGTCCTTTTAAAAAGGATGATAGTTGTCCCATAGAGGAGTGTGATCCCCATTATTGGGACAATACTCTTTATGTAGATTCTCATTTTCAATATTTGTAAACATGTTATGGCCCTACCTTTAGGTTTTCCTCTAAACATTGTTATGGGTGTAACGAACAAGGCATTCACATCCCTATAGAATTCACACACCATAAGTGTAATTTGGGGCTTGGTTTCTTGAATGAATGATCTAAACAGAAGGGATGGTTAAGTGGCATGAATTATTCTCAACCTGTTTCTATTAAAAAGATTCTTCCTCCATTGTCTTCTATCTTCATTTCTTCTTCTTGTGAGCAGTCGAGTCTTTCTCCACAAGAGAAAGGGTTGCTTCCTGCTCCTCATCCTCTATCTGAGAAAGAGCGTATTTTTTTGTGGCTTCTTAAAGCCCACTTAATTACTCTTCCTCCTCCTAAGAGATCTTACAAACATGATTAATTTTTTTTATTTTTGTACATACCATCGAGTGCTTGGCCATTCCACTAGTGAATGTAAGGCCTTGAAGGACAAGATACAAAAAATTCATGATTCAAGTTCCATCACTCATTTATTTGCTGATGCACCTACCCCTTTTTCAAATGACAAGTGATATTGAGGTTTACCTATATCCTACATGTTCTAAATATCTTTCTTGGTTCTCCTCCCTTGTATGCTAGGGGTAGTGATAACTTGTTATGAAAATGTGAATCCTTCTTAAAGAATCCCCCTCTCTTCTCTTTGTCTTTCAATTGAAGCATCCATTGAGTGGACCCATTTTCTTTTGGAGGGTTCCTGAGGGACCCCTTTGAAATCCTTCCAATTTTTTGATGGTATGCATGACTATCTGCTTGATTTCTTGCATGGCCGCTTTGTTTTTAGACATGATTTATTTGTGGGTAAACATGCCACATTCTAGGTGTGCCTTTAAAGTTGCTTTCTAACTCTGTAGAGTATTCTTCTCCGAGTTTTCTCCATGTGAGATATCTTAGGGGATGCCTCCTTGTAGCTCTATGTTCCTATAAGGTGCTTTCATTTGGGTTTCCTCCATGTGAGAGATCTTAGGGGATGCTCCCTTGCAGGTCTATGGGCCTATAAGGCACTTTCATCTAGGTTTCCTTCATGTAAGAGATCTTGGGGGATACCTTTTTGTAGGCCTGTAGGCTTGTAAGGTGCTTTCATCTAGGTTTCCTTCATGTGAGAGATCTTGGGAGATACCTTCTTCTAGGTCTGTAGGCCTATAAGGCACATACTTCATGGGGCTTCCTTCATGTGAGAGATCTTAGGGGTTGCCTTCTTATAGGTCTATGAGCCTAGAAGATGCTTTCATCTTGTGGGATATGCCCATCATTGGTCTATCGGCCTTCAATGCACTTTTTTCAAACTATCCTTGGGTCTGAGGATTTGTGGAGCCATCTCTCTTGGAATTTTCATTCCTCCTTTTTTCTCTCTCTTGAGCCTTTTTTCTTCTCTTCTCTTCTATGTATACTAGATCAAAGATCTGCTTTTTCTTCATCCTAAGTATATTCCCTTCCTCTCTTAGTTTTATAATTCTTCTATGTATGTCATGTTCTTAACTTGGGGATGACACATAGTACCGAGACAACCTTCTACATCGAGGTCTCTTTTACTTTGTTGACTCAAATCCTTTAGTTTCTTGTGCTCTGACATTGTTGTTTGGTGCAAGTCTTTCTTGTCTAATGAATTTCTTTTGTAGGTCTTTAGCCTAGGGGCATGTTTGCTTGGTTTGAAGAGTTTTCTACTTCCTCTACAATATCCTTTTGGAATCATCATGTTATTTATGTTTAGTAGATTTCCTTTAGTGATCATATTAATGTAGATTCATATGCTTGATAAAGTGGGGGAAAAATGTAATCTCATAAAATTGCACCCCTTGCAATTTCACATACATTCTTGCATCTACTTTAGTGTCCACTCCCTTAGAACATGTTTAGGCTCATTTTAGCCCCTACATCAACCTTTTTTCCTTCTCAGGATGCTCAACACCTCTTTCAATAGCTTCCCTTCATAGGATATTTTTGCATCAAACTTTGTGATTTTCTCATTATCATTCTTTTGTAACATGACTTGTCTGGACACTAGCACACCACACAAATTTCTGTGCACTGCACTAGTGTCCTGCAATGTTTCAACATTTAAAAAAAAAAATTGTGCATGCTTACCACTTGTCATCTCCCTTGATTAGTGGTAATGGCTCAAGATAAATTGTAACCACTCGAGAAGCTTCTTTTACTTCCTTAAATGCTATCTTTTCACTTCATTTGCAACTCTTCTTTTGTCTCTAGCTTCATTATACCTTCAAGCTTCTTCTACTTCTTGGCTTCTCTCTCAAACATTCTCCCATCTTTCTATTTTTCTTGCACATCTCCCTTATTTGTTACAACAACTCCAAGCTTTCACATTCTTACAACACTCTCAAGATCTTGCAATGTTCTTTGCAACATCCTTGGCTCTTGTAGCCCTATTGCTCTATCTCTTTGGCTTCCTTAAGCCTTGCAACTACATCTCCCTTATCTCATACTTGTGAGCATCTTGCAATTCCATAACTTCTTCCTATTGCATCTCTACATTTTGTGATACTAGTTCTCCCCCTTAAGTGGGGATTGCTTTTATCAGCTATTTTGTGATAGGGGTTCTCCTCCCTGAGTGAGGATTTCTTTTATCACTCATACTTGGTGGTATGAGTTCTACTCCTAAAGTAGGTTTTTCTTTAACCAAACGCTTTTTCTATTTCAGCTCATTTGCCTCTATCTATCTAGTTGTCCATGGAGGTGGGTACACCAAAATGGGGTTTTGACTGAGGAAAACTTGTATACAACCCCAACACTTTCTCTCAATATTACAGACGTAGGTATTGAAGATATCTACTAGTTATAGGCTTCATTACTTAGGTTTTTGTGAGCATTTTTCTATCTCTTATTCTCTTTATCATTTATTCTTTACTTTCCTTTAGTTCTATCACATTATGTTATTTTCCTATGCTTTAGATTTTCTCAACAATCAGAGTAGAAGTATGTTAGAATTAGGTGTTGTACACCTTGCATAATGCTTATAATTTTTAATTTATTATTATGTGTGTGGTGCACCTAGGGGTATCTAGATGGACGTGCATCACTAGGAGTTATAATGTTGGGGCCACTTTAGGTATGCAACATTGGGACTTAATTGTAAAATTTAATTATTTAATATTGGGTAAATATAAAATAAAATAAAGTAACCAATATTAAATGTGGGGTCACATGATATTGTAAGTTCAGGGTTTTGGACACATAGTTTATGTAATACCACTTGGTGGTTTTGTGGGAGCTTGTTTCTATAAAAGCAACCACAAGGTTAGTTGTTTAGGGCTAGAGAGTGTTTAGCAGGTTAGCAGGTTGAGCTTGTGCATGTGTGAGGGTTTGAAGCATGGCATGGGATGTGTGGATTCATGCTTCGTCACATGGAATGCATGGATAGCTCGTGCTTCAGAAGTGTTCATGGAGTCTCTACAGATGTATTGTAATGGGTTTTTCATTGTTGAATAACACATGGAGTGTGGATCTTTTGGAGGCTGGGTTTTACCCTCTTGAGGGTTTTCCTAGGATATATCTTGTATCATTTTTCATGGGTATGTTGTCTGTTCTCTTGCATGTTGATTTTGAGCATTTATTTGCATGTTTTTAAGATTTGGGTTATGTGGAAATTTTCATTATATGGCTGCAAGTTTCCTTACAAGTGGTATCAGAGCATTGATTGTGGATTGGATAACCCTAGTTTGCATGAGAGAATGAAATATAATGGCAACATATGAGGGTTTTTTAGGTGTTTATTATAGATCTAAGGGTTTTGGGTTTGTTGTTTAAATGGGTAGTTTTCAAATTTGGTGTGTGAGAAATTTTGACAAAATAGGGTTTCTTGGTTGTGCATTCATATGAGAATTTTGTAGAGGAAATTTCATAGATGACCTCTTGAGACGAAATGGACCTCCTATTTGGTTTCAAGTTTGCTGAGAGACGAATTTTGACATATAACTTGACCTATTTTGGAGAAGTTGGACAAAATTCTTTTTTTTTTGTAAAATGCCCTTTTGTAGGCCATACAGAATATTCCTCAAAAAATTATTAAAAACAATCTGATTTTTTTTTTAATTCCCATTGCTAGAAAAAATCCATGCAAAAATAAATCAAAAAAATTATTACAAATCAAAAACTATGGGTGAAAATTTTTTATTGAAAAAGTTTTAAAAGAAAAAAAAAAAAGGTTTTTTTTGGGGTGGACCCCTGCCCCCTTGCCCATGGCAACTAGCCATACCCTATGTACGCAGGGTGGTTGACTTTGCCGATGAGTACCATCACCGGTAACTTGGCCATTGAGTGTTCCCCATTTGATAGAGTCCAGCAAGGCCCCACCGTATGCACAGCTGCTGATCGCATCTCCTTTGGGGATTTTTCAAATTAATTTTTTTTTAATTATTTTTTTTAAAAAAATTGAAAATTCCACCATGTATTTTAAAAGGAGGCTTGATGCATTTTTTTAAATAAAATGGAAAATTAAATTGCATTTGATGAAAATTTCAGGTCCACCACCAGGTGGGTGGCATTGCCCTGGTGGAGCCGCCACCCAACCACCAAGGGTGGCTAATTTTTTTTTGCCTCACATGTAAATTGCACTTTTACTTTGAAGGGGCATAAGTTTTGCCCAGGGTGTCAAATTTTTTACTTTTTTAAGTCATTGGAAAGCTGTTTCCAAGATCTATGTTGTGGTATTAGATATTTTTCTAGATTTTGTAGTTTTTGACAGTGTTTTTCTTGGTGGAAGTCAAGTTCTATTTGAACTTTGAGAGGGCATATCAAGTACATATGGAATTGGATTTTGGACTTCGAATAGTCAACGAAAAGCTTGTTCATATCACTACACAATGGATCAGGTTTGGAGTTATTTTGGCTTTGTTTATTTTCTATTTTTTCTCACCTGAGTTGTTTATGGGTGTCTTTGACTATTGAGATATTATGAGCTTATGGATGATTGGATTTTTGGTGATTTGATGTTGGATTCAATTGTATGCTCAGTTGTAAATCTTAGATTATTCTCATTTGACATGGTTATCAATATATGGTTGGATTTATATGTTGCATTGTTGTATCTACAAGTTGTGCAATGTTGTAGGTGGTCTATACTTACATGTTTCATTTATGACTTGGGCATGGGTTGTCATTGCCCATTGATATTTCAATGTTGATGCATGTTCAATTTTGGTGGCTTGGTTTAGTCACTTGGTTTGCTGGTTTTGATGTCATGTTGAGGAGGTGAGATGGTATTACCAGGTACAGTCATGATATGAGAGCTATGCAGTTGACTATGATTATGTAGATATGTGGACATGGCTGGGTTGAGTTGTTACATTTGGTGGTGATCATGGTGTCATGGATGTTTCTTTTTCATTAGATACTTTGGCATGTCATGATGGTTTATACAGGTGCATTGTTGGTGGTGTTGGATTGGATCCTGATTCAGGTTGTGGCAGTATATCTTCTGAATTTGAGGAGATTGGTATCATGATGTTGTGGATAGCTTGGTTACACAATTTAGTGGGAGCTTGTGATAGGGATGGACTAGCAGTGATGGATATGGATATGATGGTTTGGTGGTGTATCTTCTTGATTTAGAGGAAGTTTATCATGTTTTCATTGAGATCTTGTATTCATAGGTTTGGTGTGAGCTTATGAAAATGATGTGGTGTTGGTTGTGTGCATCATGATGCCATGGGGTTGCTCAATATCATGGTTTAGTGGGAGCATTTGGAAATGATGTGGTTCCATTGTTGATTATGGATGGTTGTCTTCAATAGGGGTTGATTGTTGTCATGGAGGAGCTCTTGGATTATGTGTGCTACAATGCGAGTTCTTTGACATTAGGTACTGAAGATGTTGAGGTATTTTTTATGAATTTTTGGTTTTTAAAGGTGATCCTTGGTTGTAGGATGGTTTTGTTGTTATGTCATGGTATACTCTTGACTACCGGTTTAGAGTTGTGGCATGGTAAATGATATGATTATTTGAGCATATGATCTTTTGAGAAGACGTGAGATCATGGTGTCATGCTTATGTTCCTAATTCTATAGTTGGAGCTATGATTTTGATCTTGGGTGGTTCTCTTTGTATTGATTAATTTGATCATTTTCTTGTATTTTAGTATGGATTGATTGGTTATAGGTGCTCATGGATACATGGAGACTTAGGTGATGCTTGGTGTTCTCTTGTGGTTAGAGACATGTTGCTTGAGATGGTTACTCTTGATGAGATTTCAACAAGAATTCTAAGGAGCCTACACCTTGGTTGGACATGGGTTCAACATGCATTGATGAGGAGAGTGTTCTTGGTTGATTCATGATGACTTGGATATCTTGGAGGAGCATTCTCATTCCCCACTTTTGGTCTACTTGGTAGTTCACTTGAGAGGTATTTCCCATTTTTCTTTCAAGTGCATTATGTTTATGATTTGTATTCTCATGGATATAGACCTTGAGCCATGGATATGTTAGATGTTGTGGTTGTGTTGCTGATATGTTGTTTTCATTGATTCCAACACTATTAGCATTAATACATTTGAAGTTATATATGTCGAGGATATTGAGAAAATTGTAAAGAAATGAGTTGCAAGTTGTCAGTGGTGAAGTCAAGTTTAGTATGGTGGTATGATCTATACATTAGTAATAAGAGATTGTGGAATAAAGGGTTTGTTACTGAGTGTACTTATTTTATCCACGTCAAGTTTTAGAGATTAGCATGAAGATTTGATTGAGTTATGAACATTTTATTTTTGACAGTTTTTATATTTCTTTAGTTAGTGTTCCTACTTGAAGAGGAGGATTTTCCAGTTAGCTCAATTGTTGCAGATGCTTGTCTATTGGATCTTAATGTTTGTGGATGATTCTAGATCATGCTCTATCTTTCTTGCATATCCACATTGATTTTGTGCTCGTATTTGGCAATTTTCTCTTGCGTGTTCATGTTTTTCATGTTCTTGGCCGACATGGTGTTGAAGCATGTTGTGGATCTTTGAGGGTTAATTAATTGAAGATTTTTCATGTTTAAGATGTTGATTTAGGTCCTCACTAAGCTGTAGCTGAATTTGGTTTATTCGCATTAAACATTATCTATTGTTTTGGGTTGACAGTTATATTCATTTTATTATTTCTTTGTGGTTGACTTGTAGCGGTTAAATTTCTTGTTGTGGATATAGAAGAGCGGTTGTTTTTTCAAATTGAATAATGTTGAATGTGTGTGTGTGTGTGTGTGTGAATAATTTCCTAATCATTTGAATGCAGAGTAGTGTGAAGAAAAGTGAAGAGTTGTTCATGCGCTTAACCAGAAATGTGATCAAGCATTAGCAGATGCTATTTTATTAGTTCAAATCCCTGCAGAGGGATATAATCCAAATCTATTTGTAAGAAAGTGTGTCTTCCTCTGTAATTGAGCAGTGAGCTCTAGGAAGTGCACTTGAATGCAAGTGTATTCCCCATACTTCATTCTCTTATACTTTTAGCAAGGTATAATCTTGTGGACTAACCTCCACCGTAGTTTTTCCCCTAACAGGGTTTCCACGTAAAACATCTTGGTGTTATGTGTGTTTCTAATGTGTTGTTGATTCATGCTTTCATGGTAAATTATCATATCTAAGATTAAGGTTAATAAGTTGAATAAGTTTGAATTTTGATGACAACTAATTCACCCCCCCTCTTAGTTGTCTGCCCTTGTATTGCCAAAAATTCATATTAGAGCTAAGTTCCTTGGAAGAATTTTAGCAGTTTAAGGTGATTCAGGATGGAAAATTACAAAAAGGATAGTCCAAGATTTTATGGAATGAATTACTCTTTGTGGAAGACTCGAATGGGGTGCCATTTGAGATGCATTGGTGAACCCTATTGGAGCATTACAAGTAATATGTATGTTATTCCATAGAATGGTCCTACTAATTCTGATGAGATCAAAGATGTTGAGTATAATATCTGGGCTAAGGAAGCTTTGTTGAGTGCTTTGAATGATTCTGAGATGACAAATGTTATAGATCTAAAGACTACTTATGAGATATGGAAAAATTTGAAAACCCTATATGAAGGTGATGCTAATGTGAAGATTGCTAAGTTGTAGAGTTTGAAAGGGAAATATGAAAGGCTAAGAATGGGAGATGATGAGAATAATAATACTTTCATGCAAAGAGTGAATGAACTTGTGTGTGGTATTAGATGTGCTAGTGGAAAGATAAAAGAATATGAGATTGTTGCTAAGGTGCTTAGATCCCTGCCTAATTCTTACAAAGTCAAAGCTAGTGCTATTGAAAAGTTCCAGACCGTAACAAACATAACCAGAGATACATTGGTTGGTAAGTTGACTACTTTTGAGTTGAGTGAATTTGGTGATGCCCTTCCTAAGTTTGAATCTAGATTTAAGGATACTACTTCCAAAAGAGCTAGACAAAGATGTGATCTAGGTGAGAGTTCATCTAGAAAGACATTCAAGTATGAGGTTGAAATTAGATAGATTGAAGAAGAAGAAATAAATATGGAAGAATTGGAAGCACTTATTTTCAAAAGAGTACCAAGAGGAAAAGGTAAGTATGAAGGAAAGTTTCCTCCTAAATGTTTTTCTTGCAATAACATAGGTCATTTTCCATCAAGGTGTCCAGAAAGAGTTGGTAAACCAAAACATAACAATCCTAGATTTTAGAAGAAATGTTATTATGTTGCTGATGAAGGTGTAACTAATGATGAATCTGATAAAGGAAATAGAAGTGATGAAGAATGAGTATTTATTGTTGTTAGAGAAAATAGTTTTATATCTATTGAATCTGCTAGTTGTACAAGTGTGGAGAAAGCACTGGATGCTCTAGTTTAAGAAAAATATTACTAGGTAATTGATAGTGGATGTTCACATCATATGACAAGATACAAAAGTAAGTTTGTAATCTTGGAAAAGTATAATGGTGGTGTTGTGATATTTTGTGATAATATATTTGGTGTGATCCATGGAAGAGGATGTGTTTCTCTTTATCATAAGCATAATACTGATGATGTTCTCATATGTGGAAGGCTTGAAGCATAATCTATTGAGTGTTGGTCAAATGGTTGATAAGAGTTACAATCTTCAATTCAAGGATGGAAAGTGTAGAATATTGAGTTCTAAAAATGAAATAGCATCAAGTACAAAGACAAAGGTAATATCTTTCACTTGAGTGTTAGTAAAAGTTGTTTGATTGCTCAAGTTGATAAAATATGGTTATTGCATAGGAGATTGTGTCATGTTAACTTTGATAATATTGTCAAGATAAGTTCTGCAAAGGTTGTGAGAGATCTATCTAAGTTGGTGAAACCTACTAATGCAATATGCAAGGAATGCCAATTGGGAAAGCAAACCAAGATTTATTTCAGAGTAAAAAGAATTATTCAAATGAATTGTTAGAGTTGGTGCATATTGATTTATGTGGTCCCTCTAAGGTCAAAAGTTTACAAGGTTACAGGTATTTCATGTTACTAATTGATGATTATTCTAGAATGGTATGGGTTACCTTCTTAAGAGAGAAATCTGAAGCACTAGAAAAGTTCAAGATCTTTAAAGCTATGGTTGAGATAGAGACAATTTTGAAAATTAAATGTTTGAAATTAGATAGAGGTGGTGAATTCACTTTTGGTGAATTTAATTCTTTTTGTGAAGAACATGGAATAAGGAGACAATTATCTACACTGTGAACCCCTCAACAAAATGGAGTTGTGGAAAGGAAGAATAGAATAGTTGAAGATGCTACTAGAACAATGATGGTGGAAGGAAATTTTCCTCATATCTATTGGAGAAAAGCTATGAGTACTATTGTGTACACACTCAACCAAGTACAAATCAAAGGTGATACTGGTAAGACCCCTTTTGAGCTATGGACTAGTCAAAAGCCTACTATTAAATACTTCAAGATATTTGCAAGTAGATGTTAGTTTAAGAGAGATGAAGACATTGGAAAGTTTGATGCTAGGAGTGATCAAGGTATCTTTTTGGGTTATGCTACTAATAGTAAGGCCTACTAGTGTTATAATAAAAGATTGAAGAAAATGGTTGAAAGTGCATATGTTAAAGTTGATGAACACTTAGGTACACTGTCCAGAACTTGTGGATATGACTCTGATGATCAGGATGATAGTACAAATCAAGGAAAGCAAGATCAAAGTACAAATCAAGTGGAAATAAATTTGGTAAATTAGGAGAATGAAGGAGAAGCAAAAACTTGTGTTAGCATAAAAGAGAGATCAGATGAACCTAAAGTTGAAGAACATTCTAAGAAGACTCTGAGGTATGCAAGATTGAATCATTTAGAAGATCAAATTATAGGTGATAAGAATAAAGGTGTCCAGACTAGGAGAAATATTGCAGGAGAATATTGCTTGGTTTCTAAGACCAAGCCTACTAGTGTGAATGAAGCATGTAAAGATGAGCATTGGGTTGAAGCAATGAATGAAGAGCTAATTTTTTTTTTAAAGAATGATAGATGGATTCTTGTTCCTAGACCTGAGGATAAGAATGTTATTGGAACTAAATGGGTTTTTAGAAAAAAATTGAATGAGCAAGGTGAAGTGATTAGAAACAAAGCAAGAATGGTATGTAAAGGATATTCACAAATGGAAGGAATTTATTTTGAAGAGACCTTTTCCCTTGTTGCTAGAATTGAATTTGTAAGATTATTTCTTGCTTATGTTGCTCACAAGGACTAAAAATTTTATCAAATGGATGTCAAATCATCTTTTCTAAATGGTGAATTGGAAGAAGCGTATGTTGAGCAACTTGATGGATTCTAGTTGACTGATAAAGAAGACATGGTATGTCGGTTGAAGAAAGAATTGTATGGACTCAAGAAAGCCCCTCGAGCAAGGTATGAAAGATTTGATTTAACTAAGGTATTGTTGATATTAATTTGTATTTCAAGAATGATGATAAAGATTTGATTGTTGAAGTCTTTGCTAATGATATCATTTTTGGAGGAGATGATGCTTTGTGCATGAAGTTTTCTAGTGAGATGCAGAATGAATTTGAGATGTCAAGAATTGGTGAGATGATATTATTTTTGGGATTGCAAATTACTTACTTAGATAAAGGAATTTTTATATCTTAGTCCAAGTATGTGAAGGAATTGGAAGATTCAAAACTAGTTGGTACACCCATGGTGACCAGATGCAAGTTGACAAAAGAAGATGATTCTCTGAAAGAAAATCAGACAAGATATAGATCAATGATTGGTGGATTGTTGTATTTAACTCAAACTAGGCCTGACATCATGAATGTTGTATGTATTGTTGCAATATTTCAAGCTAATCTAAAGGAATCTCATGTGATTGTTGTGAAGAGAATTTTAAAATATTTGAAGGGAACTATTGATCTTGGCCTATAGTATCCTAAAGATGATGATCTTACTTTGAGTTCCTTTATTGATGTTGATTGGGATAGAGATGTGAATGACAGGAAAAGTACTAGTGGTGGAGCATTTTTCTTGGGTAAAAAGCTAATTTCATGGTTAAGCAAGAAGTAGAATTCCATTTCCTTGTCTACTGTTGAGGCAAAATGCATTGTTGTTTCTAACAATTGTACTCAAGTCCAATGGATGAATCATATGTTGAAGGATATTAGAACTATATATGGTGAGCCTATTGCTATATTCTGTGATAATTCAAGTGCTATTAATATTTCCAAGAATCTAGTCTGCATTCAAAGACAAAGCATATATCTATCAAGTTTCACTTTTTGAGGGAGAAAGTAAGTGAAAAATAAGTAAGATTGGAGTGTGTGCCTACTAAGGAGCATATTGTAGACATCTTTACTAGGCCATTTTCTAAGGATAATTTTGAGTATCTCAAAGAAAAGTTAGGGGTAATTACCCCTCCTAATCAGAACTAAGATGCAAAGCAATGCAATTGCATTAATTCATGCATTTCATAGACATATCTTGTTTCAAATTGATGTTGTGGTGGCTACTACTTAGGTGAAGTAGTCAGATGTTAAAAAATTTAGATATGTGGTTCAAAGCTTGGAGAAATTTGTCATTGATGTCAAAGGGGAAGAAGAGTCATGTGAAAAAATGGTGATTGTTTGGGGAGAAGAATTATGTGGGAGAAGAGTCATGTGAATGAATTGAGGAGAAAATGATTCAAATCCTAAGGGGGATTAAGTGTCAAGAGTTAGTTGCGTTGATGGTGTTTTTCACATCATGTGTTACCATCAATGTCAAAGGGGGAGATTGTTAGATGTTTTGGTTGTGTTGCTCACATGTGGTTTTTATTGATGTCAACACTATTAGCATTATTACATTTGAAGCTATATATGTCAAGGATATTGAGAAAATTGTAAAGAAATGAGTTGTAGGTTGTCAGTGGTGAAGTCAAGTTCAGTATGGTGGTATGATATGTACATTGGTGATTAGAGGTTGTGGAATAAAGTTTTTTTTTATGATTGTATCTAGTGTATCCACACTAAGTTTCAGAGATCCACATGAAGATTTGATCGAGTTATGAAGATTTTCTTTCTGGCAGTTTTTTTGTTTCTTCATTTAGTGTTCCTGATTGAAGATGAGGCTATTTTAGTTAGCTCAGTTACTTCAGATGCTTCTCTATAGGTTCTTAATGTTTTTGGATACTTCTATATCATTATCTATCTTTATTTCATGTATGCATTGATCGTTGTGCTCATAGCTGGTGATTTTCTCTTGCATGTTCATGTTTTTCATGTTCCTAGCCGACACAGTGTTGAAGCATGTTGTGGATCTTCAAGGTGTAATTAATTAAATATTTTTAATGTTGAATATGTTGATTTATGTCCTCACTAAGCTGTGGTCAACTTTGGTTGATTCACATTAAATATTATCTATTATTTTGGGCCAAAAGTTATATTCATTTTATTATTTGTTTGTGGCCAACTTGTAGCGATGAAATTTCTTGTTGCAGATAAATAAGAGTTGTTTTTTTTATTTGAATAATGTTGAATGTGTGTTCATGTGAATAATGTCCTAATCATTCGAAGGAAGATCAGAGTGTGAAGAAAAGTGAAGAAGAGTGAAGAAGAGTGAAGAGTTGTTCATTCGCTTAACCATAATTATGATCAGACATTAACAGATGTTATTTTATTAGTTCAAATCCCTACAGATGGCTATAATCTAAACCTATTTGTAAGACAGTGTGTCTTCCTTTGTAATTGAGCAATGAGCTCTAGGAAGTGTGTCTGAATGCAAGTGCATTCCCCATATTCCATTCTCTTATACTTTTAATAGGGTATAATCTTGTGGACTAACCTACACCATGGTTTTTCCCCTAACAGGGTTTCAATGTAAAAAATTTTGGTGCTATGTGTGTTTCTAATGTGTTGTTGATTCATGCATTCATGGTTAATAATCAGATCTGAGATTAAGGTTAGTAAGTGTGAATTTCTATGACAACTAATTCACCCCCCTCTTAGTTGTCTACCCTTATATTACCAACAGGATATTTTGTTTCTAGAGGGTTCATTTGAGGAGTGTTGGTATGCTTATGTCGTTGTACATTCTGGGTTTAGGAGATGGTTTATTGGGATGATTTCCTTGGTTTGGGAATGGTTATAGTGAGTTTGATCTTCTTGTTTTGAGATGCTTACATCCATGATACTTACATGATACATATGCTATGTTTGATCTTGGTGATTGGACGGTTGGATGTTCTTATGGATTTTGTTATGGGGAGTCATGGAGGAGGTCATACTTGACATAGTTGGAATTTGGAGGTGTGTATAGGAGGACATGCTACATGTGTTTTCTTTGTAGGTTTTGCATATCATTGTGGATTTCCTTGGTACTACATGTTTACATCTTTTATGTGATGTTGTTAGTATACTTTGTATGCCTTGATCACTTATGATGGTGCTTTCTTTTTGGAATGTTAACAAAGTGATGCATTGAATGCGCTCATTCCAAGTTTACATTCATCTAGACATTTCCCATGCAGTGGGAGCTCCTAGATGTCTATGTCACTCTTTGACAGGCTTGCACATGGACTTTGTTATTGTGGTTTATGGGTGGATATGTGATGGCATGAGTTTACTATGTTATGTATACCTTGGAGGTATGGATAGTTAGATTTGTTGGAATTTTTTGTGGATGTCATTTCACCTATGGTGATTTATTCTTGATAGCTAGTAGTGTGTATTCATTATCTTTGGATTTAGTGTTTGTGTTTGGGATATCAATTGAGGAAGGTTTATGCTTCTTTGTGATAGTTAGTGTGACATCTCTTTGGATGTGTTCTTATCTTAGTGCATTGGAATGGTAGAGAATGAAAGCATTCGTGGATGAGATGGTGGATACCTTGGTTCTTTTTATAGGTATCTTGATAGAGCACATTGAGCACTTGGATTCTAGGATAGTACATGTTGCCTATGGAGTTTATTATCTTGATGTTTGACCTTACTTGTTACCCCCTTATGCAATGTATACAACAAGTGGGAGATTGTTAGAATTAGGTGTTTTACACCTTGTATAATGCTTATAATGTTTAATTTACTATTATGTGTGTGGTGCACCTAGGGGTACCTAAATAGATGTGCATCACTAGGAGTTATAATGTTGGGGCCACTTTATGTATGTAACATTGGGACTTAATTGTAAAATGTAATTATTTAATATTAGGGAAAATAAAATATAATAAAGTACCCAATATTAAATGTGGGGTCACATGATATTGTAAGTTCATGGTTTTGGGTGCACATCATTTATGCAATACTACTTGGTGGTTTTGTGGGAGCTTGTTTCTATAAAAGCAACCACAAGGGTAGTTGTTTATGGTTGGAGAGTTTATTGTAGGCTAGTAGATTGAGCTTGTGCACGTGTGAGGGTTCGAAGCATGGCATGAGATGTGTGGATTCATGCTTGGTCACATGGAATGCATGGAGAGCTTGTGATTCAGAAGTGTTCATGGAGTCTCTGCAGCTATATTGTAATGGGTTTTACATTGCTGAATAATGCATGGAGTGTGGATACTTTTGAAGGTTGGGTTTTTCCCTCTTGAGGGTTTTCCCAGGGTATATTTTGTGTCATCTTTCATGGTTATGTTGTCTATTCCCTTTCATGTTAATTTTAAGCATTTATTTGCATGTTTTTCATATTAGGGTTATGTGAAAATTATCATTATATGGTTGCAAGTTTCCTTACAAAGTAGTCATTTAGCTATTTTCTATGATAAACTTGCTTTCTAGTCCATACAAGACACTGGCACACCTCTAGGATGCCAACATGCCACACTGTCGTCCTTATCCTGCACTGTCGTCCTTTGGCTAAGAGCTTTCTAGTTTTTCCAAAGAATCTTTGTGACCTACTCTTTTAGATTCTAGAAATTTCACCATTGTTCCTTGAGGTAGTTTAGGGTAGTTCATCCCATGAGGCTTTTTGTATGAAGAGGACTCATGAGTAGTGAATCCCCCTTCTCTACACCGATATTCCCTTTCACTAATGCAAATGCAAGAAAGCCTAGATACACTTTCACTAATGCAAGATGAAATGCAAGAATGAATGCAACCTAGATCTAGGACCTTAGTGAAATCTAAATCAGAAAAATGAATGTCTAGAATGTCAACTTCACCAAAATGAATCATAGGAAAATGGGTGCTTTATGGCCTATGTCATATAACACCACTCTTCTCCAATTATCATTCAAGAATGCCCTATGATCCTAAATTGGATTAACTATCAACAAATGTGAGTCAATTCTCAATAAGGGAGACCTAGGGGGGTTATTTAGGCTTTGAAAGGTTCACCAACAATAAAAAGCTTGGAAAAGATGACTTAACATTCAAATCACAAAAACTAGTAATGCAAGCCAAATGATGGATGTAAATGACAAAATTAAATAACAAGTTAAGGTGTGTGGGTATGTGCAGGATCAAGATGGGCCAAAACGTGGTGATATGATGGGTATGTGGCTGACGACTTTATTTTTACCCAAAATGGATGAAACGAAAAGGGTTTTTAGAGGAGATTCTCAGATTTCCACCAATATAAATTATTCTTTACTTTGAATTTAATAAATAATTATTATTCATTTCTTATTTGAATTATGACTAAATTCCTGATTGGTAGGCTAATTGAAAAACACCTACACCTTTTAAATGGTATCACATTTTTTGAATCCAAAACATGTGTCACATTGTATGCTTTGCATACTATAGGATTAAAAAAAAAGGTTGAATTTCATGAATTTTTGACCAAGTTAAGGTGGTTAGACATACAAGTTTTTATATTTTTTTAAAAGTTGTAATAAAAAATTCATGATTAGTTATTTACTTAGAAAAAAATTACAAAAAAATATGCATCACATCAGGACATGATTCATCTACTTATATCTAAAATCTTATTTAAAAATATTATCATATTATTGTGGTTAGGGTGGTTAGACATACACATACTTCTTATTTCTTCCCTAAAATTTAAGTACTATTGCATTGAAATTTCAAAATTTCACCGAATAGTTTTTTTTTTTTTTTAAATAAACCTAGTAGTTTAGAAACTACATTCAATTTTCTATAGATTCTATTGTTACATGTTTTTGAAATAATATAGATAACTTATTCAAATTTTTATGTCAAGTTTCCTAACTCCGATTTTTTTGAATTTTTTGCCACTTAAGGGCCTTTTTTTTTCATGATGATCCTGCACATTCCTGTGTGTACCTGGGAAGTCTGGAAATTTGATAAGGATTCTGGAAGTGAAAAATTTATTTCAAAATATGCTAGGGAAGACTAATACACCCTAACTGTTGTCTTAGTCCTGATACAATTTTTTTGGGTAGATGTAGAATCTTCGAATGTCAGAACAAAATCTGAAAGAATCTCTGCAAAATACCCTTAGGAGGACTAAGATTCCCTTACTATTATCTTATTCCCATCTTGAATTTCTAAAATCTTTGAATGTGATCTTGAGGTTCAATGTCTGCACTTCCTTCTCCTTAGATCTCAAGTCTTGAAACCTCTAGATCTAGCTTATAGGTGAATTTCCATGAAGATGACAACTTTGCAACTTTTACAACTTTTCCCTTCAAATGATATTCAACCTAAACCTGCAAACACAAATTCCTGAGGGAGGAAACACTTGTTGATTGTTAGTAAAGGGGGGTTGTCATGGTCAAACCCCTTGTTGGTAATTAAACCCTTGATTGAAATGAAATAATGAAGGGAAATGATGAATGAAAAAAGTGTTATGTTGCAACTCACCAAACCCTTGTTATGAAATCTGCAAACTTGTGTGAAGTGGGTAGCTTGAATTTAGATTTTGAATCAAATGAATTCTTGATAGATCTTGACTTGAATTGCTTGCTTGAATCAAAATCCTACATCACAAATGTTAGCTCAAAAAGACACATGATACAAGAATATCTTTGACATCATGCTTGAATCTTGACGACGGCTCCAAATGCTTGATGAATTGCTCTTGTGAACTCAATTATGCCATTAGGAATGCTCTCACAAAAGTCCTATATTGTTGGATGATAAAATGAGTGATAGGACCTTGTATTTATACTTATCCATACTTAATATCCTGAAATTACACCACACCATGCTCACATATGAATTCATTAATTAAAAGAGGCTAATTTCTGCCAAGATTTGAAATTAAATTCCAAAAATAACTTGAGGGGAACTAAGACACCGTAGGTGGCGTCTTAGTCCAGAGGCTTGAAACTCGAGGAAAAAAACTCCAAAAAGGGTCCCATTTAAGGATCATTTAAAAAGAGGATCCCAAGACCTTTGGAGGGAAAATATTCCTTAGGTGGTGTCTAAGTCCTAGTCCAAAAATCAAGGACACACAACCAAGATCATTAAAATATCATTTACCCTTTGATATTTGTTAGGATTAGCCATAAAAATATGTAATTTATTAGGGTTTTGGATGCAAAATAGGGCCAATTAAGATATAAATAAGGATAAATAAAGCAAGGTGGGACCAAAAAAGTGTGAAAATGCAAATGGTATGCTTTTTCCTACACTATAGGAACCATGACAATCATATTGTAAATAAAGACGATAGGTTGGCATTGGACGATATAACATTTAAGATCTATACAAACCTTATTTATGTTCCTTCCCCTACTTATCCTATTTTGGAAGAAATTATGGGAGAAAGGAATGAAATTATGGAAAATCATGACAATCACATTTGTTCTTGTCCTAGTATTTCTCCTAGTTGTGAAGGATATACTTTGATGTTAGAAAATCCAATCGATGAAAGTCATGATAGTCTTAGTTTCCTTTCTTCCCCTAGGGAAACCTTATCGAACAAGAAAATCCAACCATTGATAACTCCATTACTTGTGATGAAGTCCTCTTAGAAGAACCAACCTTTGAATGTCTTGAACATCTAGTTTGTAGTTATCCTAAAAACTCTCCTACTAGGGAGGATATCATGGTGCAAGAAAATGACAACATTTCAACTTCCTTAGATGATGATGAAAAGATGACACTAGATTCCCCTTCATTAGAAAGACAACAAACCAAAACCACTGAGGTGTCAAGTGCACAAATGTCCATTAGACCCCCCTTCATTAATGGAACTCCTACATACACTGTGGGACATCCTAATCTAATCCTCTAATTCTTTACCCACCTTTAGAATGACCACATACTAAAAAAAAACCCAAAATTATCCTTTACCCACCTAAGAATAATGTTTTGTAGCGATTGAGTTACAATACCATTTATCATACATATAACACTAGAAACAATCCACAACCAAGAAAAAAATCTTCAACATCCCTCCCATTGCCTAATCCTATCTTACTAGGTCCTCCTCATTTTCCTCCATAAAGTGGAAAGGAGTATGATCTTTTCAAAAAACTAAAGAATACTCCTAAAATATCATTATGGGACCTTATTAAAGCATCCCCTCATTATCATAACATGATTCAAATTTCCTTGTAACAAGTTGTGGTATACTCTAGTGCAAACCTGAATGATATAGCAACCATGATTCAAGGAATAAATGCTAACATTTTTTCCACCAAGGTGGGTTCCCTCCTTTGGATATGGAGAAACAAAATGATGCTCTTATGATAATAACTTCCTATGATGGGTGGGGAATAAAAAGAGCCCTAGTTGATAATGGATCCACCCTTAATGTGTGTAGTATGACCCTTTTTGATGGGCTTGGCATGAATAAATAAAAAATTCAACATGACACTTTTTCTATTAAGGGATTTGAAAATGTAGGAAAAAAATCACTTGGTGTGATCACATTTCCTATTATAGTTGGAAAGGCCACATTAGAAACACTAGTCGATGTTATGCCTCACGATATTTCATACAACCTCCTTTTAGGCTGACTGTGGATTCATGCAATGAATGGGGTGCCTTCTACTCTTCATTGTATAATGAAGTATTTCTACAAAAAAAATGTGTACACACTTGAAGCTGACCCTAAACCAAACAATTGTTTAAACATTGAGAAAAATAAGGAAAATGCTTTGAAAACATTGACACTAACTACACAAGTAGAACCCATGAAACATAAATAAAAATAAAAACATATCAAGGAAGTCATGAAGTTATTGGAAGATGATTGGGGTTCCTTAGATTTCACATCATTCATGGGAGAATACAAGTTCATAAACAAAGAATTTGAAAATGGAAAATAAAAATTATAATGTCAACAAAAAATTTGGAAGACCCTTTGAAAGCATCCACTTCAACCACTTTAGAAGAAGATGAAAAATATATAACAAAATTTGATGAACTTGACTATGAACAACCACCAAATCCAAAAGAAATAAAAAAGCTTTATGGAAAAGGTTATGAACTTATGAAACAACTTGAGTATAGTGGGAAAGGATGTGGTGCTAAAGAACAAGGTATCCATGTCCCTATAGAGCCTCACACATAAGAAAATACTAGTGGTCTTGGTTATTTCCCCTCGAAAAAAACAAACAATCCTTCACTCAATATCAACACTCTTACAATAGATTCTTCTAAGCCAACTTTAACATTAGTGCATCTTGAATTGATAGACACTAGCGGTCTTGATTGTTATCCTTTGAAAGAAATGAAAGAAAAAAAGAAGTCTTCGCTTAATATCAATTTCATCATGCAAAACGCTAATGATTCAAATTTGTTAGATTTTACACCATCTTTTAAAGGAGAGTACAAAATCTCGCAATCTAAAGAGTCTTGTGTAAGTATGACACCTTGTACTTAGCAAGAGTCATCTTTGTTGCACAATAAAGGAATATATTCTACTTATGATCAAGAGAGTATATTTTTGAGACTCCTCCAAGATCATTTTATATCCCTCCCTCCAAGAACATAAAATAAATTTTACTACAAGAATTAATTTTTTGCATATCATAGAGTTCATGGTCATTCTACTAATGAATGTAAAGCTTTGAGTGATTGAATTCACCATCTTAAGGATCGTGGTGCTCTTCCTTGTGTTGAAGCACCTAGTTCCTCTAATTGATACTTATTTTTATTTTGGCTCATGGGTATGTGTAGGATCATCATGGATAAAATAGGCCCTTAAGTGGCGAAAAATTCAGAAAAAATCAATGTTAGGAAACTTGAAGTTAAAAATTGAATAAGTTATCTAAATTATTTCAAAATAATGTAAGAATAGAATCTATAGAAAATTGAAAGTAGTCTCTAAACTACTAGGTTTATTTTTAAAAAATATCTATTTGGTGAAAATTTGAAATTTCAATAGAGTAGTACTTAAATTTCAGGGAAAAAATAAGAAGTAGGTGTCTATCTAACCACCCTAACCACAATTTAATGATAATATTTTTTTATAAGATTTTAGATACAAGTAGAGGAATCATGTCCCAATGTGATGCATGTTTTTTTATAATTTTTTTTCAACAAATAATTAATTATTAATTTTTTATTACAACTTTAAAAAATATAAAAAATTGTATGCTTGACCATCTTAACTTGGCCAAAACTTCATGAAATTCATTTTTTTTTAATCTTATAGTATGCGAAGCATAGAATGTGATACATGTTTTGGATTCAAAAAATGTGATACTATTTGAAAGCTATAGATGTTTTTCAATCAGCTTATCAATCAATACTTTAGTCATAATTTAAATAGAAAATGAAAAAATTATTTATTGAATTCAAAGTAAAGCATAATTTATATTGGTAGAAAGCTGAGAATCTCCTTTAAAAACCATTTTTGTTTCATTAATTTTGGGTAAAAAAAAGTTGTTAGCCACATACCCTACACATACCCATCATATCACCACTTTTTGGACCATCATGATCCTACACATACCCTCATCATTTTCTTGCACTAAGTGGGGGCAAGGTGTTAGATAGCCTTGTCCTTGTATGTCACTTGTCATTATCTCTTTTGGCTAGTGGACCACCTTGCATGTATAAATAAGAGCAAGCTTGGGATGTGGACGACATGCATTAAGTTGTCTCCCATGTGACATATTTTTCTTTCTATGTTCAACATTATATTTTGGGGGAAACCCTTCCTCATGGCATAGCTTATTCGAAACATATGAATTGGCATAGGGCTTCCTAAGTAAGCTACTATGTCTTCTTATACTTTAAAGAAATTTCTCACAAGAATGGTATTAGCAACTTCTTTAAAGTGGAGGCATACATTGACACTCATGTTTCATTGTGGATTTTTTTCTTCTTCTTGTGATGCATCATTTTCTTCGCACGTATCATTGGGTTTGATTTCCTCCAAGAGTGTGATATTTCTTTGATTTTTCCTCTCTTGGAGACATTAGGCATGATGTTCCCTAAGAAGAGACCTTACATGAACTAATAAAAATACCTTTGAACATTCCTTACACTACTTTGCATTTAAAATATCTGTTATATGGTGGAAGGAAGAAAATGGTTTGGTTCTATGCTTGGGGGATAGAATAACGATCTTCTTCACCCTTATTCAAGGAAATCCTTAGAGATTTCAATCTTTGGTATGTAAAGGAGAAAGAGATATTGCAATAGGGTTGTCTTAGGGTCTAATTATAAACTAAAGAGGGGTTCAAAATCAAGCTAAGGCTTGGAAAGACTAATGAAATGCAAGACCTAATCCTTAAACCTAATGCAATGCAAACATTCACTAAATGGCCTAGAAAAGAATGCAAATCAAAAAAAAAAGTTGAGAGATAAAATATGTGCACCTAGAAACCTAAAGGGGACTAGATGAAGACTTGAAATGCTGAAAATAATAAATTTAAGGGTGATTTAGTCCTAGACTAGGGTTTCTAGGTAGGAATAGAAATCTGGCAGAGATATGATTGAAACTCCTAAAATTTGCAATTTTTTCTATAATGGGACTCACGCTAGAAGTGGCATATCCATCTAGTTAGGGTTTTCTAGAAATTAAATTTTTGAATCTTCTCTTCAATTTTTTCTCTATCCTTTCGACTTGATATTTGGATTTGAAATTCTTATTTGGAACTAGTAGATGTCTTCTAAAGTTCTTTGATGCAAGGTGACAACTTTGAAAAGTTTCTCTAAATTTTCTCTTTAATATGTCTTCAACCTAGATTTGTAAATCACACACTAAAGAGAGGTAAACATGTTGTTTTGTTAGTGGAAAGGGGTTTTCCTTGGTTAAATGTCATTTTGGTTATCAAACCTTGAAATGAAATGAAATAAGATGAAGGAATGATGAATGAAAAAAATGTAATGTTGCAACTCACCAAACTCTAACAATAAAGTGTTGCAAACATGTATGAAATGGCTTTAATGGATGTATATCTTTACCCTTGCTTGAATGCGATAGATCTTGACTTGAATGATAGCTTGAATCATGAAACCCCACATCACAATTATTAGCTCAAAAACAAACATGATGCATGATGACTTTGACATGATGCTTGATACTTGAATAATTCTCTATAACACTTGATAATGAGCCCTTGAATGCTCTTAAATGATCTTGTAAACTCTTGAATTCTCTTGTGAAATAAAATTTTCTATTATGAATGCTCTCATGAAAGTATTGTGTGAAAATGAGTGAAATAACCTTGTATTTATACTTGTTTATGCCAAATTTTCTAAAATTACAACACTACAAGCTAACATCATATCTAGAAGGATAAAATCCCACCAATAATTTGAATTAAATTTAATTCTGGACCACATGTGACGCATACACCAGAAGTGGCGTATGAGTCACATCAGGCTTAACTATGGGCACATTTTCAAAATTGCTTAGAATGATGCAAAATCTAGATTGGGGCCAAAAAATCTAGGTGGGACTCATACACCCAAGGTGGTATATGAGTCTCATACCACTAAATCTAGGCCACACAACCTAAAAGCACCTAAATTATGGTTGCATGTTGATTTATGTTAGGATTATCCTAAAAAAGATGCACTAAATGAGGCTTGTGGATGCAAAATAAGGCCAATTAAAGCATAAAGAAGTCCATTTATTTATGAAAACCCTAGAAAAGTGTGAAAGTGTGGTACAACACTTTACAACACCTTAAATAAGGTACAATTAAGTTCATTTAGCTTACAAGGGCCCAAGACCTAATCTGAATGTGTCAAACACATTATAACACTAAATCAAGACAACATTATGCTCAATTTAATGAGGGACCAAACAAGCAAGGTGAAGTTAAGGGGTAATTATTCCATTACCACATTTATCCCCCACTTTAGTGAGAGGATGAACTTGTTTCAAACTCACACTAAAGTAGAAAAAATCACTTCAAGAGGGGTCTAATTGCACCAATTCTAGTAAGATAGGATGACAATGTTGAATATAACAATTGAGAAGGGGGGTGAATCAGTTGTCATAGAAATAAAATTTTAATTCAATCAATGGAATTAATTCTTAAATTATTAATCATCAAATGCTAATGCAGAACCTTAAATAACACACAAACACAATAACATCAAATTTATGTGGAAAACCTAATAAGGGAAAAGCCACTATGAGGATTAACTCACACTATATAGAATATCAAAACCAATTACAAAAGGCTCACTACCTGTGAAATAAGGATCACTATCCAACAAGGGTAACAGCCCAGAGGGATCACTACCATAGAGATACAAAGGAGACAAAGAACACTTGCTACAAAGAGACTAGAATATAAATGCAACAAAGGATTCCACACAATCACTCACAGACATGCATGAATGATAGAGTTCACATTTTTCTCACTACATCCAAAACTCAACATTTAGGCCTCACACTAATATTCCACACTTGCATCACACACACTCACTAGCTAGCATCAATGTCACATCTATCTACTATTTTTCCTTTCACTTATGTCTCTTCTTTGATATTGTATGTTTTTCACTACTAAATCATTCTATAAATATATCATCTTTGACTTTGAAACATATCCAAAGTCGGCTATCCAAATTCAAATTCAAATTAGGTCAGTGCCAAAACATCCTAGGGTGGAATTAGAATGAGGGTAAACCAAACACTTTCTTCATAAGGACACAAATATATCCAACATGCTTCATCAACTTCAAAGGTGGTATTTCACACAAGGTCGACCAAACTAGTGTAAAACACATATAACAATTAAGCACAAATCTTCTAGATACCAAAGTTATCTGCAATAAAATTAGAACAACTCAACTTTAGAACTACAAGTCATAACACTTCATCAAAGAGAAATCCATACCAACAACATTCCTCCCAGACCTCAACCAAAAACATAGAAAACCATAGTTCACAACTGGTGAAAATTACATGCACTGTACAATGAATGAACAACTAAAAATTTGGATATAGCATCTTTCAACAACCCTGAACAACATATTTGAATCGCATAAACATAAGAGAAATTTGGACTAAAACCCAGAGAAACAAAAACTAGTTGATAACCAATTGATCAATTGACATCAATAAAAACACATTCAATCTTTCCATTCTTGCAACAATCTCCCCCTTTTTCATTGATGACAACACATGATGTGAAAAACCATCAAATACACTATACTAGCTCTAAATACACTTCTCAAGATTTTTCTTTCTGTTTCTCCCCCTTAGTAGATAATCTCTTACATGCTTCCTTTCCTTTTTCACATGCTTCCTCTCCTTTCACATGCTTCCTCCCCTCCTTTGAAATAAATGGAAAAGGAAAAAGATATTTTACATTGATTTCTCTTTTGACATGGAAAGAAGAATACTCACAATGACAACACCTAATAAATTACCTACTCCCCCTGAGAGGTATCACTAAAACATTAGTCTAAAAGAAAGATAGATCCATAGATCCACCAAATTGATGCATCTCCATATGTATCTAGTTCAAGAAAGGAGGGGAAATAACCCCTAAATTCACCCAAAGATACTCAAAAGTATCTTTAGGAAGAGCCTTCGTGAAAATATTAGAAATCTAATCCTTCGTCGGAACATTCATAAGCTTTAATTCATTCTCCATAAGCTTTTATTTCAAGAAATGATACCTGATAGATATATACTTCATCCTCAAGTGCATCACATGATTCTTTGAAATGCTAATTGCACTAGTATTATCACATAAATTAGAAATAGGATCAACATATACCATTGTGATATCTTTCAATGTCTATTTCATCTATAAAACTTGTGTACATCAAGATGCTACAACAATATACTTAGCTTTAGTAGTAGATAAGGAGACTGAATCTTGCTTTTTACTCAAACATGCCACCAATTTGCATCCAAGAAAGAATGCACCACCACTTGTACTCTTTCTATCATCTACACATCCAACCCAATATGCATTTGTATAAGCACTAAGTGTAAATTTAGTATCTTTAGGATACCATAATCCATAATCTAGAGTGCCATTCAAATATCTAAATATTCTTTTAACAACATGTGTTTCCTTATGATATTTTTGAAATATAGCCACAAGATAGATAGCATGCATAATATCCGATCTAGTAGCAGTCAAATACAATAGTCCACAAATCATAGATCTATACTTGCTGTGATTAGCCTTAGGTGAATCATCATCTTTACCCAATTTGCAACTCATCACCATAGTAGTACTTACTGGTTTGGAACCATCCATTTTGAGCTTCTTCAACATCTCTTTCACATACTTGGCGTACAAAATAAAAATTCCTTTCTCTATTTGATTAATCTATATCCCAAGAAAGAAACTCATCTCTCCAAACATAGGCATTTTAAATATTTTCTTCATCTCTTCCACAAACATATTGCACATATTTTCATTTCCTTCAAAGACAATGTCATCAACATACACAACTACAATCAAGATTTTGTCATTTTCAATCTTAAAATATAGATTACTATCTGTCATACATTTTTTAAAACCTTGTTGAATCAAATACATGTCCAACCTTGTATACCAAGATCTAGGGGCTTGCTTCAATTCACATAAAACTTTCTCCAATTTGCACACCATATTTGGTTGATCTGTCAACTAAAATCCTTCTAATTGTTCCATGTAGACTTCTTCTAGTTCACCATTCAAAAATATTGACTTGACATCCATCTAATAGACCTTATATCTTTATGAGTAGAAAATGCTAAGAATATCCTTATAGCTTCCATTCTTGCTATTGGATCAAAAAATTTCTTTAAAATATATTCCTTCTACTTGTGAGTAGCCTTTACACACAAGCCTTGCTTTTTTTCTAACCACTTATCCATTCTCATTCAACTTATTTTTGAAGACCCAATTGGATCCAATGATTTTTTTATATGTCAGTGTGACCAATTCCCAAGTTTGATTCTTCTCAATCTGCTTAAGTTCTTTTATAGCTTCCATCCAATTTTCATCTTTACAAGCTTCACTTACAGCCTTTGGTTCAATCTTAGAAAGTAAACATAGATTCACTTCAGTGGTAGTTCTGCTTGTAGTCAATACACCTTTTGTCTTGTCACCAATAATCTAACTTTCTAAATAATTCTTCTATACATATCTAGGTGTCTTAGAGGACATCACTAGAGCTTCTTCTTCTCTTTCAATCTATTCATCCTACATCTCTTGCTTATCATTTTCTTGTTCTTCTACAATTTCTTTAATTCTTGCACAATCATGTTCATCAGATACATATCCATCATTGTCAATAGAATTCTTCATTGTTTCATCAACCTTGACATTTGCACTCTCTACAATCTTTCCTAGTATTTTATTAAAACATCTGCATGCTTTTCTTTTAGTAGAATATCTAAGAAAAATGCCTTCATCACTTCTTGCATCAAATTTTCCCAAAGTTTCTTCATCTATTTTGATATAGCATTTGCTCATGAATACCTTGAAATAATTAACAGTAGGAATTATTCCATGGCATAGCTCATAGGGAGTCTTTGTAGTATTTTCTCTTGCTTGAACTTGATTGAATACATAAATAGTACTATAAATAGCTTCTTTCCAATAGAATTCTAGTAAACTAGCCTCAGAGATCATTGATCTAGCAGCCTCTTGAACTGTTCTATTTTTCCTTTCAACAACTCCATTTTGTTGAGGAGTTCTCAGAGAAAATAACTATCTCTTTATTACATGCACTTCAAAAAACATATTAAACTCATGGGAGGTGAATTTTCCACCTCTATCATACCTTAAACATTTATCTTCAAGTTTACTTTATTTTCAACTATAGCTTTGAATGTCTTGAATCTATCTAATGCATTTGATTTCTCTCTAAGAAATGTAACCCATGTATATCTAGAAGAATCATCAATTAAAATCATAAAGTATCTTTCACCAAGTATACTTCTCACTCTTGTAATACCACAAAGATCTATATGAACTAAATCTAGTAGTCTGGTAGTAGACTATTCCTTTGATCTATAATGATTTCTTGCTTTCTTTCCAAACTAACAATTCCTGAAAATAGTATTAACAGGATTTGTAATTATTGGTAAATTTGTCACTTCCTCAACAACACTAATCCTCGCCAAGTTATCAAAATTCATGTGACACATTCTCTAATGCCATAACCAAATCTTATTAATCTGAGTCATAAGACATCATCCATCAACTCCTTTAAGTTGATAGATATTTCCTTCAAATTACTTTCTTGCAACAATCAATGTTTCAGATCCTTTCTAGATATCACATATCTCATCCTTAGAAACAAGATCATATCCCTTACTAAACATCTAACCAAAACTCAAAAAATTATTTCTTAAGCCATTAACATAGTAGACATCATGAGTATGATGCTTTCCATAAAAACTTATTGAACCTATTCCACATATTTTAGCACCAATATCATCTCCAAACATAACCATGCTTGGGTATGTGCAGGATCATGATGGGCCAAAAAGTGGCAATATGATGGGTATGTGGCTGACGACTATTTTCTTACCCAAAATTGATGAAACAAAAAGGGTTTTAAAGGAGATTCTCAGCTTTCCATCAATATAAATTATACTTTGCTTTGAATTTAATAAGTAATTATTATTCATTTTCTATTCAAATTATGACTAAAGTCCTAATTAATAGGCTGATTGAAAAACATCTATAGCTTTCAAACAATCACATTTTTGAATCCAAAACATGTCACATTCTATGCTTCACATACTATAGGATTGAAAAAAGAAAGATTGAATTTCATGAAGTTTTGACCAAGTTAAGGTGGTCAGACAAGTTTTTATATTTTTTTAAAAGTTGTAATAAAAATTCATAATTAATTATTTACTTGGAAAAAAATTACAAAAAAATATACATCACATCAAGGCATGAGTCCTCTACTTATATCTAAAATATTATAAAAAATATTATCATTTTATTGTGGTTAGGGTGGTCAAAGACACCTACTTATTTTTTCCCTAAAAAATTTAAGTACCACATTGAAATTTCAAATTTTCATCAAATAGATTTTTTTTAAAAAACCTAGTAGTTTAGAAACTACATTCAATTTTCTACAGATTCTATTCTTACATATTTTTGAAATAATATAGATAACTTATTCAAATTTTTACGTCAAGTTTCCTAACTCTGATTTTTCTAAATTTTTGCCACTTAAGGGCCTATTTTTCCATGATGGTCCTGCACATACCCGCCTCCATCATATTTTTCAAGTTTACAAAACTTACTTTTATCACTAGTCATGTGATGTTAAAAACCACTATCAACTACCCAATAATTATTCTCTTGTTTAGCATGTAGGGCAGAGATAACCGTACCTTCATTTTTCTTCTTCTCTGGAGGGATTTTTTTACCTATTTTTTAGAATGAGTAGAAGTAGGTTCATCCTTAATCACCAAGAAAAAGAATTCATTGTCATTAGGATCTTCATATTCTGAATCCTCATTAGATATGCTAGCATTCTCATTCACATAATAAGTTGTGTTAATCTTCTCTCATTTCTTTTCCTTTTCATACCTTTGTTTATTCCTTTTATCTCTTTTTGAAAACTTTGCAATATAATGACCTATTTCTCCACAACTAAAGAATTTAAAGGGTAACTTGCCTTAATACTTTCCAAATCCTTTCCTCATCCTTCTTAAAAATTGAGCTTCTATCTCATTAATTTTTTTCATCCAGATCTTCAACTTTTGTAGCCTTAAAAGTAGTCTTTGATTTGCATCCATTCCTTAGATTTGACTTCCTCAAATCATAAGATGTCAAAAATACCAACAAAAGATCTTTAGTATAAGTCTTATAATTTATATTTTTCTCATTAGCACACACCTTCTCGCTATAAGCATTAGGGAGAGTTATGAGAATATTCTTTATAATCCTGGTTTCATCTATAGTAGCACCAAGTCATCACATTCCATCCACTATCTCATCCAGTCTCTATACATAAGAATTAACATTCCCATCTTTATACATATGTAGAAGCTCAAACTGTGTCTCCAAATTTTGTAATTTCACCTCTTTGACTCTTTCATTACCATCATGCACTCTTTCAAAAGCATCTCAAACTTCCTTAGTAGTCTTCAAATTATGAACCTTAATCAACTTGGAATGTACCAGATTGTTCTTCAAAATTTACTTCACCTTATTGTTTACTTCATGTGCTTTGATCTCATTAGGCATACTCAAACCATTAGTAGGAGTGTAAGGATTCTTGTAAGATTTCTCCACATTATATTCACAATACTCTAGATATTCTTCCATAAATACTTTCTAGATACCATAATTAGTTCCATCAAACCTTAGATAATCATAAACCATTTTTTTATCCATCTTGGACCTTCCTCAAGTGGTTAAGATCTTCACCAAGGAACCAAGCTCTAATACCAATTATTTAATAGGACAACTAAGAGGGGGGGTGAATCAATTGTCATATAAATAAACTTTTAAGAGGGGGGCAAGAAAAGCTTTGTATGCATGGAACTCATGAACAAACAAGATGAGACCATAGGCATGCAAAGTGTATTATGCAAGGTGGTCATATAACTAAAATTTTGCAAGATAGGGAACGTTCAAAAGTGTCTTTCTTAGTTTATGAAAGTCTTAACTTAGGGAACATTATGCCTAATGTCTCCAAGAGAGGACCAATCAAAGAAAAGAAGATTCACAACTTAGGAGATGTAGTGTGTCACATCAATCCACTAAGAGGAATGTAAAATGCTTAGAGAGATCATTCTCTTGAAGGAAATCACACCCAATGTCACCACAAAGTGAAAGATGCATCACATGAAGCAAAAATACTAACTATGAAACATGAAATGTAAAAGAATAATGTCAATGTACTCCCCCACTTTAAAGAAATTTCTAAAAACCATGATGTGAGCAATTACTTTAAAGTAGAAAATAATAAATGCTAACAATAAAGAAGACATGAGAGCTAGCTTGGAAATCCCTATGCCAAGTCATATGTTTCTAAATAAAGCTACATCATGAAAAGAACAAGGGGTTTCCCCCAAAACATATGTAAGGTATCTATTGATTTGAGGTCAGTATGTTCTTTCTACAATGTTTTTTATTTTAGAGAGCTCAAAACTATCATCATTCCCCAAATACTCATAGAACTAGAAGAATGACACAAAGAGAGCAAAAACAAGGAAAAACCTTTCAAGTCAACATGGAAGAAACATAAATGTCACAACACCTTGGGTCATCCCAAAAAATAAAACACAAGACAAATGAAAAAGCTAAAGGAAAAGCTTTTGGGTCAACATGGAAGATACCTAAATGTCTCGATGCTTTGCGTCATCCCCAAAAGGAAAATAGAAGAAAAATGAAAAGATAAAGAAAGGTAAAAGATTTATGAAATAAAGAAGAATGTAGGTACAAATAGAGGAATGCTGCAAAGAGAGAGAGAATATTATGCAGGATCACATTATGCACATGAAATTACATAAAGAAAAATGAAAAAAAATAATGCAAAAGACTAGTAAGGCATATGTGAGTCAACCTAAAGCAGGTCATCCACATCCTAATTGTGTTCATTGTATAGAGAAGGTGGAAAACTAGCCAAAGGGACAACAAAAAATGCACTAATAGGACAAGGCTATCTAATTCTTGCCCTTACTTAGTGTAAGAAAAGAATGAGTTGAGGTAGGTGATGGGAAAGCGGCTCCTGCATCTTACAATGTTTTGCAATGAATGTATAACATGCGATAGTGAGAATATTATTATTATTATTATTCAAATATTAAATGGCAAGGAGTACATTGGGACTTAAAATTTCATACAAATTTTAAGTCCCCATATTTAAAAAGAGGATTTTAACGCTTAGAAACTCAAGTGTAAAATCAGTCTCAGGAGCACATTTTGAAAAATCATAATTTTTGATCTGTTCAATTTCAAGTGAAATCACTTTGCAGACATGTTCATTTAACATATGGGAGTATGCACGCCAATTTTCAGCTTCATATGATCAGTTTTGACAAAGTTTCAAAAGGCCAAGTTGGAGGGTTTTTGAGAAAATCTGCTGTCAGCACAATGAAATTTGTTAAAGTGGTCCACTTTGAGGGTAAATATTAAACAATTGAAAGGGTTTCATAACAAACTGATTGGTTCCTTTAATTCTCTACACCAAAATCTACTTCCATGTCAATTTTCAGGGCTTTAGAACATCGTTTGATATTTTTCCAAAATCAAATCCAAATGGATTTTACACAGTTTGGAAATTACATTTTTAGAACAGCTGCAAAAGAGTTAACTTTGACGTTTGATATTTCATGAACGGAGATGGTTGGTGAAAACCCCTCTTGCACATATGTTCACCATGCCTAAATGAGCTAATATCCAAAGTTATAGTTTCTCAATATCATATTTGATATTTTTTCAAAAGGGGCAAATGGAGGGTTATAATTGAGCTTGATAGTGGTAATTTTCAGAAAATACTGAGTAAGCAACTTTGGAAATTTATAGTTTGCAATTCTGAAAACTTCATGCCAAACCATTTGATGAGCATACTCTCCTATCACAACTCAACATGTATATGTATTTTCATGGTCGTTGGAAAAGTTTTGGTATGGTTTTTAATTGTTTTGCAATTGCCCCAGGCTAGATTTGGAACTCCAAAAAAGTTGCAAATTTTGAAATTCTAAGGATGACCCAGTTGGTGTTTTGGTCTCAAATATCTCCAATTTCAAATTCTGAGGTCATTTGGTGCATTAATTTAAAATTTCATTTTTCTCACTACATGCTCCGACAGGGTCAGTTTACAAAGGAAGTACTTTGATTTGGCGAGCTGCTCAAAATCCATCAGAAACGTGCCCGCAGTGAAATTAATTTATTTGCTATCCAGCCGAAATTGAAAAATTATTTCTTAAGTTCTAAAGTTCAAATGACATATATTTTAAAACATTAGGTATGTTTTAAAATGAATATAGATGCTTTCAAAACCCTAAATATTTTAGTGTTTTATAAAGTTTAAACTTTGTAAAATATTTGGAAAATAAATAAGCAATGAAGAAATTTATGGGCAAGAGAAGGGAGGTCGGAGTAAGTTTCCTCGAGTGAATATGTCACGCCGATGAATATATTATTTTGAGGAATATAAACTTCATGTTTTTACTAAGGGGTTATAATGTAAACAATTATTTTACCCACAAAAGCATATTGGGTAAAATTTATAAAATATTTGCACAGGGAGTTGAGATATTTTATTGGGTAAAAAATATACTAATGGAGATTTAAAGTAATAATCATGGTGTGATTATTTTAATAAAATTGCAATCTTGATTTTTCACTGAGAGGTCATTCAAAGTACAAATGTTTTTACTGAGGAGTAAAACATTCTCTAGGGAGTTGAAATCTTTTGAAGAGTCATGGAGGGGGTAATTATTTTACCCAAGGATTATTTTATTAAATTGAATAAGCCAAAGATTTTCCAGCAAAAGGATTAGTGAAGATTGTTAAGATCTCAAAAGTATTGCGAAATGATGATTATTATTCATGAAGACACAAGGATGAAGATTAAAATATTTAATTTGCTAATAAGGCAACTAATTAAATATTTTATTTTGCTGAGAACAATTAAACAAAGAGTTGTGTGAAAGGAAGAGTTGCACCAGATGGATGTCATGAAGGGTTGTAACCCTAACATAGCAATGTATATATACAAAGTGAAATTGTATCATAAAGAGGAAGAGATTTACCCTAAAATAGCAATGTATATATACAAAGTGAAATTGTATCAAAAAGAGGAAGAGATTTAGGAGAAATAAGTAGGTTAGGTAGTTGGATAGGGTGAACTGTTGCCAGAATAAATATCATGTTGTACATTGTAAAATCTTTTCAAATTATGTAATGGAGAAGAATGCATAAATTTGGTGATTCAATTATGTTGTCAGTTGTTTGTTGAATTTATTTGAAAATATTATTTGGTTGTCTCCAAGGTTGTCACTTCTTGATTATTTAAATTGAAATATCAAGGATATTCTTCAATTTATCAAAGCACACTTGCTGCTCTTGTGCCATTTAGTTAATTGGTTCCTGCAAGATGGGATTAAATCCTTCTAATTAATCACAATAATTTGGAAAAGTACATTTGGATTATTAAGAAGTATCTAATAATTACACTCTTGCCTATTTATACAAGTTATAAACATAAAAGTGCCAAACAATTTGAATTGTATCCAGAAATATGACACAAATATTATTTACCTCTTGACTCCATTAGCCCAATAGAAGTAGGCATTGGTCACACCATCCACATCTTAGAATTCTATAAAATATTTGTTCAAAAACATTCACATTTCAAGTTTAATAGTAGGAGTAGGAGTAGTCTACAAGCTTTTATCTACTACATTTGTGCTATCGTAATAGATCCATCAATTCAGTGAAATCATACAACCTTAAGTTTGCTTTATTCATATAGGTACACCCGCCTAAGTCTAGCAGCACTTGAAGAGTAGAAGGTCTAAACCATTTGGCCTTGTCTGTTACCCTAAAATGTACCAAGAGATTGACAACCTCTTGAGGTATTTTACCTGCGTTTTTGAGAGCTAACAAATTGGCGACTCTACTGGGGAATAACATCAAAAAATTTGGTTCCAACCTTTCCATGTAAATAGTCAATATAAATTTCACATTTGGAGTGCGGAGATTCCGCTGGGGAAAATCAAAAATAATTTTAAAAGAATCATTTTCCTACTTTTGGAAAAGGAGGTGGTGACTCTAGTAAAAACTTGATGAAGAATGGATAGACAATCTAAAAATGATGAATGTGTCAAAAATATTTGGGAGGCCCTTCTTGACATAGGAAGAAATAGAGGAGAATCTGGGCATTCTTTGATTTGCAGAATGTTAGAAATTTGTATGCAAATGCCTATGAATTACAGGCTCAACAGACCCATGTTTATTGAGCAGTTCATGAAAGTATATTGGCCCAATTCAATTCATTGGCCTAAGTCACTAAAATCGGTCACTTTTGACCAAGTGAATGTGTTGATTGATATCTTAGATAAGAAAAGGGATGAGGATAATTGTGACATCATTGATGAAGACAGAGACATTGATCAGATGATACATCCAATAGAAGATGAGACAAGTGCAAATCGAAATGATTCCTATGACAACTTGCATGAGGAAGACGAAGATGTAGAAATTCTCTCTTGCATAACAGATTGTGATAGTGTATGCTATGAAGGATCTATTGAATATTTAGATGTTGATCTACAACAAGATGATTCTTGCAGTTCTGGTGATGATCGAGAAGAAGAAGCAATGGAAAATGTGGATCCATTTGACAATGAGCAAACAATACCTCCAACTGCAGATAGGAACCATGAAGAGGAAGAAATTGCCATACTTGAAAATGGTTCCCAATTTTATTCATATCCACTATATGATGAGAAGATAGAAAAAGATCAGATGAGATTTTTCCAAGGATTTCCAGAGCATGAATTTCAGGTATTTTCAAATCCACTTTATGGTGAGGAAACATTTTCAGACAAACAAAATGATATATCAAGTTGTGGAACGAATGACTATGTTGATAATTCATTTGATTTTTTATATGATGATCTTAAGCCTCATTATGATAATGAAAAGGGTGAAGAGTACATTAATGGTGAAAGTGAGCAAATTTCAGACTTGCTAACAATAGAGTATCAAAAATACATACATAAAAATAACTCAAAAATTTTGTCTTCAGCATCAGCTATTTCAAATATGCATAATGATGATTACGTGGGTCAAAATTTTGTGTCATTTCCAATTAGTGAAATGAAAGAAGTAAAAAATATTTCAAATTTGGTTGTTCCAAAAAATGTTGACATGGAAGTGTTTTCAGACTTTCAAGAGAATCATTCTGATGGTGAATTTCTAGTACAGTTGGGAGACAATTTCACAGTACATGATAATGAGCAAAATAATGAGAAATGTTGCATTGAATATGCATACACATTGTATGGTGAAGATGACAGAAATTTATTTCATGATGATGGAAGATATGAATTGCAAAGTGGTGAAAAGAACATGAATCAAGCTGAACATAATGATCTTCTGAAGGTTTTCAATAATAGTGACAGGGTTGGTTGTATGAGTATTCTTAAAAAGAATTTGATGAAAACAAAACAGAGCAAGGTATTTGATAGGGGAAAATAGGGGTAATTCTTTTTGGTGGTCTTGTGCCATCAATTGAGGTGTAAGTTTTTCAAACTCATAACGGTTCATGATAGAAAAGAGTTTCAAATTTGTTGCCAAAGGGGTGAAATATTTGGTTTGCTCTTCCAACGATCTGGATTCTTGCAATGATCTCACAATCATTGATCCCCAGATGGAGCCACTATTGGGACTTAAAATTTTATACAAATTTTAATTCCCCATATTTAAAAAGAGAGTTTTAACGCTCAGAAACTCAAGTGTAAAATCAGTCTCAAGAGCACATTTTGAAAAATCATAATTTTGGATCTATTCAATTTCAAGTGAAATCACTTTGCAGACATGTTCATTTAACATATGGGAGTATGCATACCATTTTTCAGCTTCATACGATCAGTTTTGACAAAGTTTCAGAAGGCCAAGTTGGAGAGTTTTTGAGAAAATCTGCTGTCAACACAATGAAATCTGTTAAAGTGGCCCACTTTGAGGGTAATTATTAAACAATTGAAAGGGTTTCATAACAAAATGATTGGCGCCTTTAATTCTCTACACCAAAATCTACTTCCATGTGAATTTTCAGGGCTTTAGAACATCGTTTGATATTTTTCCAAGATCAAATCCAAATGGATTTTACACAGTTTGAGAGCTGCATTTTTAGAACAGCTGCAAAATAGTTAACTTTGATGTTTGATATTTCATGAACGGAGATGGTTGGTGAAAAACCCTCTTGCACACATGTTCACCATGCCTAAATGAGCTAATATCCAAAGTTATAGTTTCTCAATATCATATTTGATATTTTTTCAAAAGGGGCAAATGGAGGGTTATAATTGAGCTTGACAGTGGTAAGTTTCAAAAAACGCTGAGTAAGCAACTTTGGAAATTTATAGTTTGCAATTCTGAAAACTTCATGCCAAACCATTTGACTAGCATACTCTCCTGTCACAACTCAACATGTATATGCATTTTCATGGTCATTGGAAACATTTTGGTATGTTTTTTAATTGTTTTGCGATTGCCCTGGACTAAATTTGGCGCTCCAAAAAAGTTGCAAATTTTGAAATTCTAAGGATGACCCAGTTGGTGTTTTGGCCTCAAATATCTCCAATTTCAAATTCATTGAATTATGAGGTCATTTAGTGCATTAATTTAAAATTTTATTTTTCTCACTACATGCTCTAATAGGGTCAGTTTAGAAAGGAAGTACTTTGATTTGGCGAGTTGCTCAAAATCCGTTAGAAACCCACTTCCAAAATAATTGATCAGTCACTTGAAAATTTTTGTGGCTCCAGGATTCTTCGTGTGCATGCGGTGAAATTAATTTATTTTCTCTCCAGTCGAAATTGAAAAATTATTTCTTAAGTTCTAAAGTTCAAATGACATATATTTTAAAACATTAGGTATGTTTTAAAATGAATATGGATGCTTTCAAAACCCTAAATATTTCAGTGTTTTATAAAGTTTAAACTTTGTAAAATATTTGGAAAATAAATAAGCAATGAAGAAATTTATCGGCAAGAGAAGGGAGGTCGGAGTAAGTTTCCTCGAGTGAATATGTCATGCCAGATATTATTTTGAGGAATATAAACTTCATGTTTTTACTAAGGGGTTATAAGGTAAACAATTATTTTACCCACAAAAGCATATTGGGTAAAATTTATAAAATATTTGCACAGGGAGTTGAGATATTTTCACCAACTGGATATATAATTATTTTACCCAAAGGAATGATTTAAATCGTGTGAAATATTTCAATCAAACAAAGTAAATTGGAATATTTCAATCAGTTAATTGGTTCCTGCAAGACAAGATTAAATCCTTCTAATTAATCACAATAATTTGGAAAAGTACATTTGGATTATTAAGAAGAATCTAATAATTACACTCTTGCCTGTTTATACAAGTTATAAACATAAAAGTGCCAAACAATTTGAATTGTATCCAGAAATATGACACAAATATTATTTACCTCTTGACTCCATTAGCCCAACAGAAGTAGGCACTGGTCACACCATCCACATCTTAGAATTCTATAAAATATTTGTTAAAAAACATTCACATTTCAAGTTTAATATTAGGAGTAGGAGTAGTCTGCAAGCTTTTATCTATTACATTTGTGCCATCATAATAGATCCATTAATTCAGTGAAATCATACAACCTTAAGTCTGTTTTATTCATATAGGTACACCCGCCTAGGTCTAGCAGCACCTGAAGAGTAGAAGGTCTAAACCATTTGGCCTTGTCAGTACTATGTCCAAGAACTCTATGATACTGACAATGTGATGTGTTTGTATTCTTAGGATTTGGAGATTGATCTTCTCTTATGGCTTAATTGGTCCTATTTTGTGTCCACAAGCTTTATGAATTACATCTTTTTCTAGATAATCTTGACATTATCCAATGTATAAATGATAATTTAATGACTCCATTAGTGTGTCCCTGACATTTGGGTTGGGACTAAAATGCCACCTAGGGTGTCTTTATCCCCCAAGGCTCTTGGGGCCGTGATTTTGAGATATCCTGATTGGGCCCCTTTTTGGTGTATGTGCTCCAAGCTTTTAGGACTTGGGACTAAGATGCCACTTAGGGTGTGTTGGTCCTCCTTGAACTGTTTTCAAGATTTAATTTCAAATTCTAGCGAGATTTAGCCTCCTTTATTTAATGAATTCATATGTCATATTGGTGTGATATAATTTTGAGATATTAATCATAATTAAGTATAAATACAAGGTTCCTTCTCTCATTTTCTCATAACAAGCATCCTAAGAAATATATCAAGAATTCAAGCATCCAAATATTTTGTGAGAGCATTCAAGAGTAGATTTATCAAGCATTTGGAGCCATTTTGAGATTCAAGCATCATATCAAAAGAGCTTCTTGCAGCATGTGTGTTGTTGTGCTAACATTTGTGATGCATGATTTTGATTCAAGCAAATAAATTCAAGATCATTTATTTGTTTCAAGATCCATATCCATTGTAACGGCCATTGCATACAAGCTTGCAGACTTTATAAGGGTTTGGTGAGTTTTAGCATTGCATGTTGTTCATTCACCATTTCCTTTATTATTGTTATTTTATTTAAAGGTTTAATTTCCAACAAGGGGTTTGACCAAGGAAAATCCCCATTCACCAACAAACAAGAAGTATTTCCCCTCTTGCATATTTGTGATTACAGATCTAGGTTGAAGTCTTGAAGATCACTTGGAGTGCAAAGTTGTAAAAGTTGCTAAGTTGCATTAAAAATTCGTCATCTTCATAGAAACTCACCTACAAGATGAATCCAGAAGTTTCAAAACTTGAGATCAGAAGGGAAGGAAGTGCAAAGCTTGGAGCTTAGGATCTTGTTCAAAGTTTGCAGAAGTTCAGAACAAGACTAATATGCCATCTTGGGTATTCTAGTCCTCCTAGACTTATTTTTTAGATATTTTTTGAGATATGGTTTCGACATCTGAAGACTTTATATTTTCCCCACAAAACAACAATGGGACTAATACACCATCCTGGGCGTCTTAGTCCTCCAAAATATTTCTTGGTAGCTTCTTTACATTTCTAGAATCCTCACAACATCTCCAAACTTCCCAATTATACACGTACTATCTTACTATTACATTATTTCATTATTTGCATATTTCTTTTAGCTTACATTTATAGTTTTAGGTCATTTTGCATATTTCATTGTGTTTTCCAACATTCTCTTTTCTAAGCATTTACTTGGTGGTGAACCCCTTAGAATTCAAAGAACCCCCTCCTAGGTCCTTCCTAATTGTGAATTGACTCACCTTGTGATGGTTTTAGTCAATCCAATTATGACTCCTAAGACAATCCTTGAATGATTGAATGGAAAAAGAGTGATATCTCTAAGAGTATCCATTTTCCTATTCATCATTTGGGCGAGCCTAACCTCTTGAGCATTCATTTTCTAATTTGGAGTCCATAAAGGTCCTATATGTAGGTTGAATTCATTCTTTTATTGCATATTTAATTAGTGAAATTGCATCTAGGGTTTCTCATATTTAGTGAAAATTTCATTTAGGGTTTCTCATAGTTGCATTAGTGAAAGTACATATAGGTTGCATTTTTGGTTTCATTTTATCTCATTGAAATAATGAAAAGTGTATTTTTCATCATCCTAATTGCATTTAGATACATTTTTATTACATTCAAAATTGAAAAAATTGCATTCACTTCTGCATCCAATTTCTTGTCACTAGTTACTTTTTCTTGCATTCATTTGTAAAATTTTCTATTTCCAAACATCATGTCCCTAGGTAGGAAACCTGGGAACAATGTTATCAACCTAGAACTATCTAATTTTCTGCCAAAGACCCTTACTTGGACTAAAACACCCTTGGTGGCATCTTATTCCCTCTCTGTTTTTTTGTTGCAGTACTATGTCTGATTGATTGCTATTTGTTCCAACTTCTAAAACCTTCAAATTTCAGTAGGAGGACTAAGACACACTCCTTGGTGTCTTAGTCCCCGTGGAATTTTAGATTGTAGTTTTCAGGATTTGAATCAACATTTCTATGCTTCTATTTGTTGGCATTGGTTATCTGTTTCAGTGGATTGAATTTATATTTCATGAATTTTACTCAACCTATCTTAAATTGGTTCATTTCATGCATTTCTTAATTTCAAAATTGTATTCACAAAATTTCATTTTTAGATCATTGCATAGTGTAATCAATAAATTACCTTGTTTGAAATCTGAACATTGTCTTTCATCCCAAGTCTTTACATTTCATTTTAAGTTTTCATAGCTTCTATTACATTAAATTCTTTAGAAATAACATTATTTACATCCATGGCAATTATGGATAGCATTATATTTTTCTAATTTCATTTTCAGCATTAGTTCTTAGTTCACTTAGATTAGATTCATTAGAAAATGAAAACAAAAATCTAAACACATCAAAAGAATCAATTAAAAAAATGCTTACATTTAAAAAATGCATATCATCCAAGCCCTTTAGTAGTGATGACTTAGAAATGTTAGATGAAGCCCTTAAGGACTTCCTCTCACTAGGATCATCCACTAAAGGTTTGATACAAGAAGATGCAAGCATCAACAATCATGATAATCATAATTGCTCTTTTTCTATTATCTCTCCCATTGGTGATGAAGGTATCTTGGTGAAAGAAGATACAATCATTGAAGATCATGAAATTCTTTCTTGTCTTCCTCCTCCCCCCCCCCTTGGAAAGACACTATGACACACAAAACTGAGATCATGGACACTACTCCCCACACCTCCCCTATTTGTAGAAATGCTTTAATTAATAAGGATACAATCATGAATGATCATGAAAAACACATTTTTGTGGAGGATATGTTGATATTTGAAAGCTATGACAATCCTGCCTCTCCTACTCAAGGAGACATTATAGGAAATTGGGATGTAAATGTAGATGATCATGGCAATCGAACCTTTTCTTCTCCTAATATCTTCTCTAGACATGAAAAATATATTTTAGCATTAGAAGATATCCTTATTGAGTCTCATGAGAATCTTATTCCTCCCTTTCTTGACGCCTCTACCATTTGGAAAGACCTATTTGAACAAAAATCATCAATAATTGGTAACCATGAAAATCCTAGTTATCCTTCTCTTGATTCCTTTTTTATGAGCAATGAAGATACTTTGTCAAATCCAACCATCAAATGTGATGAACCTATTGTTTTTCACTTTCCTAAAAGAACTCCTACTAGGGTAAATATCATGGCACAAGAGAATGATACCTTAGAGAAAAAGGATGAAAATATGGAAAACAATCAAATTTCCCCCTCTCTTAATATCTCTCCTATTGGTAAAGAAGATATTAGGATGTTACAAGATCCCATCGATGAGAATCACGAGGAAAACATTATTGAACAAAGAAACACTATCATTTCCAAGAAAGAAAATCCAACCATGGATCATTCCCTTACTTGTTATGAGGTCAATATTGAAGTACCAAACATTGAATGTCATGAACATCTAGTTTTTAGTTCTCCTAAAAAATCTCCTAATAGGGAAGGTATCATGGTGAAAGCAAACATCAACACTATCATGTGTAAACTGCAAATCAACATCACTTTGAAGCATCCTAAATTGCTTGATATGGATTTATCACCACCAAGTGAATGCTTTGAAAATGATGAAGCCTTGAAGAAAATGTTAGGAGTTTATGACAAGTCACCTTCTACTCCTCAAAAGAAAAAGGTTATATGTGTTATAATCAGTACCAAGAAAAAAGAGATAGAAAGACAACATCAAATTGAAGAAGCCACCAAGTTATTGGAAGATGTTGTGAAAAGCTTTGATTTCATATCTATATCCATGGTAGAATACAAAATCATAACCATAGATTCTAAAAATAGATAAGAGAAACTAGTAACAACAATACAAAGTTCAAAAGAATCCACTTCAACCACCTTAAAAGAAAGACAACATCCAAGACAAACTTTGAAGAAATGGAACCACCAAATCCAATAAAAGTGACAAATTTTTGGAAGACATTTTGAACTTATGAAAAGAGGATGTGATGCTATAGAAAAATGTATCCATGTCCCTATAATGCCTAAAATATAAGAAATGACTAATGATCTTAGTTATTGTCCCTCAAAACAAAATCTTTCATTCAATCTCAACACTATTGTAAAAGGTTCTTCCAAGACAACTTTAACCTTGGTACATCCTAAATTGATAGATATATCATTACATATGTATGAAGACAAAAATTTGTTTACTCATCATAATAAATAACATTAGTTGCTGCTCCTTGCCATGTAATAGTTGCAAGATCATCACATACTCAATATTGCATGTCATTACCTTTTTATAAGGAGAATCAAATCATCATTCATTCCAGGTTCACCCTTGCCCTGCACTAAGTGGGGGCAAGGGAGTTAGTTAGCCTTGTCCTCGTATGTCACTTGTGGGTATGTGTAGGATCATGATGGGCCAAAAAGTGGCGATATGATGGGGTATGTGGCTGACGACTTTTTTTTTACCCAAAATTGATGAAATGAAAAGGGCTTTTAAAGGATATTCTCAGCTTTCCACCAATATAAATTATGCTTTACTTTGAATTTAATAAATAATTATTATTCATTTTCTATTTGAATTATGACTAAAGTCTTGATTGATAGGCTGATTGAAAAAAAATTGTAGCTTTCAAATGGTATCACATTTTTTGAATCCAAAACATGCATCACATTTTATGCATCACATACTATAGGATTAAAAAAAAAATTGAATTTCATGAAGTTTTGACCAAGTTAAGGTGGTCAAACATACAAGTTTTTATATTTTTTAAAAGTTGTAATAAAAAATCATAATTAATTATTTACTTAGAAAAAAATACAAAAAAATACGCATCACATCAGGACATGAGTCCTCTACTTATATCTAAAATATTATAAAAAAATATAATCATTCTATTATGGTTAGAGTGGTTAGACAGACACCTGCTTCTTATTTTTTCCCTGAAATTTGAGTACTACTGTAATGAAATTTCAAATTTTCACCAAATAGATTTAAAAAAAAAAAAAACCTAGTAGTTTAGAAACTACATTCAATTTTCTACAAATTCTATTCTTACAATTTTTTTAAATAATATAGATAACTTATTCAATTTTTTATATCAAGTTTTCTAACTCTATTTTTTTTTATTTTTTCGCCACTTAAGGGCCTATTTTTTCCATGATGATCCTGCACATACCCCTGTCATTGTCTCTTTTGGCTAGCTGACCACCTTTCATGTACATATAAGAGAAAGCTTGGGATGTGGATGATATGCCTTAAGTTGGCTTGCATGTGACCTATTATCTTTTCCTTTTCATATTTCGGCTACTTTAAAGTAATTTCTCATAGCATGGCATTAGCAATTTCTTTAAAGTGGGGGCATACATTGGCATTATTTTAGCATGATTTCACTTGCATTTTTTTCCTTTTCATGTTCTTTGATGTTATTTTCTTATTTCACGCAATGTGTTTTCCTCTCTGTGGTGACTTTGTGAGTAATTTCCTTCAAGAGTGTGACCTATCTTAGCATATTATATTCCCCTTAGTGATGATGTGACACATTGCATCCCTTAAGTGGTGAATCCTTTATCCTTTGATCAATCCTCTCTTGGAGACATTAGGAACGTTGTCCCCTAAGAGTAAGACCTCACATGAACTAATCAAAATCCCTTTGAGCATCCCTCTTTCTTGTTGCATTTTTGTACCTTATCAAATTCATGGAGGTATGGATTTGATATGGTCCCTTGGGGCTCATCTAGTGAACACCTAGCTCCACTAGCCCATGTGAGCATGCATTTTTGTACCTTATTAAAGTTATGGAGGCATGGATTTAATATGGTCCCTTGGGGCTCACCTAGTGGAAAAATAGCTCCCACTAACCCTCATGAGCATGTTTTTTAAGTGGATAGCACATTCCACTTGTAAAATTTTGGGCAAACAACCTAGACATGGTCCGCTGCATTGGACAACTAGTCTAAGCTTGATCCATTGTAGTTTTACCTTTTTCCTTTATCTTTTTCCTATCTTTGATGGTGTATGTTTGCAATCTAGTTATGGCTTCATATATCATCGACAAGCATGTTCCTTTATGCTTATGTTGGTTTTTCTATAGGATCTTGATCCTGGGGCATTGGCCACCCTCTTGATTATTTTCATCCTATCTTACTAACATTTGTACATTTGAACCCCTCTTGATTGTGTGGTTGGCTACTTTAGTGTGAGTTTGAAGCAAGTTCATCCTCACTAAAGTGGGGGCCAAATGTAGTGTATAAAAATGCATACCATTGCATTTTCACCCTTGCTCGGGCCCACATTTCTTTATTTATGCTTCTTTATTTCTTAATTGGTCCTATTTTGTGTCCACAAGCCCTATGAATTACATATTTTTCTAGTTAATCCCAACATTCTCCAATGGATAAATGATAATTTAATGACTCCATCAATGTGTCTGTGATTTTTGGGTTGGGACTAAAATTCCAACTATGGCATCTTTGTCCCCCAAGGCTCTCAGGATCCTCAGTTTGAGATATCTCGATTGGGCCCAAGTTTTTAGGATTTGGGACTAAGACATGAATCAGGGCGTCTTAGTCCTCCTTTAGTCATTTTCAAGATTTAATTTCAAATTCTAGCATGATTTAGCCTCCTTTATTTAATGAATTCATATGTCATCTTGGTGAGATATAATTTCGAGATATTAAGCATAAGTATAAATACAAGGTTCCTTCTCTCATTTTCTCATAACAAGAATCCTAAGCAATCTATCAAGCATTCAAGCATCCAAATATTTTGTGAGAACATTCAAGAGCAGATTTGTCAAGCATTTGGAGCCATTTTCAGATTCAAGCATCATATCGAAAGAGCTTCTTGCATCATGTCTGTTGTTGTGCTAACATTTGAGATGTAGGATTTTGATTCAAGCAAAGCAATTCAAGATCATTTATTTGGTTCAAGATCCCTATCCATTGCAGCCATTTCATACAAGTTTATAGACTTTATAAGGGTTTGATGAGTTGTAGCATTGCATGTTGTTCATTCACCATTTCCTTCATTATTTCTATTTTATGTCAAGGTTTAATTACCAACAAGGGGTTTGACCAAGGAAAACCCCCATTCACTAACAAACAACAAGTTTTTCCTCTCTTGCATATTTTTGATTGCAGATCTAGGTTGAAGTATTGAAGATCACTTGGAGTGAAAAGTTGTAAAAGTTGCAAAGTTGCATTAAAAAGTCATCATATTCATGGAAACTCAACTATAGGTTGAATCTATAAATTTCAGAACTTGAAATCCAAAGGGAAGCAAGTGCAAACCTTGGAGCTCAAGATCTTGTTCAAAGATTGCAAAAAATCAAAATGAGACTAATACGCCAGCTTGGGCATCTTAGTCCTCCCAATATTATTTTTAAGAGATTTTTCAAGATCTGGTTCTGACATCCAAAGACTTCGTATTTTCCTAGAAAAATAGTAGTAGGACTATTATGCCATCTTGGGCATCTTAGTCCTCCACAACACTTTATGGAAGCTTATTTCCATTTCTAGAATCCTCACAACATCTCCAGACTTCCCACGTACACACATGCTATCTTACTATTTGCATCTTTCATTTAGCTTGCATTTCTAGTTTTAGGTCATTTTGTATATCACATTGTGTTTCCCAACATTCTCTTTTCCAAGAATTTTCTTGGTGGTGAACCCCTTAGATTTCAAAGAACCCCCTCCTAGGTCCTTCCTAATTATTAATTGATTCAACAACTTCTCTAGTTGAATGTTGAGGAGGATGGCCTTAGATGATCCTCTCATCCTTATCATCGTTACTTTGCATGATGAAAATAAAAAACTAATTTAAACTATAGCTAGATTCAAGGAATTTCCAACATTACATCAATTATTTTTTTCTTAAATGAAAGCACATGCAAAATGTAAATTAAACTATGCAAAATCTAAAACACATGCATTCAAAAGAAAATCAAATCCATTGTTCTTATATTCACGAAGATCTTGACTTATGCATTTAGTGCTCTAAAAATTTCATGATCACAAATGAAACAAGAGGCTATGATGAATAGAAGTGATGCAAGAGCATCTAGGGTGTAAGAGAAATCTTGCATCACCCAAAAAAAATGTTGTTTTTTTTAATAAGGGCTAAATTTGGTAGGGTTACTATTTTAGTAAGTTTGCATTTATGCATATTTGGACACGAAATCTTACATAGACCTCTAGAATGGTAAATTGAAGCCAATGATGAGGAAACCACTTGAATACCATTTGTCATTTGAGAGATTAAAATTTTAATTTTTGAAAATCCTAGTAAAATATTCGGGGTCAATTTTGAGGCACTTAGAGGCTCTGGATGGGCTTGAAAATTGGTGGAAAATGAGAGTAGCTGGCCTTTATGCCCTACTTTCTTGGCACAATATTTTCTCTAGAGCTTTTAGAAAAGGTATTATAAATGAAAATCTGACGATCGGATCAAAAGTTATGACCCCATGAAGTTGTAATGCCAAAATTAATAAAATTTCAAAATATCTTCTTGAGGAAGTTAAACTTTCCAGAAGGTTCTAGGGCAGTTACACCTTGCAAATAAAGGATGTAAAGGGGGACTACAAAGATGAGGCCAAAGCAGATTAGATGGTGGCTCTGATTTACAGATTTGTAGATTTATGTAATTAGAAAGCCCATGTGATGGAAAATATAATGTTGTAACTTAATTTTCATTTCAGTGATAGTAAAAAATATTTTCTTTCCTTCTTGCATTTTGTTTGTGCCATTATTTGTTGTTTTTGTGAGTTTTAGATTGTAAGGGGAGTACCCTTCATAAGGAAGAGAGGATTACACGATCAAAATTGAATCTCGAAATTGAATGTGCCTTTTGGTGAGAAGAGAGGGCTTATATAGATGTCCTCATGATAGATTGAAGTTGTGGGAGAGATGTGGGATTAAAGAATGCAATGGAGAAATTAACAATTATCCCATATTCTTTAATCAACTATAATTGATTGAAATAAGAGAGATAAATAGGAGGATTTATGATCGGGAAAGTTTAGGAATTTGAATTAAAAGTGAATTTGTGAATTAATGAATGATTTAATTTAAATGGATTTATATATTTAAATGATTTAATATGCATGGATATTGTAACGTCTAGAAAATGCATAAGACAAGATTAAGCATGCAATGCAATCTAAGATCTAATGAAATCTATGCTAAGCAGAAAAGAACAAAGGAAGTCAAAAACGTAAATAAAACTTGAACAATCTCACCAAATTTGTACATATTTCCATGTATCATCTTGATTGCCCTTCTCCATTTTGCCGTTGTAGTATAATTTCCCTCAGATTTTCAAAGTTTCTGCAAGTATAGCCTATGATAATGATTTAGCAAAACATCAAAGATTCAAGATAGTTACTCCAAAAAGTCATAAGATTTCGAGAGAGATTGGAATGATGAAAGACAAATCAATTTATAGAAAATTAATTATTCGAACAATAGGTCAGGATTGAAAGATCAACAAATGGTTGAGATCGACAGATTAGACATGCATTATGATAACTGTCAGTAGTGACATGAGTGATATAAATTAGAAATAGAAATAAAGATTAAATAAATGATTTAATCTTCGAGTTTGGTATTCGAAAATAAAATAATTATTTTTGCATAACAAAGATAAAGATGGATTAAAGCAACTCCCAGTTCGAATGCATGCACAAGAATTAATTAATTAAATAAGAATATTTAATTAATCTGCATGTACATGTAATTGAGTTAGCACTGGACGAATGAATGATTTGACGAAGAGATAACTCGAGAACGTCACTCAGACATTAAATCAAGAGTTAACTAAGTGATTAAAATAGTTGTTTGAGTTGAGTAAAATTGAATACTTAGATAATTTGCACAATCATCTAAATATAGAGGAATGTGTTAAAATAGGATTTATGAATTGAATAATTAATTTAATTCAAGATTTGATATTGGAAGATTAATTAAATAAACAAGATTTATTTAATTAAATGATGAAGGGGTTTAAATGAAAAACTAAATAAATAAAGAATTTATTTAATTATAGTTGAAGTATGATAAAGAGTAAATTAAATAAGAATTTATTTAATTTGAGAAAAAGAAGGATAAGGTTAATTAGTAACATAATTAAATAAAAATTGTTTATTTAATTAATCAGATAGAATAAAGAAAATGTGAATCAATTAAATAATTAAGATTATGTAATTAATAGAAGAATTAATGCTAAGGTGAATTAATTAAATAATTAGGATTATTTAATCATGACCATGAAGAATACGAATTATTAAGAATATTGAAGTTGTAGGCTCAAACCAGATTTCGGTGTCTACATTTGCCCCTCTTTAATACAATGCCATTTTGGCATTGTGTCAAAGAAAATCGATAAAATTATGCCCGAGTCATGCCCCAGTGTAAATAGGTGAAGGTATGCCCACTCGAGAAAATTGACCAATTGTGAAAAAAAATTAGAAAAATTTGGAAATGATCCCGATTAATCCATTGGATAGCCAGAAATGCAGTGGAGTTGACGAAATTGAAGTTGGAAGTAGTATGGATGAGTACGGGTCGATTGAAAATGGAAGCTGACAGGGCCAGTAGAAAAGAATGCCACCAAAACCATAGATATAAATAGAAATTTGGGTAAAAACCAAGTCATTTTCACCCACCTAGCTTTGAGAATTGAGATTTTGCTATGCAACCACAGAGACGATGTCTCTTGTTCCAAACACCCACCATTGAGCATACATGATTCGGACCTTCAGGCGGCTAGCCGACATGGACCCCCCAATATGTACCTAAACTTGACTTTTGAATTTTTAATTTTCGCACCTTTTTATGCATTTATTGTCAATTTTTCTTATGCGTCACTTTAGTAAAAAGCCACATGTGAGTGCACAAGTGACACATTTGCATGCAGATCAACACATGTGTAAAAGTACATAGATGGCTAGCGTAGGGTTTTATGTGGTTCAACGCATGTGTAATTTAATTCCACACATTTGAGAAAGAGCATCGCATATGTATTTAAAATAGCCGCATTTGTTTATTTTGCAATTTGCATTTGTACTTATTTCGATGTAATTGTAATTTAAATTATGCAGTTGCATTTAGTTCAACGCATTTGCATTTAGTTCAACTCATTTGCATTTATTTCAATGTAGTTGCATGTGATAGTTTATTTACGCACACATTTTCTTATTATGCATGCATATGCATTGTAAAATTACGCATTTGAAAAAAAATGACGCATATGTGTAATTGAATGACGCATTTGATTTTCCTGCAACACATATGTAAAATAACGACGCATTTGCATAGCATTTTATTTTAGTCATTTTACACTAGGATAGATGTTTGATGCTGACATGAGGCATGTATAATGCCATTATAGGTTGTGTTAGACATAGTGTATACGCGAGAGTCAATAATGATGACTTTTTGCTTCAGAGACAACTTCCGGAGTGCAAAGCGATGGTTCCTATGGAACCTAGGTCTACTACATGTGATAGAAATGCCCCAGATTCGGGAAAATCAGTGTTTATTGACAATGTTTTGCGAGCGATGACACTTGGAGATGTCATCATTTCACCTACCTACCGGAGAGGCGATAGTGACATTAGAGGACATCTATAGGATCTTGAGACTGCCTATCAGAGGCACAAGGGTGAGCTACGATACCCAGAGGGGTATTGTCGAGATGTGCCGATACTACCCACATCTCGATGTTAGGCAATTAGGGCTTGATCACTATGAGATTAGATGGTGTGTATTAGCACAGAGGTATAGGTAGCTAGATTGTCTATTATGTACATTGATAGGTGGGATAGTGCTTCTAGACTGTCGAGGTCATGGTTTTCCTGTGGGGTGGGGGGGATGCTAGTGGGCATGTTAGAGTGATGAGTGTTATATGTTTGGGGTCCCTGTCTACTTGGGATGTTATATTTTCACTTGCATTATATAGCCTATCGAGAGGCTCAATCCATGAGTTGTGGTACCACACTCTTGATGGTATGGGTGTGGGAACACATTGCTATTTTTTAGCCACTAGTGATAGTTGATATTCAACATGGTGCTCCCTATTCCTTCCGTTATGCGGAGGCTAACACTCAGCACCATGTAGGAGATACTGGATACTTCAGGCATGCCATAGATACTATGGTTCAGTTTACATGGAGACCATACCTGGGATGTGTAGAGTGGTCGGATGAGGATGAGCACTTGGCCTTTTTTCCACCAGACACAATACTTGATTGGGTGGACTATCTCACACGACCACATTATTGAGCATCATTTTCTAGATTGTGTATTGCAGTAGTTCAGAGAGGTACAAGATGTGCCGAGAGGATGGGCTGAGTTTGTGAGGTCATCGCGAGAGATCCCCCTGTGGGGTCCAGAGATTCTAGTGGCCACAACAGAGGTAGATATTGATGCATTGCAGGTAGTTCCTTGGGGTTGGAGAGATGGTCTGGTAGACCTAGGTACCACAGAGGATTACGATCAGTGGTGGGCTATGCATAGGTTGATTCCCTTGATAGATCCAGATCAGCCAGTGCTGATAGAGTGGTGAGGGACAGGACCGCGAGGCAGGCATAGAAGAGGTAGAGGTTGGAGAGGTGGAGGGGGTTGTGGTGATGATGGAGATGATGGTGGAGGTGGTCAGCAAGGTGGTAGGAGAGGGAGGCGTGGATAGAGGGGATGAGGGCCACCATTGTCACTGATTCATGAGGAGGGATAAGGAGAGGAGGATGTGCACATGCCAGATACTGGAAAAGGTGGAGAGGAGGTAGATGTGGAGATTGCCAAGCAGGAGGAGCATCCCGGAGAGGAGGCCATTCCAGATATTCCTACAGAGGAGGAGGAGGACAAAGAGGAGGCGAGGTTGATGCCCTAGGTTTGCTAGGTGCCTATCAGAAGGATGATGAGGAGGATGGTGTACCGAGGGTTAGACAAGATGACATAGGGGCAGTTGATCTTGATACTACTACATTGCATGCCCAGATTGCACCCTTGGAGGAACAGATGAGGGTCTTGATGTCCGAGAAAGATGTGTTATAGATGGAGAGGGATAGAGCCATCATGGACATAGATCAAGCCATAGTTCGGAGGCAGGAGACTAAGCAAAGATTCACTAAGATCAAAGCTCTATGTACTAGGCCAGTAGTCACATTTTCCGGAGAGTTATTCAGAGCCATGGAGAGGGAGACTTATTATAGAGATTTATATGAGGCAGAGGTTCCTCTAGAAAGATAGGCTCCCAGCTTCTCATAGGCACGTAGTAGCAGGTCACAGTCTAGGACCCACATCATGATAGTTAGCACAGAGGGTGTGGAGCATCCACGCAGATCAGGTCATTATGACAAGCCCCACTCAGCTCACAGGTCATTGGGTTCTCAGCATCAGTCATCTATACACTCCAGTCATGATAGCAGTGGTAGTTCTAGATAGGGACATTTCTTGAAATGTACTGAGACATTGTATTATTATCAGATAGCCTGCAAGCTTCCATATTTATGTGATACATTATGACATTGTGATGTGACACTTTTGAGGGATATATATATATATATGATTTTGGCAGCGATTCTCATGATATGCAATACTATTTATTGATTATGCAGTTGTTTATGTATATATGTCATGTTTATATGAGGTGCCTATGTGATGGATGATGATAGCTAGTTTATGATGTGATATTGATTCTATGTGATGATGTATGTTGAATATTTATGATGACAATGGATGTTATGTATGCAATTTATAATTATGAGATGCAATGTGATGCTATACAAATGTAATGTGATGAATGTATTTACAATTCTTATGTACATGGAATGCTTATGATATGTATTGTATGATGATGAATGTCTATTATGCCATAATGCCCTAGATATGATAAATGCCTATATTTATGTATTTTTCTAACATGTATGTGTATATGCAAGATGATTTATGATTTGTGTGTCATAGGACTCCGTCATAATGCAAGAAGGAAGAATTGTTAGTGCGGAAAGAAAGAAAAATTGAGAAATAATAAAAGAAATGAGATGGATGTTAGTATTAGAAATCTTTGATGTTTTGTTGTATCACAAAAGGTGTTTCACTTTATCATCATTGGGCGGGACTAATAAAAATGGATAAAAACACCATGATATGACATAGACACTTGCTAATAATAGACAGTTGTAGACAAGGATTGTCGTTAACTCATACTAAGGGCACAAGTTGCCCCAGTATTTTTGTTGGGACAAACCACAGAAAATAAACAAAGTAAAAGATGGGTCATGAGATGTCATCGCTCATCTAAATCCTTCATGGGACATCCTTGAGGAAACTAGTGACGACTCAAAATCAAATTTAAAAGATAGTCGACAGACAATAGTCAAAGAAAATAGAATTCCGATACATCGTTGCTTCTCTAAATCCTTCATGGGACATCCTTGAAACTAGTGTGACTCAAAATCAAATTTAAAAGATAGTCGACAGACAATAGTCAAAGAAAATAGAATTCTGATACATCGTTGCTTCTCTAAATCCTTCATGGGACATCCTTGAGAAAGCTAGTAACATAATTCCCATCATAAAGTCAAATGAAAAGATAAGATTAATAAGCCATAAATTCAAAAAGCCAATAAAATACTTGCCAAAACTTGATCTGTTTGTCTAATTTGTTCGATTGATAAAAGTATTGATTGATAAAGCTTGATTGTAGGAGATACACATACCAGATAATACTATGAGTCTGGTTTCGATGTTATGACTATCTATATAAGGCATGAAAAAGTATGGTTTCAGAAAGACATGTATCATATAAGACGTTGAGTCAGATGTCGTTGATGTGATAACCTACAGAAGGCTATGTTTGAAATGTTGATATGCAGGAAGGACTCATACTATATAAGACATAGATTGTTTTGTTGATATCTATATTCTGGAAGGACTCATCCTAAATAAGACAGAGGTTGATTGTTTCCTTGGAAATTTGTTTGATTTGACTTAGAGACATTACTGACTTGTTCACCAGATTAATGCACGACTTAATATGCTGTGTGGACAATTGACTATGTGTGACGACAAGCCCTAAAGGACTGACCTAGTGCGGCCTCGGGAGCTCATCAATTGATGGCCTTGCCTACGTTATACACACAGAGAACTCGTAGTTCAACTTGACCTTGACTGACAAGACTGACTATAGATAGAAGACTTGTGTGATAGTGAACGTGACGAACCCTAATCGACCGACCTAGTGTGGCCTCAAGGGCTCATCGCTTGATGGCCTTGCCTACCTTATACAGGCAGAGACCTCATAGTTCGACATGACCAATGAACTTGTCATATAGACACATAGATTGAGTCATGATTTTATACAGACTAACCTAATGCCTCAGGGGCACATCGGCATATGGCCTTTCCTACGTCCAATCACAGAGGAAATGTAGTTTGACAAATGACAAAGAATGACAAGTGCGACTGACTTTGACTCTATTTTTTGGATTTTTGACATGTTTTAATTTTTTTGTCTTTTTGAAGTTTTTTGATGTTTTTTGTGTTTTCTATGGTTTTACATCTTCAACATAGCCAATGTAAGAACCAATAAGACGCACGTCAAGTGTTTTCCCCCAGTTGAGTATAAGACCAATTGATTATGAATAGGGTAAAATAGGGGGATATGAAATACGTTCGATGTCAATCATTCCAGGTTATGGGAAAGACTACCACTTATTACGAATGGTATGTACAAGCGATGGATGGGAAAGATAAGTCATATGTACAAGGATAGATACTATGTACATGGATTAGATTATAATGATAGTAGAAAAAGGAGCAGAGTCAACTACACATGGCTCCTATTTGCCAGGTTTTCACCATGGTACCTATCCAAAGCGCCACCGAAGTGGTTTTCACTATTGGATGAATTAATTCTCTTTACTTTTTTCTAGATTATCTAATTTTTTTGGTGTTACCAAGATGCCTGTTTGGTAGGTTTTCACCTTGGTAACAATTTTTTTGATTTTTTGATTTTTTTTTGTATTTTTGCTAATTAAGACAAGGCTCTTAGAAGCTATGCGTAGAACTTCTTCAAGTGAAGACTATTGATTGGCAAGGACAATGGTTCCCCTTCAGGAGTAGAGAGTTGGTATGCTCCTAATCCAAAGGCTTCTGTAACAATATAAGGTCCTAACCAATTTGGTTCAAACTTTCCTAGTTTTTCTCTTTCTGCTTGATTCTTCGGGTTCTCCATTAAAACCAGGTCACCAATGTCAATTTTTTTTTTCAAGACCTTCTTGATATAGCTACGACGAAGGAAATTCTAATATGCTTGGAGATGGTCTAGTGCCTTCTGTCTTCCCTCATCCAGGAATTCTAGCTCATGGAGTCTCGATACTCGGTACTCTTCATCATCAAGATGGCCTTTCAAGGATACCCTCAGGGAAGGAATCTCGACCTCAATAGGAAGAATAGATTCAAAACCAAATACTAGTGAATAGGGAGTGGTGCTAGTGGGAGTACAAATATTTTTGTGATAAGCCCATAAGGCAGGATTAAGTTGTAAATGCCAATTGCGGTTAGCATCATTGACAGTATTTTTGAGGATTCTAATTATGGTTTTGTTAGATGCCTCTACTTGGCCGTTACCTTGTGGGTAGTAGGGAGTGGAAAAGTGATGTTGAATATGAAATTCATCACAAATATTGTGGACTTCTTGATTCTTAAATGGGCGGCCATTACCGTGATTATGGACTGAGGGACACCATATCGACATATAAAATAGTTGAGGATAAATTTAGAAATCTGTGTGCCGGTAATGTATGTCATAGGAACAACTTCAATCCACTTTCTAAAGTACTCAATGGCAGTGATGATGAATTTATGGCCATTAGAGGATGTGGGATGGATCTTACCTATGAGGTCGAGTCCCCATTGGGTGAAGGGCCATGGTGATGTTATAGGACGAAGCTCCTGTGATGGTGCATGTATCCAGTCTCCATGAACTTGGCATTGATGACATTTCTTTACAAAGACATATGAGTCCTTTTCCATAGTAGGCCAATAATAACCCAGTCTCATAATATTTTTGGCTAAGGTAGGACTGCTAGAATGGGAACCACATATACCCTCATGCACCCCTCGCAAGGTTGCTTGTGCTTCATTAGAATCAAGACATCTCGGTAGGGTATTATCTAAGGCACGTCTATATAGGGTGTCTCCGACGATGGTATACTTGGATGACTTTCGAAGGAATTTCCTACACTAGTTGTTTAACATGTCAGTGGGTATGATTTCGGCATGAAGGTAGTCATAGATTTCTTTGTACCATGGGGAATCAGGGCCAACAATGTCACACATCATTTTAGAATCTAGGATATCGTAGGAAGGGACCAAAAGTTGTTCAACCAAGAACTCAAACTTAGGAACATTATTAGGAATGTTAAGAAGTGATGGAATTGTATCCATAGCATTCACTGTCCTGTTTAAAACATGAGGTATTTGGTGAAATTTTACCTTTTCAAAGTACTCTTTGAATCTATTAGCCATACTTTTATATGGAGCAAGCTTCTCATCCTTAGTCTCATAATCATCATTTACTTGTCTAATTACTAGTTGAGAATCACCATATACCTGTAGATTCTTAATTTTCCACTTGACTGCCATGTGTAACCCTGTCACTAGAGCTTCATACTCTACTATGTTGTTAGTACATGGGAATGCAATTTTGAATGATTTAGGGATGGAATCACCCTGTGGTGTGATAAATAGTATGCCAGCCCCTGAGCCATGATTTGTATGTGAGCCATCAAAGTACAGTTTCCATGTGATGTTTGTGTCCATTGTAAATATAAGCTCATCAGGAAATTCTGCAACTAATGGGTGATCTACTTGTACTAGTGTGTTGGCTAACTAATCAGCAATGACTTGTCCTTTAATAGCCTTTCTTTCTACATACTAGATATCGTACTCACTTAGCATCATAACCCATTTGGCTAGTCGCCCTGTTAATGCCACCTTTCTTAGAAGATATTTCAGAGGATCTATTTTAGCAATCAACATTGTTTGATGGTTTAGCATATGGTGCCTTAGTTTTTGGGTAGCAAATACTACTGCAAGATAGGCGTGTTCAATGGTACTATAGTTGAGCTCATAACCTACCAAAGTCTGACTAATATAATAGTTTTCCCTTTCATGACCTTCATCGTCATTTTGTGCAAGCAATGCTCTGAGGGATGAATGGGTTGCTGTAATATAAAGAATCAATGGTTGTCCTTCAACAGGTGGCATTAAGACTGGTGGTGTGAGTAGATATACTTTAATCAGTTGAAAATCCTCTCTACACCGAGTTGTCCATGCAAAGGGTGCCCCTTTCTTAAGTAGATGTTGAAAAGGATGTGTCTTATCTACTAATTGCACTATAAATATTCTGATGGATTGTAGTCTTCCTTGTAATGTCCTTAGCTAACTAAGATTAGTTGGTGGAGGCATGTCTATGATTTCTTTTACCTTGGCTGGATCCACTTTAATGCCTCATCTAGAAATGATATAGCCTAAAAGCTTTCTTGACTTCACTCCAAACACACACTTCTTGGGGTTGAGTCTCACTTTATACTTCTCCATCCTTTGAAATACCTTGTCTAAAACCTGTAAATGTTCTTCCCTTGTCTTGGATTTAACTATAAGTTCATTGACATAATCCTCCATAAGAGTGTGTACTAGATCATGAAAGGTGGTGGTCATGGCATGCCGATAGGTTGCTCCAACATTTTTGAGTCCAAAGGGCATAACATTCCAGCAATATGTCCCCCAAGGATAGGTGAAAATTGTTTTAGGTTGGTCTTCAGTTGCAATTCTAATCTGATTATATCTTGAAAATCCATCCATAAGGGACAACATCTCATATCCTATTGTCATGTCAACTATCATGTCTATGTTAGGAAAAGGGAAGTCATCCTTAGGACAAGCCTTGTTGATATCTCTAAAATTGGTGCAGATGCGGATGCCCCCAGTTGGTTTAGTGATTGGTACAAGATTGGAAATCCAAACTACATAGTCAATTGATCTAATGAAACCAACATCTAACAATTTCTTGAGTTTTGCCTTGACTAGGAAAGCAATCTATGGATGCATTTTCCTTAATTTTTGTTTCACTATTTTGGCACCTATTTGCAAGGGCAAGTGATCTAGAACAAGTTCAGGATTCAAACCAGGCATTTTTGCATATGACCATGCAAAATTTATCTATCTCTGTGCAAAGAAGTTGTGGAATTCTGGCTACTCTTCTGTTGTCAATGATGCTATAAAATAAACCAGTCGAGGATTCTCTTATGTACCTATGTTGACTTCTACTGATTCTTCAACTAGCATGGGTGAATTTTCCTATGCAATGGGGAGAATATTCAAACCTCCATCCTTAGGTTCCTCACAGAGGTTTTCACCTTCAGATGCATCCTTTCTTTTTACTTTTGCATTATCTAGAGGCACCTTTTGGTTTTCACCTAGAGACTCATCCTTTTTATTTTGTTTGTTCTTTTTCTCTTTTTTATGACTAGAGGGTTGAACAAATTCCCCAAAATATTCTTTGTTATCCAAGTCAATGGTAAAACCAGCCTTGTGATCACCATTAGGTATTCCTTCTCGTAATCCTAGGAACTCAACAATTGCTTCGTCGTTCTCAGAAGTGTCTAAGATAGGTGTGTCTTATTGGTCCCAATCAATGAGTTGGGGATAGACTAAGGGCATGCCATCATTAGAGTTATCAAAGTTTAATGGGGTCAAGGTAAGGACTGAGTTATTCATATGGTCACAAAAGCCTTGTACTAAGTCCTGTTTGCTCTTAGGTTTAGATCTAGGTGGATTAAGAGGTGGGCTTAATGCCAAAGTTTGGTTATCTAAAATAGATGGATCAAGTTTCCAAGAGGTAGGATCAAGTGATTCCCAATAGTAGTGTTTAAACCATTTCTCTTTTGTCATATTCTTTGGTGGACAGGAATTCAATGGATTTGGTGAGGATCTCAACATTAAGTCAAGTTATCCAAATAGCTTGTCAAGGTCCATGGAAGAGGTAGAGGATAGGGAATCCCACTCATACTCGTTGGAGTCGAGGGAGTCACAGTGGTGCTGGTCAGATGGTTTATGAGATGTCTCAATATATTTTGAAGAACTTACTTCCTCGAGTAAGGGTGATGTGGCACTAGGAACACCAATCTAAATCGGTTGAAACCCTAGCCCTAAGCCTTTTGGCCATTGAGAAACAAAGATTGGTTCAATCCTTCCATCTTGATTTAAGCCTAACCCGCTCTTTCCATCATATCCCTTGCTCTACATAATTTGAAAACCTTTTCCATATAGATTTGTAGGAATGTGAGCAAGTGAGAGAGGTTCTTCATTATCTTCCTTATACAACCAGGAAGTGACATCTTCTGCATCTATGGCCTCTTTTCTTAATTCACCCCATTTAGTGAAAGTTGTTGTGGGAGGAATGTGTATAGTGACCATATATTTTCTCCTATCTGATGTAGGTAAACCGTATGACTTAGGAGGAATCAAATGGGTAACACAATAAGATGTCTTCATGTAATATTCTCCACAACCCTTGTCTTGGATCTCAACCCTAGGAGTGGTAGGAATTGAGGGAGAAATAGATGTTTGAGTGTGGATGGATCAACATAGGGAGATGGATTGGATGATGAGGCCTCTTGGTTTACTAGCACTTGGAATTGGGGTATCTCTTTTAGATTGGTGCAATATTGGAATGGATCTGGGTCACCATCTATAGTTATTTCAGTTTCATTGTAAGGGAATTTGAGGCACTGATAATACGTAGAAGGGACTACTTTCATGGCATGAATCCATGGTTTGCCTAGCAAAAGGTTATAAGGAAGGGTGAGATCCAAGACCTAGAACTTTGTCTCCATTACCGCAAGACCAATTCTGATAGGAAGTGTTACCACCCCCTTTGATTTTCCTTCCTCATCATCATAAGATTTTATGACAATACTTTTGGTGGTGTCTACAGATGCTTCTGAGACACCTAAGGCTTTAATTAGTTTTAAAGTGCACAAATTTAACCCTGCTCCTCTGTCTACCAAAACTCATCTAACTTTGGTGTCATCCACAAGGACTTCAAGATGCAAAGGATTGTTATGATTTGTCTTTTCAGTTGGTAGTCTTGTTTGGAAAATGTGGCATGATGGTTATTGTTCAAATAGCCCACCATTTCCTAGAAATGTTTGACATCAAGATCATTAGGGACCGTGGTGTTTTGTAAAGCCTTATCTAGATGGATTGATGCTCAGGAGAGATACACAACAGTTTCAAGATTGAGATTTGGGTGGGGGTTTTCCCCAACTGGTCAAGTAGGTTATATTGTGACTTGGAAGGCTATGGTGTTTGTTGCAATGGAGGACCTTGAATAGTGATCTTTGTACAATGAGTGTTGACTAGACACTCAGGATTTGTATTGATAGTAATGGTATTGATATTCTCATCATCGACACAAAGATAATGAATGGTTTTGCCACTACTATAATCATACTTAATAGTCGCATAGTTGGATGACATATTGGTCTTAGTACTCAAACTGGGGACATTTCCTTTCCCATGGTCATGTAGTGGATGGGAAAAGACTTGATGATCAATGTTTGATGACTTGTTTCTACCCACTAACCTCAATTATTATCCTTTCGAAAAGATCTTGTATGATATTCTTCAGTTGGCAGAAATTTTGTAGGTTATGTCCCTTAGTTCTATGATAATAACAAAAGGCATTGTCATCCCACCAAACTGGTTTAAACTATCCTAGATTGTCTTGTCTTGGCTCTTGAGGTTGTATGAGATTATGTTGTAATAGTTGTTTGAACACAAACTCAATGGGTTCCCCTAAGGGAGTGAAATCATGTTTTTGAAACCTCCTTTGTTGCAGACGTTGAGTATTTTGGACCATGTTGGATGGTTGATTGACAATATTAAGGGTGTTGGCAGAAGTATTAGGTCCTCGAAATGTGATAATTGGTTCCGTTTGTATAGTTTTAGCGTCAACTACACCATCATTGGTGACGTTTTTATTACGAGACCAAAATCTATTTGTCATTGGATGTCTTTTGCACAATCGGATTTCTATTGGATGTTGATGCCTTAAGTTCACCTTTTCCAATGAGATCCTTTTCTATTATAACCCCTTTTCCCACTAGTTCCGAAAAAGATGTACAACAATGTACCCTTAAGTTACTCCTTAGTTTTGCATGAAGGTTTTCCTGGAACATAATGACTTTTTGTTTTACAGGTATTTCGACAGGACACTGGCTAGCTATAGTCCTCCACCTCTGGAAGAAAGTAATAAATGTTTCACATTCGTCTTGTGCTGTGTGACACAAGGTTGCTATATTTATCTCATGGTATATGTTGAAGGAGAATTGCTCAACAAATTTCTCAACCAATTCACCCCAAGGTCTGATGCCATAGTCTAGACCTAAAAACCACTCTAGTGCAATTCCTACAAGACTTCTTGGAAATAGTCTCATAAGATACGTGGGGTCATAAACGACATCAATTCACATGGTAGAAAATTCCCTTATATGTTCTATTGGATTCCATTTGCCATTGTACTTAGGGAGATTCAGTATGACATACCCGTGAGGGAAAGGGGTCATGTACAATGATCTATCAAAGGGAAATGGGAATATGTCCTTTGTTGAAAAGGATTTCTTAGTTGACACCACCATGTTATCCATTTGCATTTGTAGTGCATGCATTTGTGTTTGTAAGATGTCAACCTGGGTCAAGGATGTGCTAGGCGGATTATGCAGATCAGTGTATGTATTCTGAAATCCAAAGTCTCGTGATGGGTTTCGATTGAATATTGGTATTTGAGGTGGGTTTGGATTCATAATGTTGGTAAACATGTTCTGGGTCAGAATCTACATAAAATGGTTTTGACTTGGGATTTGTGTGAATAGATTCGAACTACCCATTTGGGAGAAAGGATTCTGACTGCCAGTCTGGGAGAAGGGATTTTGATTCAAAATTTGGGTAAATGGATTCTGATTGCCAATCTGGGAGAAGGGATTTTGATTCAGAATTTTGGTAAATGGATTCTGATTGCCAGTCTAGGAGAAGGGATTCTGATTGCCATATTGGAATGAGGGAATGCCTCTTGTTTGTGTAATCTGTGGTATAGTACTAGTGACTTGAGCGCTAGGTATGGCCATCGACTGTGGTATGGTGCTTGTGACACTAGCATTAGGTATGGTTGTTGACTGTGATATGGTACTTGTGACATTGACATAAGGTGTAGAAGTTGACGTTTTAGGCCTTTTACTCCCAACAAGAGGATCAAAGGGAGTGGATGATGATGCTCCTATAGTGAAATTACATCCCAATATCATGCCAGACATACCAAATGGAGAAGTATGGACTGTTGTACTATGTGTAGGTGTGCTAGATGGCATGGTTGTGCTTATCTGAGGTATAGTAGTACTAGCAGTCATTATGTTTATCGCTTGTGTAGGTTGAGTTTGTAAGGTGCTAATATCAAATCATGTAGGTAAGGTAGCACCTTCAACTAGCAATTTGGCTAAGTATCATTGATGATCATTTGCTAGGTAATCATCTACAAAAGAGGAAAACTTAGGGTCTTGTGCAACAGCCTCTATGTCTTCTGTCGTAATTTTCCCTTTAGTGTTTCTAGTGGTGAATATGTCTAGTAAATTCTTGTGAGGTCTTGAAGAAAATGGGTTGATGAATTTTTTTGGGTTTGACATCTTTTCTCTCTCTTCTCTTAGACCTAGTTTCAACCATGTAAGACAAGCTCAATATGCAAGGAATGCAAAACTATGTCTATGGATAGTATGACCCTAGTCTATGCTTTTTGGATTTTTTGAATGCAAAATAAGGAATGTTCTAAGATGGGACTAGTCTAAATGACAATATCTAAAAATGCAAAGTCTAACCGAGCTTCTAAGGTAATCAATTTCGTAAACCTAAGACGAGGGTACCAAATACCTAAAGTCTAACCAAGGTGTCAATTTAGTTATGTCAAGGAACCATTGTAGGACAAGGATCAAAGATGACTTGAGTCTTCTAACTAGATTGATGAGCTAGGCGAACTCTCTGTAGGACAAAGGATAAGATAATAGGACTAGGTTCAATGACAAATTTCATTGACACTATGATTTTTTCTAAAGTGCAGATGATGAACCTATCTTAAAGTTTGTAAAAGTGACCTTCCTAGAAGTTTAATCGCAAGGTAATATGTACTCTAAGATGAAACTAAAACTGGGAACTAAGACGACTATAGTTATGACTAAATGATACCTAGAGGATACAAAATTGAGCAAATCATTTCAGGTTTCTGTTCAAGGAATGCTTGTGGAAAGATAACTGAAAGACTGGTATAACCGTGTTGACTGGACAATAACTATGAATTCTAGTTTTCTAATTAGGAAAATGTGTCACAGGATTTCATAGATGCGGTTAAGTTTAACAGTTGCGGTTAAGTTTTACAATTGCAGTTTTTTGATGATCAATTGCATGTTTTGGTAAATGTTCAGTGTTTGACTCTGGAAGATGCAGTTAAATTTCTAACAAATGTGACTCGTAATGGCAATTGTGACTCAGAATATAACATATACGGTTTTTTGCCAAGAAAATTGAGCTAACCTGGCAGATGCGACTCTATGTTAAACAAATGCGACTGATACTGATAGATGTGACTCAAAGTTAAATAGATGCAACTATAAAGATCAATTGTGACTCTCTGGTGAACATTTGCAACCCTCTGTGTATTTTTAGTGATTTGAGATATTAAACTAATGCTATTTTTTGTGATCAAAATCTGGAAAACAAGGACAATCATAAGACAAAGTGTTTTCAGTTTGATTTTGGACTCAAAGAATGTGTAATTTGACAACAGACAAGCACATCCTAATAGGCCAATAGGCCAAAGGTTTGTATACTTGGTATAGCCAATCGAAATACCCCGGATTGGTGATAAACACCTTTCCTTCTCGAGAGCAGATAGCTTAGAAGTTTGGTGGCATTGGCTCCCCTCCACGGCTCATTAACGTCATTTGAGCACACCAACTTCAGATTCTTTGGGAAATGACCTCCCAAGAACTACTATCTCTACTCAAGGGGATCAGTAGTGAGTGTCTTTGGGCATGATACTGTACCCTACACTATACCAAGCAATAGCCGAAAAATGGTTGGTCTCTAAAACAAAAGGTGTTTAGTACAAGCATTTCATTCGTAGGGCATGATCCATGCGGTGAGAGTCCCCTTTTGGATCCAACTTGTCAGAACCATACGCGTGATTCTTGGGATTTCCCCAAGAATCCACTTTTATATACTGGATGGAAGTCCCTCGGGTTCAGGGTGCTACCGGTTTGAGTCGTCCTAGGGTGAGTAATTTTTCCCACCAGAACAGGCCCAAGTTCTAGAGTTGGTAACCGTTTCTCTTACACCCAGGATCGTACAGATGCACAAGGGGAGAGGATACTTCGATGTACCAAATCATGAGGGTAATTGAATAGTTGTGCTTTCACACCAAACATAGTAGAAACTTGTTAATTTTAATCCAAATGAAAGATTTGCTACACTACCAAACAATTTGTTTCAAAAATTTAACTAAGGTCTTCAACATGCATTCTGCAAAAAGATTCATTAGTAGTTTTCAGTATTGTCTTCGTCAATCGTCCTGCAAAAACTCGTTAACTCCTCAAGAAACACGCTAAAAACAAAAGATTAGTGAAATTAAAACAATGAAAGGAAACTATAAATTGAAAATCTAATTCTAAACTTTTACCAATTGGATGTGTCATTTTCTTTGTCAAATGTGTCTCAGTATTTTACCAGTCAGTTGCAGTTCAGGAATTGATAGATGTGTCAAAGTTTGTCAGATGCATCATTTCTAGTGTCAGATGCGGTTCAAAAAGAAAATTGTGTCACTTTGTCACACCGATGCGTCTTTGAATGTCAATTGTGGTGTTTCATCAAGCTAATGCATCTTCGAATTTCAATTGTGGCGTTATGTCAAACTGATGCGTCGTTTCATACAAAAACCTGCAAAATTGAAATAAAAGTCTATGGATGCATGAAGATGGTGTCTTCACGTCGAGTTCACCAAATGTAATGTTTAGAAAATGTGCAAGACAAGATTAAACATGCAATGCAATCTATGCTAAGCAACAAAGAACAAAGGAAGTCAAAAACATAAATAAAACTTGAAAAATCTCACCAAATTTGTATGTATTTCCATGTATCATCTCAATTTCCCTTCTCCATTTTTCCATTCTAGTATAATTGCCCTCAGATTTTCAAAGTTCATCCAAGTATAGCCTATGATAATGATTTAGCAAAATATAAAAGATTCAAGATAGTTGCTATAGAAATTCATAAGATTTCGAGAGACATTGGAATGATGAAAGACAAATCAATTTATAGAAAATTGATTATTTGAACAACAGGTTAGGATTGAAAGATCAACGGACGGTTGAGATCGACAGATTAGACATGCATTATGATAATTGTTAGTAGTGACATGAGTGATATAAATTAGAAATAGAAATAAATATTAAATAAATGATTTAATCTTCAAGTTTGGTATTCGAAAACAAAAGAATTATCTTTGCATAACAAAGATAAAGATGGATTAAAGCAACTCTCAGTTCGAATGCTTGCACTAGAATTAATTATTTAAATAAGAATATTTAATTAATCTACATGTACACACAATTGAGTTAGCACTGGATGATTGAATGATTTGACGAAGAGATAACTCAAGAACGCCACTCAGACATTAAATCAAGAGTTAACTAAGCGATTAAAATAGATCTTTGAGTCAAGTAAAAGTGAATACTTAGATAATTTGCACAATCATCTAAATATAGAGGAATGCATTAAAATAGGATTTATGAATTAAATAATTAATTTAATTCAAGATTTGATATTGGAAGATTAATTAAATAAACAAGATTTATTTAATTAAATGATGAAGGGGTTTAAATGAATAATTAAATAAATAAAGAATTTATTTAATTATAGTTGAAGTATGATAAAGAGTAAATTAAATGAGAATTTATTTAATTTGAGAAGAAGAAGGATAAGGTTAATTAGTAACATAATTAAATAAAAAATGTTTATTTAATTAATAAGATAGAATAAAGAAAATGTGAATCAATTAAATAATTGAGATTATTTAATTAATAGAAAAATTAATGTTAAGTTGAATTAATTAAATAATTAGGATTATTTAATCATGACCATGAAGAATACAAATTATTAAGAATATTGAAGTTGTAGGCTCAAACCAGATTTCGGTGTCTACAAGGTCAACAACCATTCAAATTATTGGACAATAAGCATTTGGCAGTGTGTTAAGGGATGAAGGGAGTGATGGGTGGATTGTATTAACAAGGCCTAGTTTCAAGAGAAGAAATATGTTGTATAAGACGTCAAGTCTAGTTTTGATCATGCAACTACCAGTATAAGGAAAATGGCAAAGTGTGACAGTGACAAGGTCTAGTTTTAGGAATAACACATCCTGTATAAGACCATTGGTTTTGATTGCTTTGATTGGTTTGATTGATTTGACAAATGACTAATTTGACTTGGAGACTTGTTGGCTTGCTTGTCTTGTGGATTCATCCTTTGTGTTTGAAGTTCAAATGATTATGTTGCATCTGAGTTGACAGTGTCTAATTTATTTTGATTGACCTGCTGAACCCTAAAAGATTGACCTAAGGGGCCTTAGGGGCTCATCGACAGATGACCTTGCCTACATAGCAATGCACAGAGACCTAGTTCAACATGACCCTTTACTTTGTTTCAAAAACAAAGGAACAAATCATGATTTTATTTGAAAACACCTAAAGATTGACCTAATGCCTCTAGGACACATCAACAAATGGTCTTGCCTATGTCCAATCACAGAGGCAATGTAGTTCGACAATGACAAAGACTAACATGACTGACTCTAACTCTGTTTTTGGGAGTTTTTGAAAGTTATCTGAATGTTTTTGGGTTTTTCGCATGTTTTTGACATTTTTTTTGGATTTTGAATTTTTATGATATTTTTTTATTTTTGAAGTTTTATGATTTTTTTGTCTTTTTTGAATGTTTTGATTTTTTTTAATTGTTTTGAAATGTTTTTATTTTTTTGTCTTTTTCTAAATGTTTTGATTTTTTTTGTCTTTTTGAGTATAGTGACCTCCAATGATAAGTGTAGAATCTAGTGATGATGTAGGTTAAAGATATTGCCCCAATTGGGTATAAGACTAACCAATAGGGATGGGATGATACAAGGGTTTATTATGGACGAAATATGCAGGAGAAAGGACACAAGATGTCAACCATTTGGAGGTCATGATAAAGATGACAAGGCTTGATGATGGATGTCAAATGGGAGATGATGGAAGGTAAAGGAATTACTCTGGATCAAGGTGGAAGACTAGATAGAGTGATAGTAGATGACGAAGCAAGGACTGACTACACATGGTGCCTATTTTCCAGGTTTTCACTATGTTACTTATCCAAAGAACCACTGATGTGGTTTTCACTATTAGATGAATTTTTTCTCTTTACTATTTTTTTTAAAGACTTTTTCTCATTTTTTTGTATTTTTTCAAGACATTTTCTCAATTTTTTGTAATTTTTTAACGATTTTTTCTCATTTTTTTGTATTTTTTAGGACCTTTTCTTATTTTTTTTGTACATTTTTTCAAGACTTTTTCCTAGCTCTCCAAAGCTAGGTATAAAGTTGATAAGCACCAGATCTGTAGACAACCTTGACGATGCCCTGATCCTATGTGGATGACCGTGTTGGATGAAAGGACCCAATCTAGATGATGAGTGCAAGTGGAAAATATGATAAATGATAGATGTGGCAAATGAAAGAGGCCAATTTAGGATCCATAATGTGCACACTATGTGGGACATTAGGCTTTATTTGAAAAAGGATCTTGTGTGACCAATGAGCTAGAGTATGTGAAGGGGTCGTTGTCAAAGTTCCATCTCAAGACATCGCCAATGGAGTGATATGAAAAATATGTGAACATGGATGGATAGAATGGAATATATGGTATGAGTGAGAGTGACATGGATACAAACCTTGGATCAATAAGCCCTTTGTTTGAATTTTTTTCTTGATAGATGCCCCTAGTGATTTTTGATGGAGAGGCATACTTGGAGATCAACTTTTGCTTGCTTTCACTTTTGACTTTTATTTTTGATTTGTCTGGTAGCTTTTTATTTTGGCTAGGGGACATTTCTAGATCTTTTTTTTCTAATAGCTTTTTATTTTGGATAAGGGACTTGTCTTGATCCTTTTTTGTTTTTGATTTGTCTCTTGATCCTTGATATCCTTTTAAAGATAGCTCATTCATCAAAGCTTTTAATTTATTCTTTTCTTGAGCTATGACTTGTTGATCCATGTCTATGATGTGAATGGATGTGAGTGAGATGGATGAAATAGGTAGAGTGACATGAATGTTTAGTGGATGAATGAGAGTGGTTATGCCATCAACGGAGTCTTTGGGACTATCCTTTTTGGTACTACTAACATCAAAGGAAGATTGCACATCCTTAATGACTTGGAATGATGGCTTAGTAGAGGCCACAATAGGAGATGCATATCCTAGCTTAGGGTAGGTGGGATGGAAGGATGATGATTGGATATCCTCAGTGGGATCATGATTAAAGAGTGGGTTATCATAGATGTACTAGTCAAACAAGGGGTTATCATAGATATGAAAAGCTTGAGTGGAAGTAGATATGGAAAAGGTAGGTGTATCATCAAGATCCCTAAAGGTTTCAATCCAAGAATGGGCATCTTTTTGTGTTCCTTGTATAGCTATCTTGACATCAGTGTTATAATTTTGAACCTTTTTAGCAAGATCAACATTATGTTTTTCTTGTAAATTATCCATACGATATTCTCAACATTCCATATCATGAAATTAAAAATTGGGGTTTGATGGTGGGGTAAATGAAGTGGATGATTTGGTTAATGAATATGGATCAATGTAGCAAGATGACGCGGCTTCTTGTTTGACAGGAGCTTGGAATTGAGTAGTCCCTTTTAGATTGCTACAATATTGAAAGGGATCAGGATCTCCTGAGACAGTAATTTCAATGCCTTCATGAGGAAAATTTAGACATTGATGGTAAGTGGATGGAATAGATTTCATGGAATGGATCCATGGTCAAATGAGAAGTAGGTTGTATGGTAGTTCAAGATTAAGACTTGAAATGTGTTATCTAGTATTGCAGGTCCAACCTTGATAGGTAGTGTGATAATGCCCTTGGAAGAATGTCCTTTGTCATCATAGGCTTTGATGAAAATGATTTTAGTTTTATCCACACATGCTTTACCAGTTTTAGAGTGAAAATGTTAAGTCTGACTCCACCATCTATTAAGACTCATCTTACCTTGTGTTTGTTGACAAAGACCTCAAGGTGCAATGGGTCATTATGGCTTGACAAGTGGGTGTTGAGTAATCTTTTTCAAAAAGGATACATGGCAAGAGTTGGAAAAATATCCAACCATGGCTTTAAATTGGTTGATATTTAGATCAGTAGGGATAGAGGTTTCTTTCAAAGCCTTATTGAGGATAACTTTGTGTTCAGGTGATACATGCGGAAAAGCCCAAGGATGGAAATCTGTGTGGGTGTCTTTCCCAATTGGTCAACAATATTTTATTGGGTTTTAGATTATGGTTGCTTTGGAGGAGGACTAGATATGGTAACCTTAGCCCTGTGAGTAGTGATGGCACATTAAAGTTGCTTCTTAATGGTGATTGTGTTAAGATGATTGTCAAAAACTCAGATGTGGCTAATAATCTTGTAGTAAAAAGAGGCATTGTTATAATTGGCATGGTTGTCTGTCTTTTGACCTGAATTCAAGGGTTTTCCATAGTCTTGTAATGGATTCTTGAAAATTGTATGGTCTTTATTGGAAGTTTGTTGTTGTCCCTCGACCTCTATGGTACCATTTTCAATTAGGTCTTGAATCATGTTCTTCAACTAATGGCATTATGAGGTTTTATGCCCTTCGATGCAGTGATAGTCACAAAAGGAAATGTCATCCCACCAAGAGGGTTTAAATTTTCCTAGGCCATATGGTTTGGGCTCTTGGAGTTGTATGAAATTTTATTGTACTAGCTTCTTTAAGATAGATTCAATTGGTTTTGGTAAAGGAGTGTATTTTGTTTGTGGGTATTGTCTTGGTTGTCTTGGGGGTCCTTGTTCTTGATTATTTTGGATCATGTTAGTTTCTTAGTTAGAAACATATGATGTGTTGTTATTCATGTTGAGTGCTTTGAGAGTCAGTGTGGGACCTATTCTATTCACAACTTTTGCATCTATGACTCCATCAGTTGTTACATTCTTATTGTGGGACCAAACCTTGCCTTTTTCATTAGAGGGTTGTTGGTTGTGTGTATTTTTGTTGCCATATGTAAGTTCACCTTGGGAGCTTATGACTTTTTTGAGTGTCATTCTTTCTCAAATAATTTTGCAAACGTAGCACAATAATGTACTTGTAAAGTGTGTTTCAATTTTCACTTGAGGTTTTCTATGAACATGTCCACTTTTTATTTTTTCAGGGATCTTGATAGGGCATTGACACACCATATTGTGCCATCTTTGGAATAAAGTAATAAAGGGTTGTCCTTCATCTTGTGTCAAGTGGCATAAGGTAGATATCGTGACATGATTTTCAATGTTATAAGCATAATTATCCAACAGTTTATTGGTAAGGTCATCCCATGACTTTATAGACCCTTTCAGTATTAATGCAAACCTTTCAAGTGTTGGTCCTATAAGACTTCTAGGGAAGAGTCTCAAAAGGTAGGAGTGATCATATGTGACATCCACACAAGTAGTGGTGAATTCTCATATGTGCTTAATAGGATTTCTCTTCCCCTTATACTCAGTGAAGGTAAGGATGATATACCCAGGAGGGAAAGGGGGCATGTATATGATAGTGCCATATGGGTAGGGATGTAAATCATGTGATTTGTATGTTTTATTGTTTCACACTTACATCCCTTCTACTTACTTTTGTACAATAGCCAATTGAGCAGTTAAGGCGTCTATTACAAGATTGTTGGAAACATTGTTATGAGGTCCCCTATTTGTGTTGTGTGGTCCCATTTTTTGTTGAGATGACATGTTTTGGTTTGAAAAATTGTGCATATGTGGTGGATTTTGTTTTTTTCTAGGAGTATGAATGTGTGATGTGTAAGTTGGGATGTGAGAAGTGATTGAGCTATGTTACATTTGTTGGGTGTGTTTTTTCATGTATAGTTTAGTTGCCAAGAAAGGAACCATGTGTGTAGCCATATGATATGTTAAGAAGTTGTGTCATTTGTAATCATTGTCCTTGTCAAAAAGGATTATAACCATGTGAAGTGTTTGTATTTTGACTATGTGGGGCATTCATATTTTGTCCTTGCAAGGTGTTTGAATTGACATGAGAACCTTGTGACATGGTTTTTGTGTTTGACTGAGGTCCTTGGATGAGAACCCTTCTTGCCTTAGGTCTACCAAGGATGTTAGATGTGGATTCCCCTATGACCAGAGATGATGACCCAAAAGGAGTAAATGTTGAGCCAAAGGGTTGCATTATGAATAATGGTTGTGATATGGTTTGTGTCATGGGTTGTGACATAGTTTGTGTCACAAAGATGGATGAAGTGCTGGTAGTTGTGGTACTTTGGGTTGTTGTTCCAATGGATATGGAAGTGTTAGGTTGTGGTGTAGATTGTCCTTGGATTTTTTTTGTGTTGTTCTTGGTTGATGTTGCTGCTTGTAAGGTATTGACATCAAAACCCTAATGTATTTTAACTCCATGTAAAAGCTTGGCTAAATATTGCTGGGATCCAACATGACAATTTTTTCCACAAGAGAGGCAACATCAAGATTTTGTGTAGTAGCCTCTACTTCTTCTATGAAAACATTTCCATCCTTGTCTCTAATAAGGAATTTCTCAAAAGGATTTTGTGTCTTTGGTTGTTTATAAGATGTAGAGCCCAATTTCTCATGGTCATGACTCTCAAGGTTGGTATTGTTGTGAGGACCATTAGTGGTATTGTCAAATTTGAGGGTTATAATGTAATTGTAAAGGTCATCATCATCATGGAAAGATCCATTGCTCGAAGTTTCTTTGGCAATCTAGTTTCAACCATATAACGCTTTCTCAAAATGAAGGTGGAAAGTATGAGACTAAGACTATATTTTTGGTATTTTTGAAATAATATATGCCTAAAGATAACACAACTATTTTTTCAGTATTTTTTATTTTTTGAGGATAAAAGATGTCTAATGCATGCAACAAGACTAAAAGTGATAATGATAATGTTGGATGTTATGAAAATCCTCTTTTAGGTCTAAATGTTGTGGTATGAAGGATGCAAATGACCAAGAGGTGATGGATAGCTATAGTGAACTTGAGGGCTTAAAAACTTTTGAAAGATGTAAGAATAGGATCACTAACCATCCAACGGTAAACCAATGTTTCAACTAGGATTGTAAAATGGCCTTTTTCTAGAACAAGTGAAAAGAATGACAAGGTGAGTTTCCCAACTAGACTTGTGAGTAGGAAATTATCACCAAAATGACAAAGGACTAAGTTAAAAAGTGACTTGGTCAAATGACAATCTTTTGCTGAAGAAATGATTCATACCAAGGTATAGAGAGTTCTTGTTGGATTCAAGCAACACTAAAAGGGGGGGTGAAACAGTGTTGTGCAATTTTAACCCACAACACCATGACACAAGGATTTTTACATGGAAACCTGGTTAAGGGAAAAACCATGGTGGAGGTCAATCCACAATTTGAGTACTCAAAATATAAGTGTTCTACAAAATGGGGAATGCACTTGCATTCAGGCACACTACCTAGAGGTCATTGCTCAAAATTAGGAAGGCTCACTACCTTGCAAAAGATATGGATTACAAAAAAGGTTGAACTGAGAAAATAGTATCTACAAATGCCTGATTACAGTTCTGGTTAGGCTCATATATCATATTCTGGACCTTCTGTTTGATTCTACACTTCGCTCTACTTTGTCTTAATTCGCCTCACAAAATCCTCTTTTGCAAAAATGAAAATCACTCAACTTCTCTTCTGATATTCACACATACATGATCAACACATATCAAACACCACACATACATATCAAAATGAATTAACCAATCTCATATATATACCCACTACCAAGAATTCAGTCACTATATGTCGACTTTAATAGAATAGAAAATATCTTCCAATTGTCGACTCAAATCATGAACAACATTTAATGCACATGCACCAAAGTTGGCCATAGCATAGTTAGGACCCAAAAAATATCTCCAATATGAAAATATTTAAAAAAAATTGCTTTATACATCCGAAACATCTTACATTCACTTAGTCGGCCTTCATATACTGATGAACAAAAAATTCAATGACCGAATCTCCTAACTCGTACACCACTTGATGCGATAGCACAAAACTTGAGAATAACACATTTCATACCTTTCATGAGATCCACAACCAAAAATGATAAACTGGTAATGCAAACCACTTGAAAAAATCAATTTCAACCGGATACCCTATTCTTTACTTTGTCTTTCGATATAGTCAAATACTGCAGTGCAAATCGGATCAATAACTTAGGTTGCCATCAATGACAACACTAGATGCCAACAGTTCTTCTATCCTAAAATCCACAAATTGACAAGCCTAAAAGTCTGAAAAAGGTAGCCTAATGTGATGTTTGGATATGCAAGTAATGAGGATGCTAAGGTACCTAAAATGGTGACCTAATAATGGAATGATGATATACAAGATGAATGGAGCAAGTTTCTAGTTTTAAATAGGAATTAGAGCAAGGAGTTGGTCTAAAAATGGATCTCAAAGGTTTGAATCTTATTTTGGCAATATTTTGACTTGATTTTGATTGTTTTATTTGAAAATGTTGCTTGGTCTAAAGCTATGAAGTGTTAAAAATTTTAGGTGTTTTTCTACTTGTTTATTTGAAAGAAAGACACATAAAACACAATGTCCTGAGTTTTTTTTTATTGTGAATGTTGTTTGACTGTTGCAATAAAATAACATTTAAGCACAAATCCTAGGCTGGTAGAGACAATATTTGTTGGATTCCCACTTGGATTTCTCCAACCAAAATTATTCAAAGCATATAGTTTAGAAGTTTGGTGGCACTGGATCCCCATTACATGGAACTCACTTCTCAAGTGCACCAAACTTTGAATTTCCAAAGACTTGAATATCTCAAGGAATTTTCTATCTCAACTTTGAACTATGAGAGTGTGGGACAAATTCAGAGGTTTGACCTCCTGCAACAACAAATAAAAAGATTTTGGCTTCTAAAAAAAAGAGGTGTCTACTAGGGGATTACCGTGAATAGAGAGCCCATCTGTAATAGATTGAGAGCTGGGAGACCCACTCCCACTCTCATCACCAACAAGTTTCAATAGACTGAGGGTCTCACAGCTTGGCTTTGAATGACACTAGCCAATCCTTGGGGTACAACTTTCATTCTCTTCCCTTTGACAAGCCCACCAGAAAAAGTGCTCGAGGTCGAACCTTGAGGTGATGAAATCCCCAAGAAATCCTCTACTAAAAATAAAAAGGATACCAATGTGTATTTTTCATCACCTAGGATCACACAAGTGTGCAAGGGGAGAGGATACATACACACTAGCTTAGGTAACACACAATGTGCAAGCACACCAAACATGGAAAACAAAGTTCCTTTTAAGCACTAATCAAAGTGTGATCTAATATAAAAAAAAAGAGACAATGTTTCAAGATTAGATTCTCTGACAATTAAATCTGCAACAAATCGATTAGTAGTTTGATTCAATGTTCTTTGACAAAAGAGAGTTTTATTATTTATTTTTTAATTTTTCAAGTCTTCTACAAATGAACCTACAAAAAAAAAGCCAAAGATTAACCATATAATCAAAAATTAAAGTAGAAAGAAAAAGGCATATTTGATCTAAACCTTAACAAGCAAAAATCTAATTAACTTAATCCTAAATTAACCAAAATCCAAATTAGTCAAATTTCACAAAATTAATTAATCTAAATTAATCAACACTTAAAAATTAATCTAAACTCAATTAAATGTAAACTATAAATAAAATATAAACTATATACTTAAATTTAAATTAAAATTAAATCTAAATTAATTTAAATCTAAACTAAAAGTAAATTAAATTTAAAGTAATTAAATCTAAACTAAAAGTAAATTTTAAATCTAAACTAAATCTAAATAAAATTAATTGCAAGATAAATTCAAAATAGAAATAGAATGTTGCAGGATACACTCAAAATGGACTATTCAATGCATGAATACATGATACTGTAAAAAAAACACAGACTTTAGATCTTCCTTAAATTATATTCAATGACTATTAATAGTGAATGACAACTGTAGATTTTGGATGCTCTGAAAATGTCGTGAATGGCATATATACAAAATGGGAAATAGTGATTGTAGGATTGCATGATGCATTTCAAAAGGTGTTGCTATGGAAATGCTTTACAAAAACATCAAGAAGATGTAATTAGCATGTTTAAAAATACATCCTCCATGGCACTATGAAACAGTCAACAGGAATCCATCAATAACACTGAATGAATTAAAACCAGATCTTAAGAAAAAGCTTCTACCAACTTGATGCAAGGATAAAACCAAATCAATGGCATCTATAAAATGGAAAATGTAGAAAATTCAAGGCTAGACCAGTCACAATGATAGTCAAGGAAACTCCAAGAAATATGATAGTAGCCATAGTGGTTCTGAAAAGAGATACTTTGATCTCCACCTCAAATCAACCAAAATAATTCATGACTTACACAAATATTGATAGTAGTAGAAGAAAACACAAGCATGGGATCCTCAAAAGAATGTATAAACACCACAAAACTTCCATTTAATAGTCAGGTTAATGCAAACAAATGTTAGTAAAATTATTTGAATCTTTGTAATCTACACTTCAACTATTCGCTTGAGAACTCATTATGGTGGTGGAGACTATGAACATGGCAAGGTTCAGTCGAGGGATACCTCTATAAGGCATTGTCTTTGAAAGCATAAGCTGCAATAAAAAAATGGCTCAATAGATGGCTCATTGTCATTGGGCGATGATGGAATGGCGGGTCCATGGAAATCTTGGAAATATTAATGTGGTTATAGTGATCTTGATGATGGTGCACTTCACCTAGTTTTGTGACAACTGCATGGCGTGGAGAAAGCAATAAGTGATTAATTTTGAATGGTATTGTGAAGGGGCTTGCGTATTAGAATTGTTGTGTGCTCAATGGATAGTACGAGCAACATTTCTTGCGAGGGAAGTTAAGTGCCTCATGTAGAGGTTCACATTTAATTCTTATTCAATAAGCATGAGAAATTTTGCATGCATAAACTACAGTAATTTTCTTGTAGAGAACGCATGGGAGCAAAAGTAAATTGAGCAGATACAAGCACAATTTCTGCTAAAAGATTATTTGAAATCCATGAGAAAGAATATTGTTCTTAAAGAAGATTAATCCATAACTTTTTAAATAAAATATGAGAAAACTAAATGAAACTATTAAATCTATGAATCAAAACAAAAATATTTTCACGTCGGATTCATCATTATGTGCATGTTGAAAATGAAAAACTAATTGAAACTTAACCAAATTCAAAGAATTTCCAACATTACATCAATTATTTTTTTCTTGAATGAAAGCACATGCAAAATGCAAATTAAACTATGCAAACTCTAAAACAAATGCATTCAAAAGAAAATCAAATCCATTGTTCTTCTATTCACCAAGATCTTGACTTATGCATTTGGTGCTCTTAGATTTTTGCAAGCACAAATGCAACAAGAGGCTATGATGAATGGAAGAGAGGATTATAAGATTGGAATTGAATCTCGAAATTGAATGTGCCTTTTGGTGAGAAGAGAGGGCTTATATAGATGTCCTCACAATAGATTGAAGCTGTGGGAGAGATGTGGGATTAAAGAATGCAATGGAGAAATTAACAATTATCCCATATTCTTTAATCAAGTGCAATTGATTGAAATATGCGAGACAAATAGGAGGATTTATGATAGGGTGGAATTATAGGAATTTGAATTAAAAGTGAATTTGTGAATTAATGAATTATTTAATTAAAATGGATTTATATATTTAAATGATTTAATATGCATGGATATTTTAATGATTAATGCAAATGGAGTAATATGAAATAGATAAATAATTGATTATGTGGATGGATAAATGCTTTAAATGAATTAATGAATGAATAGAAGAAAGTATTAAATGAATCAATTAAACAAAAAATAATATCCATTTAATTAATAGACAAAAAATAGGATGATTGTGAGGACAAATTTTGAGTGTCTACAGTTACGAATCATGGTTTGTTCTTTAGGAAGGAGGACACTTACATCTGAAGGAGGATATTGATATCCTAACCCTTTTGTATCTTCAATTGTATTTTTTTCTAAGATTTGATTATTTCATGTTCACTTGTTGTATCACATCCTTGTTTACTTAAGATTGTGAATCCTTTCCCATATGTTTCTTCTAGGTTAATGGGAGTGTTGGTCACTTTATTAACATAAAATGGTTGATTTTTTTCTTGACCAGAGGAGCTAGGCTCACGTATTGTAGGGAGCTTAGGTTCAACTTTTATTTCAACTTCAAGATGTAAATAACCACATATCTCAAGTGGTGGTCTTATAGGGGGTGTTGGTTGTTCCATGGATGGATTAAATGATGCATTGTTTTCAAGGTTGTTAAGGCATTCATTTAAGAATTTATTGATGTTGTCATCATCTTCTCCAATGATGTCAACATCATGAGGAGGAAATGCATTAGGAGTTGAGTGAGCATGAGTAAGTTCAATTTCATTAGGGTCATTTCCAAAAGAATAGCTTGAAACATCCACCAGGGACATCCATAGCTTACCAAAGCACATATCCATGATTAAATGCAATGCAAGAACTTAGAGTAAAAGGTCTAAATGCAAATTTGAGATTATGCAATGTACTTAATTAACTAAATGAAAGTGTATGCAATGAAATGGATGAAATATAAATACTACAAAATGAAATGGAAAGTTATCAAGAGCAAACAAAAGCTTAGAAATAGAGTTTTGAATTCTAGAAAATACATTTTAAAATTCATCCTAGGACTAAATCACACAAAGGTATGTATGAGTCCCAATGAGGGTTTTTCTCACAATTTTCAAAAAAGAAGTGATTTTTATGCTTTTTGGTTTGGATGATTTGTAGAGTAAATGTAAATGCATATTTTAGACGATTTTCAATGATGCAAGATGGAAAAATGCAACTTATATGCACTTTCACTAATGAAAGAATTAGAAACCATAGAATGCACACTAACTAATGCAATCCCTAATGAAAAGTCAGTCCAAGCTATATCTAGGATGATAATGCACTCCAAATTAGAATTATGATGTTCTAAATGCAAGTTCACCAAAGTGAAAGGTGAAAAATTGTTTGCTTCTATGCTTGGGAGATATAATAACAATCATCTTTACTCTCATTCAAGGAAAACCCTAGAGATCTCAATCTTAGGTATGTAAAGGAGAAAGAGATCTTGCAATAGGGATATCCTATGGTCTAATTATAAACTAAAGAGGGACTCACCACCAAGCTAAGGCTTGGAAAAACTAATGAAATGAAAGACCTAACACTTAAACCTAATGCAATGCAATCATTCACTAAAGGGTGATCCCATAATAGTGGTTTACAATTTTTGGCCAAACTGGACACTGAAATTATTATTTTTAACTAAATCTTCACATTCGGGCACCTATAGCGGCTAAACTATGAGGAATTTCAAGATGGTGCAAACAAGAGTCTCATGAAATTTTGTCTGTAGATTCTAAAAATATTTTTTTCAAAATTTTTGGAATCAAATTGCACTTCTTTTTCCATCTCCCACCAAAATAGATTTTTTTCAGAAAACAACATTTTTAAAAAGTGACGCACACCGTATAACACATAACTTTTTTTCCATGAAGGATAAAATTCTATTTTTTTCAAATTTAGATTTGTAACTCTGATATCTATGCTTCCACTTGGTTAGATAGTTTTTATTGAATATTTTTTCCATAATCAAGTTTCAAAGTCAAATAAATTACAATTCAGACATAACGCACTGTATAACATGTAAATTTTTTTGTATATGTCAAAATTTTATTTTATTTTTTTTGTTGGATCAAGGACTTCAATATCTAGTGCACTCATATTTTTCATTTTTTTTTTTGATAATCTTTTATTTTTCCACATGTGAAGAAAAAAGAAATTCATTTTCGATGAAAAACCTATGTTTAATAAAACTTAAAAAACAAATACATAACAAAACCAAAACATATTAAAATTATATTCATTAGATAGCTTGTTCTGAGGAATACCATAATCATTTCAAATAAATTTTAAATGAATTCATTTGATCCCCCAAAATCTAAATCAAAAGTGATTTTTTATCAGCATTTTGATAGGTGTAAAGGAGACACATTTATAGGTATGGTTTAAAACTAGTGAAGTTCTATCCAAGGAGGTTTGATCTAAGGTGATTTGATCAAACCCTCTTCAATTGGAATCCTTAAAATGGAAATTTTAAAGCTTAAATCATTATATTTTCTAAAAATATGTGATTTCAGCTAAAATTCGTTCCTCTCAGGAATTGTAAACCACTATTATGACAACACCCTAAATGACTTAGAAAAGCATGTAAATCAAAATAGAAAGCTAGGAGATAAAAGATGTGCACTTGGAAACCTGAAGAGGACTGGATGAAGACTTGAAATGCTAAAATATTGAATTTAATGCTAACTGGGACTCACATGCTAGACTAGGTGATTTACTCTCAAATTAAGGTTTTTGGGAAAGAACAAAAATTTGGTAGAGATATGACTAAAACTCTTGAAATCTATCAATTTTCCTATACTGGGACTCATACGATAGAAGTGGTGTATCAATCCAATTAGGGTTTTTTGGAAATTCAAAGTCTACATTTCCCTTCATTGTTTTCTCTATCCTTTCCACTTGATTTTCAGATTTGAAACTCTTATTTGCAACCTGTAGATGTCTTTCAATGATCTTCAATGCAAGGTGACAACTTTGACAAATTTGAACAATTTGACAAGTATCTCCAATTTTTCTCTTTCATATTTGTTGAACCTAGATCTGCAAATCACACACTAAAGAGAGGGAAAAATGTTGTTTTGTTAGTGGAAAGGAGTTTTCCTTGGTAAAACCTCATTTTGGTAATCAAATTTTGAAATGGAATGAAAAAAGATGAAGGAATGATGAATGAACAAAATATAATGTTGACACTCACCAAACCATAGCAATAAAGTGCTACAAACATGTATGAAATGGCTCCAATGGATGTAGATTTGGACCCTTGCTAAAATGTGATAGATATTGACTTGAATCCTAGCTTGAATCATGAAACCATTCATCAAAATTGTTAGATAAAAAAAAATGATGCATGATGACTTTGACATGATGCTTGATACTTGAATGATGCTCTATAACACTTGATGATAAACCCTTGAATTCTCTTGTGAACTCCAATTTTCTATTAGGAATGCTCTCATGAAATTATTGTGTGAAAATGAGTGAAATAACCTTGCATTTATACTTGTTTATGCCAAATTTCCGAAAATTACAACACTACAAGCTAACATCAAATCTAGGAGGATTAAATCGTACCAAGAATTTGAATTAAATTTTATTTTGGACCTCACGAGACTCATATGCCAGAAGTAGTGTATGAGGCCCATTAGGCTTAACAATGGGACACATTTTCAAAATTGATTACAATGATGCAAAATCAAGATCATGGCCCAAAACTTTAGGTGGGACTCTTAAGCCCAAGTTCGTATATGAGTCCCAGATCACTAAATTTGGGCCACATAACCTAAAAAACCTGGAATTATGATTGGAATTTGATTTATGTTGGGATTATCCTTGGAAAGATGGATTAAATGAGGCTTGTAGATGTAAAAAAAGGTCAATTAAATCATAAAGAAGCCCAATTATTTATGAAAACCATAAAACAATGTGAAAGTGTGGTACAACACTTTACAACACCTTAAATAAGGTACAATTAAGTTCATTTAGCTCATAAGGGCCCAAGACCTTATGTGAATGTGTCAAACACATTACAACATTAAATAAAGACAACATTATGATAAATTTGACAAGGACGGCCCAAACAAGCAAGGAAAAGTAAAGGGATACTTTTTTCGTTGCCACATATGGCCACCTTGTGCTTTTCTTGCCTGTGGCACCATCTTGTTTGTTGATGGGTGTCAATCATATGAATCTTTGCTTGCCTCATGAAGCTTGAAGTTCATTGTTTTGTGGTGCCTATTCAAAGTTATCGGGAGGTATAGATTTGGTATGGTTAGCATAGGATGAGAAGTCTAAACATGGCCATGAATTTCTCACTATACTGTGAGAAGCTAGTGTACAGAGGCATAATTTTCTCACTAAGCCACCCCTTGGATACTGATCCAATAGACAACTTGAAGTTTTTTTGCCTCAGAGTGAGTGTGCACTTTTGGAAAATAGCTTAGATCTGATCCACATCACATTGGACAAATGGTCGAGGCTTGATCCACCTATTTTTATTTTTATTTTTTCTTATTTTTGTTTTTCTTTCTTTGACATTGCATGTTTGTGTATCTTATTTTGCTGCATATCATACACCCTGTTTGTGTCCCTTTGTTCTTATTTTGGTTTGACGTAGGATCTTAGATCTTGAGGGCTTGACCACCCCCTTTATATTTCTTATCCTAGACCATCTACATCAATACACTTGGACCCCTCTTGAATCTCTACTTTAGTGTGAGTTTGAAGCAAGTTCCTCCTCTCACTAAAGTGGGGGCTAAATGTGGTAATGAAAAAAGTGTCCCTTTTCCTTAATTTATTTTGGAATGTTTAACATTAAAGTGAGCCTAATGTTTCCTTGATCTAGTGTTGTAATGCGTTTTACAAATTCACATTAGGTTTAGGGCCCTTTTAAGTTGGATAGACCTAATTTTTTCCTTAATTTAATGTTGTAAAGTATATTTATTTGCACTTTCACATTGAGTTTTGGGCCCTCTTGCATCTATGACCTTCATATCATCATTAATAGGCCCCTAATATCCTATATTATGCATCAAGAGGATTATTTCAACCAAAATCCTAACAACATCAACAACAAAAAATTAATTTTCCAACTCCCTAACATTTCCTCCACTTGAAAAATCTTGGTGGGACCCATTCACCACCTTGGCCATATGAGTCCCATCAAGATCATACCTATATGCCATAGGTGGCATATGAGTCCCATTTTGCCCCTTTTTGTGGTTTTAAGTGGGAAATCAAGGTTTTAAGTTCAAATTTCATGAATGTCGGCCTTTGGGATCTAATAAATAGTGTAGTGTAGAAAATTGTACGTTATTGAAAATAGTACAATTTCACACTTAATTTGGACCTATTTTAGTACCCTTGCATTAAATACCCCTTTAAATCATCATTAATAGGCCCCTACGACCCTTTATTTCAGATCTCGAGGCTTATTTAAACTTAAAACTTGACAAAATCATCGAAAACACAAAATATTAACAACCCATGCAAAAAATATAGGGTGGGACTCATATGCCACCTTAGGAATGAGTCCCCCTAGGTGGGACCCATACACTAGGAGTAGTATATGAGTCCCATTTTGGACCTTTTTAGGGTTTGAATAGGAAATTCAACTTTTTAATTCAAATTTTTGGTTGATGTCAGCTTTTGAGATCTAAATATTGGTAAATTAGGAATATTTTATATATAAACAAGCTTCTAAAGTCATTTTTCATCCAAGAACCAATTTAGAAGAGAAATTTTAAGATCTAAGCATTCAAGCATTCTTCACAAGAGAATTTGAGAACAAGTAATCAAAAAATTTGAAGCTTTTGAGTAACATTATTGTGTTTTTATAGGTCTTCAAGCTCACTTTCATTCAAGAACTAGAATTGTCAAGAGTTGATTATGGTTGTCTATGGTGAATCATGGTGGATTCTAGGTTGGGGATATGCAACTATCCATCAAGCCAGGTCTAATGACTTGTTTCCTAAGTGATTCCCTCCTCCATTATCACTCTACCTTCAACCTAAGGAAGCCACATACATTACTAGGGCTCATTTGAGTGATTATAAATCTCTCAAATTGAGTCACTAAAGTCCATGTTTCATTTTTGCATCTCATTCTAGCACAGTAGATTAGGGTTGCATTGCATTTTGGATTTCCTAATCTTAGAAACACTTAAGGTTAGGGTTTACATTCCTATTTACTTTCATGATTCATTGTTTCTATCAAGGTTTAATAAACAAACTAGGGGTTTGACCAAGGAAAACCACCTATAAGAAAATCAACAATATATTCTATTTTGTATGTCATTTCATAGGTTTAGATATAAAAATTAGTTTGGAAGGGAAGAGAAAATATTGTAGCATAGATCTAAACTTTGAATTCCCAAAATAGTGGAATGAGACTAATATGCCAAAAGTGGCATATGATTCCCACTATAGGAAAATTTCTAGATTTTTGTAGATTGAATCGACACTACCAGAAACCTATTATAGACCAGAAACCCTAGTCTATGACTAATACACCAAAAGTGGTATATGAGTCCCAATGTGCCCTTATTTTAGTTTTTTTAGTGTTTTGGACCTCATTCTAGGCATATTCAGATTCCCAGGTGTACACCTTTTATCTCTCATCTTCCTATTTTTATTTACATGCTTTTCTAGGCCATCTAGTGAATGATTGCATTGTATTAGGTTGAAGCATTATGTCCTGCATTTCATTAGTCTTTCCAAGCCCTAGATTGGTGGTGAACGCCTCTTTATTTTGTAAGCACACCCTAGGATAACCCTATTGCAATATCTCTAGGATTTTCCTAGTGAAAGTGCATATAGGTTACATTTTTGCATCATTAAAAATCATCTAAAATCTGCATTTTCATTTATTCTATAGATCATCCAAACTAAAAAGCATAAAAATCACATAAAAATTTCTAAAAATTGTGAAGAAAACCCTCACTAGGACTCATACATCCCTTTGGGCGATTTAGTCCCTGTGTAGATTTTAAACTACATTTTCTAGCATTGAATTCTCTATTTTTGTGTTTCTATTTGCTGCTATTAATCATCAATTTCAGTTTGTAGAGTTTTTGTTACATGCAAATCATTATAGTTAACATAGTTTACATTCATTATAATTGTGGATAGAATTAGATTCGTGTACTTTTCATTTTCAACATTAGGTCATAGCTCAACTATATTAGATTACATTTGGAATTTGTTAGAAAATAAAACCAAAAACATCTACAAACCAATGAACCACTTGGAGAAAGCATAGTTATTTGAGTGTTTCAAATCTCTTTTTCGAAGTTAACCTAATCCTCAAGCATTTCAGTAGCAATTACTTTGACATGTTAGATGAATCCCTTGAGGAGTTCATCTCACAAGGTTCATCCACTAAGGCTTGTTACAATAAATTGAAAGCAAAATAAGTTAATGTGATTCAACCTCAACTTATCCTTTACCCACCTTCACACAAACCTCAAACTCAAAAAAACCTTGTTTTCACCCATGAACGACCTAAGAATTTTTTTTGTAGAAATCAAGTTATAATACCATTGATCATACATATAACACTTAAAAAATTCCACAACCAGAACAACCAACTCCAAAAACCTTACCTTTGCCTAATCCCATCTTGTCTAGTGCTCCTCATTTTCCTTCGCATAGTGGGAAAGCATATGATCTTTTTGAACAACTTAAGAACACTCCTACAAACATATCCCTGTGGGATCTAATTCAAAATTCACCTAATTATCAAAATATGCTTCAAACAATCTTGCAACAAGTAGTGGTTCCCTCTGGTACAAATGCAAGTGATGTAACAAATTTAATAAAAGGAATGAATACAATTAATGTGGACATTACTCTTCATCAACATGAGCTACCTACTTTGGAATTGAGAAAGAAAAATGATGCCTTCATGATAATAGCCATCTATATTAGGTTAGGAATAAAATGAACCCTTGTTGACAATGGTTTCACCCTTAACATGTGTAGTATGACCCTTTTAGATAGACTTGGCATGGAAAAATCAAGAATTCAACCTAATTCCTTATTGATTCGAGGATTTGATAATATAGGAAAGTAGCTACTTGGTGTGATTAATTTACCTATTACAGTTGGAAAGGTTACCTTACAAACTCCTATTCATTTCATGCCTCATTATATTTCATATAATCTTCTTTTAGGAAGACCTTGGATTCATGAGATGCATACAGTGCCTTGAGCTCTTCATCATATAATGAAGTATGTCTATAACTATAAGGTATACCAAATTGAAATAGACCTTGAGCCTAAAATTTTGTTACAATTTGAAAAAGGAATGACAATTCCTCTAAACACACTGATTCCAACATCAAACATTAAACCTATACAAGAAGAACTAGAGATGGAAACTGTGTCAAAATTATTTTAAGATTATTGGGGTCCTTTAGAATTCACACCTCCATTTATGGGAGAATACATAATCACAAAAAAAGAAGATGAGAAACAAAAGCAACCAATGGTTATGTCAACATAGAACTCAGAAGAAAATTCAAAAGCATATACCTCATCTGTTGTTGAAGAAGATACAAGCTACACAACAAAATTTGATGAGATAGATTATCAACAACCACCAAACTTGAAAGAAATGAAGAAACTTTATGGAAGAGGTTATGAGCTTATGAAATAACTGGGCTATAGTGGAAAAGGATGTGGAAAGAAAGAACAAGGCATCTATGTTCCTATAGAACCTAATATGCAGGAAAAAAAAGTGGTTTAGGATATTTCCCTTCTAAGATCACACAAGCAATGAAAAGACCATTGTTAAACATTAACACCATCATGTGTAAACCTAAAATCAACCTCACCTTGAAGCATCCTAAATTGCTTGATATGACTTGTGAACCATCATGGGAATGCTACAAAGATGATGAAGCCTTGAAAGAAATGCTAGGATTTTATGACAAACCATATACTCCTCCTCAAAAGAAATGGGTTACATGTGCTATGATTAGCACCAAGAAAAAGGATGAAGAAAAGGAAAGTAATGAGATTGACATGAAAAAAGAAGAATACAACCCTAAATTTTGAAAATAAAGTGCACTTCCTCTAGGAGATACAATTGACATACGAATGGAAATTAATGATAAAGAGAAAGTGATTAAGATAGGAAAGTGCCCTAATGAAGATGAGCAAGAAGACCATGCAACTTTTAATTATGACTTTCCCAAAAAAAATTCTTGGAATTATTCAGATATGCAAAGAATTGATGATAAGATAGTGACACACAACATAGTCCTTGTTGAAAATGCTAACAAGTTAGAAAAAAGATATGAAAGATGAATCCTAAGATAGCCTTGCTAGTTAAGGGTGAGATTGAAAAACTCCTCAAAGCTAGTTTAATAAGACCTATAGATTATTCTCCTTGGATCTCAAAAATTTTCATAGTTGAAAAACTTGATAATTGTATTAGGATGTGTACAGACTTTCATGATTTGAATAAAGCATCTTTCAAAGATGACTTTCCCCTTCCTAATATTGGAATGATAGTGGACCCGACTACATGACATGCTTTGTTGTCATTCATGGATGGATTTTTTGGGTACAATCCAATCTTTATCAACTCTCAAGATTAGTACAAAATAACATTTATGATTGACTAGGGAACATTTTATTGGGTAATGATACCCTTTAGATTAAATAATGTGGGTGCAACATATAAACAAGCTATGACATTAATATTTCATGATTACATACATAAGATCTTTGATGATTATGTTGATGATATTCTATCCAAATCTCTAACTCGAAAAGATAATGTGAATGTCCTTCAAAAATATTTGAGTGAATGCAAAAATACAACATGAGATTAAATCCAAAAAAGCATGTCTTTGGTGTAGATAGTGGAAAACTTTTAGTTTTTCTCATATCTCACAGAGGCATTGAGGTAGACACAAAGAAAATTGATGCTACAACTACCATGCCACCTCCGAGAAACATCTCTCATTTGTGTACCTTACAAGGAAGAATTCAGGCTATCCATCATTTTGTAGCATCCCTAAGAGACCAAATGTTACCATTTACACATCTCCTCAAGAAATATGTACACTTTAATTGGAATGAGGATTTTAAACAATATTTTGAGAGTTTGAAAGATTATCTTACCACTCCACCTATTTTACAACTTTCTATGCAAAAAAAAAACCATTCATCCTTTACACAACAACATCGGCCCATGCCCTTGCAACATTGTTGGCTCAACAAGATGAAAATGGGTAAAGAACATCTTGTCTATTACATTATCCAAAATCTAATTGATTATGAGACACAATACACAACAATAAAGAAACAATATTTGGATCTTGTATTCGCTACTAGTAAGTTGAGACATTACTTACTAAATGCTGAAATACATGTGATGATGAAATTTGATCTTTTAAAACATCTCTTCACTAAAATAGATTTATCAGGATGCTTAGCTAAATGAGTTGTGTTGTTAATAGAATTTCACCTTAAGTTTTTTTAAAAAAAAAGAAATTAAAGGAAAATCCTTAATCGACCACCTAGTGGATGCTCCCTCACTCCTAACATTACCTAATAAAGAAGCATTCCTTGATGAGAATCTATTGACTATTTAGAAAGATGAAGAAATGTGGGAGTTATACATTGATGGTTCCAAGTGTAGAACAGCCTCTAATGCCTGGGTTATCATAGTCCCACCTACAGGAAAGCCTATTCCCTTATCCTATCACTTAAAATTCTTATGCACCAACAACACAACAGAATAAAAAGCATTAAATTTTGTCTTACATGCCATTTTAACTTTGGGGGTTTGAGATATTAAGATATTTGGTGATTCCCAATTATTCATTAAGTGAATAAACATGACATATCAAGCAAAGCATGATAAATTATCGAAATACAAGGATCTCACAATGACTTTGTTAGAGAAGTTAGAGTCATTTACCATTGATAACATCCCATGAAAGGAAAATTGGCATGCAAATGCAATGGAAAGTGTAGCTTGTCTTATATCCCCAGGTGATTTCACTATAGTGGTTTACACTTTTTGGGACATCCTAATTTTTTCTTGAATCACATATTTTTAGAAAATATAATGATTTAAGCTTTGAAAAGTTTCATTTAAAGGATTCTAATTGAATAAGGTTTGATCAAACCACCTTAGATCAAACCCCCTTGGATAGAACCCTGCTAGTTTTAAACCATACCTATAACAAAGTCTCCTTTACACCTATCAAAATGCTGATAAAAACCCACTTTTGATTTACCTTTTTGGGGATCAAATGAATTCATTTAAAATATATTTTTCTTAAGTATATAGTCCTTATTATAAGCTTCCCAAAAATTATATTTTTAAATATATTCAATTTTATCATTATATTTATTTTTTATTTCTTGTGAATGTAGGTTTTTCACCAAAAATAAAGCTCTTTGTTCTACACATGTGGAAAAATAGTATACTATTAAAAAAATTCTAAAAATTATGTTTTTGTTAGGTATTGATGTCCTTGATCCATTAAAAATTAATAATTTTGATACATATAAAAAGGTTAGTTTGTTTACGGTATGCCTATGTCTAAATCGTAGTTGGTTTGACTTCAAAACTTGATTAAGAAAAAAATATTCAATAAAACACTAAGAAACCAAATTAACATGCTAGATATCATAGTTACAAAGCTAAATTCAAAAGAAATAGAATTTTATCCTTCATAGAAAAAATATAATGTTGTTTACAATGAACATTACTCTTTAAAAATGGTGTTTACAATTTAAAACTAGTTTTCAAAGGCGATGGAAAAGAAAGTGAAATATAATTCAAAAAAATTGAGAATAAAATAAATTTATATACAAAATTTCACAAATCACTAGTTTGCATCATCTTCAAATTCCTCGTGGTTCAACAGCTATAGGTACCCAAAAGTGAAGATTTAGTTAAAAAGAAATTGTTCGATGTCTAGTTTGGCCAAAAATTGTATTCCAGTATTGTGGGATCACCCCCACTCAAGATCCTTAAAAGGATTTCATATTGATTGTCCATACCATTATGAACCCATCAATAGAATCTAGAGCCAAATAAGTATTATAAAAAACTATGGGAAGCTCTAGTGAATGGGATGCACCAATATTTAATTATTTAAAAGTGGGTACCTTTCTTGAAACCACAACTAAAAATAATTGAGATCATCTTCACAAACTCGCATCTAAGTATATAATTCTAGAAAATGTGTTATACCAAACATCCTTTAATGACCTTTTAGTTAGATGCCTTAAATAATTTGAAATCCCCATAGCACTTGAAGAAGCTCATGTAGGTGCTTGTGGTGGTCATTTTGGAGGAAGATCATTAGTTGAAAAATTATCCGCATAGGATACTATTGGAGACATATGGAAAAAGATTACTTCGACTATTTTAAGAAATGTCACAAATGTCAAGAACATAACAATTTGATTCATGCTATCACTTTCGAGCTTCAAGCCCAAATTCCTATCTTGTCATTCTTAGTATGGGGACTAGAATTGATTGGAAAATATCACCTCCTTCTTCAGTTGGACACATATTTATAATAACTACAATAGATTATTTCACAAAATGGGTAGAAGCCATTCTCCTTCATTCCACAAATATTGATATTATATGTTGTTTCATAATGGAAAGCATTATTGCTCACTTTCGACTTCCTTCCATATTGGTTTCAGACAATGGGACACGATTTAAGAATAATGACATGAAGTTCTTAGAAATGTGTAACATCCATCATCATTTCTCAAAACCTTACTACCCACAATCTAATGGTCAAGCCAAATCAACTAATAGAACCCTTGAACAAATACTATTGGAAATAGTAAACAAACACAATAAGGACTGGGACACACATTTGACATACAAATTATGGGCTTACCATACTAGTATAAGAAAATCCACCAAAACTACTCCTTATAACCTTGTCTATGGTACTGAGGTGATAATTACCTTAGAGTTAGAGATTCCTTCCTTAAGAATTGATCTGCAAGGACTTATTGATGATAATACTTATAAGGAACAATTATTAAATCAACTTGAAATGTTGATGAATAGTGCATTAATGCTCTTGACCATCTTCAAGCTTATTCTAGAAAATTGCAACGTAGTTACAATGACCATGTCATCCTTCATGTATTCAATAAAGATGATTTGGTGTTATTAAAAAATCAATGTAACGTTAATGCCAACCTGACTGAAAAAGGAAAATGCATCCCTAATTGGTTAGAACCTTATATAATTAATCATAGTTATGGTTCCAGAGCATACGTGCGCTAATAGAAAGGGATGGTACACCTCATAAGGAACCTATTAATGTCAGACATCTGCACCATTACTATGTCTAATCTTCTTGAATAATATGAATGATAAAGTAGTGGTATTAGAGTTAATAGATGACTATCTATGTGCTCTCACATTGATTTGTTCTTGAAAAATAATTACTTGTGTGTCTTGAATACTAAAGTAATTATTTAAATTAATTTTATATAGTTACTTTAGGTTTCATGCTATTCAAGTTCATCTCGTCTGTTATGTTAGATTAGATCCTTACATGCATTTAATGTTCTTTAATTATATCATAGGTTCATTTAATTTAGTATACCATACTTAACCACAATGTCACATCTAAGAGAAACTAGAATAGTTTTAATTAGATCACATAAAGCATGTTAAATCATGGAGACATTTATTAAATAGTCTTGTAAAGATTATTTGATAAATCAAATTTCCATTTAACATTAAACACATAAACATAAACATCAAATGATTAGATATATATATCAAAATTTTAAGTACATTTCATCAATATATACAATGCTACTATGGTCTATGACTATTGCATCCCTCAGAATATGGTGATTACATATGTCTAGAGACAATCCATTGAGAGAAAGTGGTATGCGATCATGATTGAGAACTGATAAGAGCATCCAATGCATACTATCTAGACCATTTTCTCATTCAATATCCTCTCAACACTCCTTTGCTAGGTGATCTTTCTTTGTCTGTAGCCTAGCTACCTCTACATGGAGTATCTTAACATTTGCTAGACCTTGAGATGACCAAATCTCCTCATAGGCAGCCTCCGCTTGGTCTACATGCCAAGTAGCACCCTCATATGCTACCCTTAGTCTGACATATGGCTCAAATATCTCTCGATCTCACTCCACAATGGGTGAGGGGCATGTAGTCTATAACATCATTTCTGAGAATGGGTGACACTATCTCTATAGCGACCTATTGGTAGAGGTCCTGTGAATCTCTCCCAACACCTACAAGATAGAAATTATAAAAAAAATTAGTACACATCATGACATATATATACATATGGAAATTAAAAGCATAATCATTAAAGCATAAGCATAATCATAAATAAAATCTCATCACCTAGGTCTCTAGTCAACTGTGTAAAGATAGACTTGTCCTATGTAGGAAGCATGGAAGATTTGCTAGCCTCTCCATGCTCAGACACCTTTAGGAATCCAATACTTTGAATTTCGTACTGCTTTTCTCAAATTATCATCACTTACATAACTCACATTGATCTCACATCTATCTTGCCTCTTGCTTGCATCTTACAATGACATTACTCTTATTTATATCAACCTCAACCTTGAAAACCTTCTCCAAGGTCCGCAACTATCTGTTATATTTGAATTTTCAAATTAGGCTAGCACCTAAACATTCCCATAGTGGATAGGAATGAAGGTGACCCAAATAAATCATTAATTAGGACCCAAATCAATCCCAACACATCTCAACATCCTTTCAAAATCTTCACATGTAGTGTTAACACAAGGTTGTCCAATACCTCTACCAAACACCATAAAACATTAAGTACATGCTTCCTTAAATCAATACGAAACTTTGAGAAAACAAAATTCACTTGAACACATTATAGAATAAATCTCAAACTACCTAAATCACACAAAGACTTCATTCAAACTCACAACATAGAAATAATTTACCCTAGAACATTTGGTTAACCCTATTCACACACTGACACATTAAACACGTTGTGCTATACCAAATCAAGTGAAACCTTGAATTCTAAAAGATAAAAACATGATAATCCAATTTCCAAATCTACACAACTTGAAGCATATGGAGAAATGCAAAGAAAATAATTTTCTCCTAGGCCACAAAAAACATCACAAAAAAATGGTTCACACATTGGTGAAAATATCTCACTTTGTACAATGATCCATAAACCAAAATTCTGAATATAGAAACTTATAACAACCCTGAACAACATATCAAATCCACATAGGAATAGCATAAACTTATAAGAAACATAGAGCACAACCCAGAGCACATTTTGAACACTTGGACAATACTATTTTCTTTGTTTATCAAATTTTCTCTAAATTACTTGGAAACTAAGTACTAGGGACATCATCTCGGCTTATTAATTCATTCCAACTCATCTCCATACATTGCAACATAAATATAGCTCCATGTACTCACAACAGTTCCTCAATATCTCAATTACACATGCACAACCTGCAATGACTTATTTTCCTCTTTTTCGCAATTTTCTCAATATCCTTGACATTGTCATCATGAAACACACTTCCCTAACACATAGTTGATATCAATGACAACACTAGCCTATTGAAATCCTATTGAAATTAATGAAAACACCATCAAAACTGCAACACTTTTTACCCACCACCACTATAACAACTGTGAGAAGAAAGTAAATAGTTCTCACAATAATATAGAAATCTCCAATATTTAGAAGAATAATAGCAACCCTTACATTAGGAAGCAAAATGCTAAAGTCGTCTAACTTTTGAAAGGATCTATAGATGTCTTTAATTGAATTCATATTAGAAATGGGATTTTGATAAGTCTTTCACTAGATTTCTCCAATCTTGTTCTAGTACCCATAATCTATGTGGATACAACCTCTACACATAATAATAATAGATATTAAAATCCATTTGCAACCCAAAAATCTATTGCAAAGATATATCACCATTGGACACATAGAAAATATGTGAGGATTCATTGAAAAATAGCTTTGTAGCTTAGATGACATTAGTAAATTAAGCCTCATATCCTTACCATCAGGAGAAATATGATCCACGGTCATGTTAATAAGACACCCCTCTTGATACTCAACAAGGGTTTAATAAATAACATTGAGGTAAATAAATTTAAAAATTAAGTCCATAAGGTACTTACCTTTTCATTATTATTAGATTTATCCTAGTTCACAGGAAAATTTCCCTTAAAATCTCTTGTCATTATCATTTGATGATTATATCTCTACCAAACCATAGATACATATGGTTAAAATATGAAAGCAAGATGACATCATTCGATCCACTGTATACTCCACCTTTCCATCACTTTTGATACACAACCATTTGATCTAGGGTATGTGTAGGATCATGATGGGCCAAAAAGTGGCGATATGTAAGTGATATGATAGCCCATGTGGCTGATGACTTTTTTTTACCCAAAATTGATGAAACAAAAAGGGTTTTTAAAGGAGATTCTCAGCTTTCCACCAATACAAATTATGTTTTACTTTGAATTTAATAAATAATTATTATTCATTTTCTATTTGAATTACAACTAAAGTCCTGATTGATAGGCTGATTGAAAAACATCTATAGCTTTCAAACGGTATCACATTTTTGAATCTAAAACATGCCACATTTCATGCTTCAAATGCTATAGGATCAAAACAAAATTGAATTTCATGAAGTTTTGACCAAATTAAGGTGCATTATTACGAAGTTTTATATTTTTAAAAGTTGTAATAAAAATTCATAATTAATTATTTACATGGAAAAAATTACAAAAAAATATGCATCACATTGGGACATGAGTCCTCTACTTACATCTTAAATCTTATAAAAAAATATTATCATTTTTTTGTGGTTAGGGTTGTCAAACAGATACCTACTTCATATTTATTGACTAAAATTTAAGTACTACTGCATTGAAATTTCAAAATTTCACTGAATAGATTTTTTATTTTTTAAAATATACCTAGTAGTTTAGAAACTATATTCAATTTGCTACAAATTCTATTCTTACATATTTTTGAAATAATATAGATAAATTAGTCAATTTTTTACGTCAAGTTTCCTAACCCTTATTTTTTTTATTTTTTTGCCACTTAAGGGCCTGTTTTTTCCATGATGATCCTGCACATACCCTCTAGACCTTTTCTTTTGTGGAACATCACCATTTAAATGTTGCAATTCAAATTAAAATTCAAAAAGGGGCTCGAGTCAAGCAACTTGTCCCTCAAATAGAGTAACAACTTGATAACCAATGAGAAAATATGCATCATCGTCAATTAGAGTAGTTCCCTATCAATTGATCCTTAGCTAGCCACTCCTTAATTTGATTGGAATTGTTCAAACTCCAAAAACTAGCACTAGGGGTAAGAGAGCACCACATTGGAGATCACATTTGCAACATTTTTTCCTTCTTTGAAGATATGAGACATAGAGAAACCTTCCATGGAAATGAACACCGATTTTAAATCCTAAATAAGGATATTAACTTTCTAGAGAGACTTGAATAGGCCATTAAGTTAGTAAATGATCAATTTAGAATATCCCTCAATGATTGTTTTTTAAAAGCCAAGTTATCATAGCCTTATAATACCTCTTTAGGTAACAAGATCCTCCACCTCCACACTGGTAGCATGGCCAATACATTTATCATAAGCTTTTATACACCTCCCATTATGGTCTCTTATCAAATAACCAACAACAACCATCCCCAAATTTCCTTTAGAACAACTATCAAAATTTAGTTTAAATGAATCCTCAGGGGAAGGCCTCCAAAAAGTCAGTTTCCTAATGAGCATATTGACCTAGTAGATCTTAGTTAGGCCTTGATGAGACCAAAAATCTACTTGATTTTGATGTCTATATAGTTAGGCATGGTTTTTGAGAAGACAAACACTTTTGATTTCAGTTTCTCTATAATTTCTTGCTTTGTGCAATAAAAAAACTCTTCAATATTCCCCTAATTTTCTCTTAAAATTACATTGTTTCGTTCCTTCCATAGATGCCAAAAAACTAAGGGGGGGAACCTATTTCCAAATATCCTTAGTTATAGGATGAGAAAAAGGACTAAAGATCCATTGGATCACTAGCTATTTTAGGTCCCCCAGAAACACCCAGTCTAATAAGATATTTTGTCAAACCAAAGACCATATATCCCTAGTGAAAGGACAATGGATGAGTAGGTGATTGATAGATTCCTCTACCGAAAGATAGTGAACACATTTTTTCATAAATTGAAATCCTTTCTTGTTGAGAAAATCAATGGTGAGGATTCATCCATGTACAGTAGCCCACCAAAAGTAGTTTACTTTTTGGGATGAGTTTGGCATCTAAATAAGATTCTAGTTAAAATTTTGATCAACTAAAGGGGAACCTTCTAATTTGTTGTAAGAAAATTTAACTAAAAAAGGCCCTTGAGGGGTTATCACACCATATCCAACCATCAAAATCACCTTAAATAGCCAAGAAATAGTCACTCAAGAGGGAGCTAAGGTGGAAGACAATTCAGAATGGGGTAGCACATTGCTACCTCTTCTTAATCTTATATCAATAACATCTTGTTCAAAGTTTCTCCATCTAGGAGTCTCCTAAGACCAGTTGACATACCCGTAGATGGAAGTAGCATAACGACTTGAGAGGTATTTTTTTAGGGGAGATAACTTGCCATTAAAGATAGCTTAGGATGATTTCCCCACACCTCATCCCAAAAATTGATAGCTATTCCATTCCCTACCTTCCTTTTAAATCCTTACTATAGAAATTTTCTAGTTTTGAGGATATTATTTAGAAAGGAATACCTTGTTGGTAAGTCTTGGGGGAGCAACAGGAAACCAGGGGGGTTATTCCCCATATATTTAGCATTGAGGATGCTTGAATAGTCTTTCTTTCCCTAGACTGTGAGACACCCCATATTTCTCATCAAGGCCTTATTGAACTCCTTTAATCTCCTAATTCCTAGCCTCCCAAGCTATTTTGGGGAGCACACTTTCTCCCAACTTACCAAAGAAATCCTACATTTCTCTATTGTTCCTAACAAGAGAAAGGCCTTTTTGATTTTTCAATCTTCCTTATGATGAATGCAAGAATTTTAAAAAGAGATAGGTAATAGACAAGAAAAATTTTAAGAGAAGACTTTAGGAGCTGAAGCTTGCTAGCTTGGCTAAGTAGTTTCCCTTTCCAACCAAATAAATTCATTTGGATTCTCTCAATAATTCCATTCCAAAATGAGTTGTAAGGTTTTCTAGTGCAAAGAGGAAGGCCAAGATAAATATTCATAACATCAGCTACCTAACACCCAATGATTCTCAAAATCATGTCCTTCACTTGTTGAGTAGTATTAAAGAAATATAGTTTACTCTTGTTATAATTTATAAATAGGCTATTGGAATCAACACACTTGTTTAGAATAGCCTTCCAGTTAGATTCTCCCACCACAAAATCAAACCCAAATAGAATGGTATCATCAATGAACTGTTGGTGGGAAGTAGGAGCTAATGTGGATACAACACGAATCCCATGTAGGCGGCTACATTCAAGATTATTTGGGATATTTTGGACCTAAACTTAACAACAATTATATATAGGTAAGGTAGTAAGGGGTCACCTTGTCTTAACCCTTTTCCACAAGTGAATTGCTTAGTAGGTACACCATTGAGAAGAAAAACATAGCTGGTAGTAGAGACACACTCCTTAATTAATCTTAGAAGCCTACCACTGAATCTAAATTTTTCCAACATAGTGAATAAGGAATCCCATGAGACCCTATCATAGGTTTTTGAAATGTTCAACTTGAGAGCCATACTAGAGTTCTTGGAATGCTCCCTGGAATGGATTTCATGAGAGAAAATGGCCACATTTAGAATATGTATCCCCACCATGAACCCTTTATGGTTTCTAGTATTAGTTTTTCTAGTAGGGGATTTATCCTATTGACCATGATTTTAGAAAAAAAATTGTACACAATATTATAGCAAAGATTGATCAACTGGTAGTCAGACATAGAAGTAACATCATCCTTCTTGGAGACAAGAACAATATAAGTTGAATTTAGTTGTCTAAGGTGTCTATGAGCCCTAAAGCTAGGAGGAGGTCTTCAAATATAATATCCCATAAATATTGAAAAAATGTTGGAGGAAAGTAGTCTATCCCTGGGGCTTTGAAGGCTCCAAAGGAGAAGACAACCAATTTAACCTCTTGAAAAGGCACACTTCTTTGCAAATAATTAATGTCCTCGGGGAGAACCAACATAGGGATAACCTCCAATAGAGAGTCCACATTGCCAGGTGAGGGATGATACAGTCTAGCATCATTTTCGAAGAAGATGGCTTCTAATTCCAAGTCTTCATCTTTAGTGAGGAGTTCCCTATTATCCTTAATAAGAGAGTATATCCTATTTATTCTTCTATGTTTAAGTGTTTATTGGTGAAAGAACTTTATATTCCTATCATCTTCATTCAACCATTGTACCTTGGAATTTTATTTTCAAAAGATCCCCTATTTCCTAGCAATTTAAAACCTTTCATTTCTTAATTCCTTTTCTCTAATAGTTTTTTCGTCATCAATATCCCCAACCTCCATCTTATCTCTGATAGATTTAAGATCTTGGAGGAAATTTTTCTTTTTTTGGAAGATGTTTCCAAACATAACTTTGTTCCAAGCTTGGAAATTATACCTTATTCTTTTAATTTTTTTTGGCTATTAGAAACATAGGGGTACCTTGACATGGTAAATTCCACCATAGCTTTATAAGGTCTTTACAGTTTGGGTGCAAATTCCATATTATCGCATATCTAAAGGGGAAGTGGTTAGACTTGTTCCTCCCAATTTAAAACCAAGGCATCGTGGTCCAAGGTAGACCTTGGCAAAGCAAATAACTGAAGTTTGGACAAAATATCCCAATCTCCAGAGGTCAAAACTCCATCTAATTTCACCTTGATAATATTTTGACCATTACATCTGTTCAACCAAGTGAATTTGGAAATAAAAGTTAAATATCAAGAAGACCCTGATTCAAGATGAAACTAGCAAAATCTTAGGTATGAAATGAGTATAATTGATTATTTTAGATATCTTTATAGGTATGGATGACTCGATACATTAACATTTTCTATGAATATTAGTTTCATTCATGTGGAATTTTCTATTTATCACAAATTTGGAGCGTTTGTAATCAATTTTATTTGATGCTCACATTCTTTAGATTCATGCATATTCACCTTGATTTGTTCCTTTTCTTTCATAGGTTCCATGTTGAAGGATGCAAGGATTCCTTTCTTGAGATCATCTGGTCATGTTGGATATTACCAAAGGTATCATAATCAAGCATGAGAGCGATCTAAGGTTTCATGTGGTTTCATGGATAGTGACATGTTTCATAAATTGTCCCTTATGCCATGTATGTAAAAAGTGGTCAAATGCAAGTGAAAGGGTGGTGTATACCTTTCACAAGAAATAATTATTTTAACTATGCAAAATGAACATTTATTTGTGGTACATCTTTAAGAGATGTGTTTAGCCACACTAAATATTTATTTGGGTTCACTAGTAAAGTTTTATACAATATTGGTTACATATCTTATGTGTGGGTTGAACATGGGAATAATATTTAATATAATAGAAAATTAGTACCAAAAATTAAATGTTGAGGTCAATGGTTTTGGGCACTCATGGTTTTGACACACATGGTTTTACATTGCCACTTAGCTATTTTATGTGAGTTTGATTCTATAAAATCAAACACATGTTTAATGGTTGAGACTAGCTAGTTTGAGTAGGTTTTCATTTGTATTGATATAAATTGTTGATTGCATATGCAAAGAATCACATGGGATGTGTAACTATATGATTGAACACATGGAGGATGCATTGGAGGAGCTTGATGTTTTATAAGTATTCTTGGATACTCTATAGGTGTATCATGATATTTTATTAATAAATAATACATTTATTGTGGATGCTTTTAGAGGATAATTTTTTCCTCCTGATTGTTTTCTTATGGTATATATTATATAATCTTGTGGTATGTCTTTGATGTAATGCCCCAAGTTGACACACTCAAAACAAGACTTGATTGAACAATTTTTTTGAATCAAAGACCACAACACTGATAATGCAACAATGACATGCTACAGTGCACAAAAACATGCACACAAGTGTTGCAAAAATACAATGACAAGAAAAAAAAGACAAATTCACGATCACAAAAGAAAGGTAGAAACAACATAATACTAACCACTTGTAGGATAAATCCACCATGATGAACATATGTGTGAGAGAGGACAACATCTACACAATGATCAGTCACTAAACAGGTGATCCCATAATAGTGGTTTACAATTTTTGGCCAAACTGGACACTGAAATTATTAGTTTTAACTAAATCTTCACATTCGGGCACCTATAGCGGCTAAACTGTGAGGAATTTGAAGATGGCGCAAACTAGAGTCTCATCAAATTTTGTCTGTAGATTCTAAAAATATTTTTTCAAAATTTTTGGAATCAAATTGCACTTCTTTTTCCATCTCCCACGAAAATTGATTTTTTTCAGAAAACAACATTTTTAAAAAGTGACACACCGTATAACGCATAACTTTTTTTCCATGAAAGATAAAATTCTAATTCTTTCAAATTTAGATTTGTAACTCTGATATCTAGTGCTTCCACTTGGTTAGATAGTTTTTATTGAATATTTTTTCCTTAATCAAGTTTCAAAGTCAAACAAATTACAATTCAGACATAACGACTGATAACGCTGTAACTTTTTTGTATATGTTAAAAATTTTATTTTTTTTGTTGGATCAAGGACTTCAATATCTGGTGCACTCATATTTTTCAAAAAATTGATAATATTCTATTTTTCCACATGTGAAGAAAAAGAAATTTATTTTCGATAAAAACCTATGTTTAATAAAACTTAAAAAAAATACATAACAAAACCAAAACATATTAAAATTATATTCATTGATAGCTTGTTCTGAGGAATACCATAATCATTTGAAATAAATTTTAAATGAATTCATTTGATCCCCAAAAATCTAAATCAAAAGTGATTTTTATCAGCATTTTGATAGGTGTAAAGGAGACGATTTATAGGTATGGTTTAAAACAGCAAGGTTCTATCCAAGGGGGTTTGATCTAAGGTGATTTGATCAAACCATCTTCAATTGGAATCCTTAAAATGGAACTTTTTAAGGCTTAAATCATTATATTTTCTAAAAATATGTGATTTCAGCTAAAATTTGTTCCTCTCAGGAATTGTAAACCACTATTATGACAGCACTCATTTACCATAATCATGATTTTTTAGAACACCAAACCAAGATATGAGGAGGGAATCATCAACCTCCAATCCACACCCAAACACACTAGAAACTCTAAGAAAAGGGAAAACCCTCACAAAAGGAGCTCTTAGAATATTCAAATTCTTAATAGTTTTCTTATTGTAAGTGATGGAAGTAAGAATTTGGCTAAAATTTTGATTTAATTATCCACCATAAGAGATAAAATGGGGCACACTTTAATGCTAAATTTATGCTCTATGAAAGGAATGCTATGCCAAGATGGGATAAATTTAAGGTTGTCAACTAGTACTCAAAGTATAGCTTTTTATTTACACAAAATTGAATTAAATATTCTAACTTCTATTTGATGAATAGGTGTTTATTCACTCTTCTTTAATATCTAAGGATTGACAATATTTAAAAATACCTTAAAGGGTTTTTGTTGAATCACAATGGGAAAAGGAATTATGATGTAAGTTTTTAACTCTTTTTTAACTTGCATTAAATTGAAATGTTTCACTCTTAATTTATCATTCAATGCATGCATAATTTGAATTGGTATTTGATTATTTGAATGAATACTTTGAATTTTTTAAAGAATAGCTCACATAGCATCCAATTATTCTAAACATGTGTATAGTTAACTTAGCATGGGAAAATAATGTAAGTTGGAGTCAACCAAATTTGAATTTTAAATATTGAAAAAGAAGGGGACACATTTGTAATAATGGTGCTTTTGCCATGAACATGAAATTATTTGTGTAGGTAAATGGTGTAAGGATAAGTGTGATAAATAAGAAGGAAAATGCATAGAAATTAGTATATGTAAAGATATAGGGTAAGACTAATTTCATAATGATATGTGTAAATATTGATGGATAAAAGGCAAAGGTAATGAGCATAAGTTGATATAATATTACGCCTATTTATCATTATATATTTCTATAAGAAAATTCCTCAAAATGAAAATAAAAATAAATACCAAATAATACAAATATGCAAATTTAACCATTATATCATCTTAGTAATTATAAGTATAACACCATGCATTTTGATTCATATTTAGTTATAATATCTCACCTATTAAAACTAATTTTAATTTGTAATGCCCAAAAATTTCCACCAAAATACAGTTAAGAACAAGACACAAATTTCAAGTTTCGACCATAACCACTAACATAACACCCAAAGACTACTCCCTATACCTGCACTTTATGAAAGCATAACAACATTTGACCAATAAATTATAAGGACTCAACCATCTACACATCTGTTTTTGACCTTCAAGGTTGGGTTTCAAGTGGAGATATGGAATCCACATCACCAAGGTAGACTTTATTAGTTCCACGAACTCATCAATAATCACAAACTTAGATCAAGTCACAAGTTATGCAAATATAATATATATTTCAATAGTATCTTTAAGTATATTCAATAAGAGAACAAGCCTAGGGGCCAGACCTAATTCCTCGGGGGCTCATCTCTGACGGCCTTGCCTACGTATATAATTCGCAGAGGAACCGTAGTTCGACAACTTGAGTTCTCCCAACTCATATTTTATTGACCAACAAAACAAAAATCATTAAAGTTTTGTTCACAACTACTTTACCGCCAATTCAGTTAATGCAAGAAATGGACCATAACAAGTAAATTATTATTATAGGTCTCAAAGCAATCCTACCTGATTGGTAACAACGAGCAACATGAATTCACATTTATGTTAACTTGCATTTCATTTATCTACCCAAGATACTAACCAAGCTAGATGTGTTAGCTTGTCTTATGCAATGAGCGATGTTCACACAACATAAATGATACCTCACCCAAGAGTAGGGAACGAGCTAAGGTGAGCAGTTGTATGGAGTCCAACACACACACCCTTTTTGACAATAACAAGTTTACTAGTCATCATAGGTTGAATTAGGTGAAAAGAAATAATGTTCAATCAACCCAATTTGACCCAAAATTCATTTATTTGAGCTTATAGTGGGTGCCTTGGTTTGGGTCTAATCTTCTTGGGAAATTAAAGGCCAAATAGAAAGTCTAACTCGTCCCCCCAAAAAAAAAAGTGTGGTTTGTTGACATTAATGATGCCCAATCCTATAGACTATGCACGTACAATAATTGCACTACTCCGATCTGGATTTTATCTTCCACACCTAATACATTAGCTTATTTTACAAATCATGACTACCAAACAAATAAGTTTCCCAAAACTTTAGTCACATTAAACTAGAATAGTTCCATATAAGGGTTGAGTAACCCTAATTTGCTTACTAGTATTAATTACTAATGACATAAATAAATTTACCTTAGTGGATTCAATTACTTGCTAAGGTTTTATTAATAAGGACTCCTTATAGAGCTTGTGATGTTAAGTTGAGAATAAATAAATAAATAAGGGATAACGCTTTCCTTGACAAGAATTTCTACCCAAATCAAATCATAATTGATATGGGATATTAATACTTTAATAGAACCATAATTCCAAAGTTTAATTCATATTGTCTTATCAAAAATTTATAACAATTTAAATGTCTAAAATTAACATTAAAATAAAATATCATATACATATTAAGCAATTAAATGCATGATTATATATTTATATTTATATATACAATGACAATTCTTATTTTCAAAAAAAATAACTACATACTTAATTATCATTTGTATATAAATCAATAACTTAAATTTCTATTTTAAAAGAAAACTAATCTTATATATATATATATATATATATATATATATATATATATATATATATATATATATATATATAATAATTATAAGTAATATAAGTCAAGGTTCTATTTTTATTCACTACTCTTCTCTTAAAAAGAAACATAACATGGTTATTTCCCTTTTCATACTATTCTCCCTTAAGACTTAAAGTTAAGAGATTTATTACTAATTTCTTTTTATAGTGTCTTCATCGAGCCAAATAATATTATTAATATGATGTTAATAAAGGGAAACTGTGATAGAATAAATAATATTCCAAGTAACGGTTAGAGGAATGTGTCTTAACAAATAATATTCCATACCGTAATTGTCTATTAATACAATAGATCACAGTGCTCAACAATTCTTGATCTAGCGTATTGCAAATAATATGGTGTTGATATTCAAGTTTCCAAATCATTAACTTTATTAACAATTTCAGCTGCTGCATATGCTTTTAAAAAAATATATATTCATACTACTATATTTATTGACAACTTATTATTGATAAACGTATATTACTCCAAGCATGATGCTATCAAAAATCTAACTGGCATCCAAAAGTAGGTATCCGTTATCCAATTTTTATTTTATTTACTATAACTTTATAGTGTATAAGAAATGTATTTTAGGACAGCTGCTAAAAAAAAAAACTCTTTGATAAAATATAGTAAGATAGCTGGGAATGTATTGTTATTTGAACTGTCACAAGATATACTGCCACTGGGACGATATACAGCATAATAGTTTATTCTTTTGGTTATTAAAGATGTTTAGCACAGGAGGCCGTATCAACAGAAAATCCATAAAGTTTATGCCACAATTAAACTGCCCCAATCTGCTCTATTTAAAGAGGGGAATATTTAAATATATCAAATTTTCACTTACACATCTCACCACCATTTTACCATGACAATTAATATATTAAATTTAACGAGTTTTGAGGTTAGAAAATATATTTTTATTGGGTTGATTAGGACAAAAAGAACAACATTAAATGTCTGAACATGCTCTTTCAGCAATGTACTTTTTCCTAGAAGTAAAACAGAAAATTATAGAGAACAGAGAACCGGTGCCAAAGATTATATTATGAAATATCTATGATGGCCACTATTTAAAATATTAGCTGTATTACATACGTAGGAGGGCTTTTCCTTTTCTACTAGAACTATAATTAAAGGACTTCATTAATGTACAAATTCTACAGTTTTTTTTTTTAAGCTACCATGTAAACCAAAATTCTTTCACCGATTCACTCATTTCTGGAACATCATCCATTAAAATTAAAATTGAATTCTTGTACTGTGATAGCGCTATGGTTCATACCTGGAAATCTTTGAGCTAATGCTCAGATTTTTTTTGCTGCCAACCCTCACAAGATGGCTGTTAAGGGTTGCGGGGAAAAATAATGCTGCAGAGAAGGACTGAGGGAAAACCTCCCCGCTCTCCACTACACACACTGAAAATTTTCCTGATTTATTGACAGTATAGGCACAATAATCACTTACGCTTCCCATTACAACCCGTTTAATAGCTCCATATCCATGGCTGCCACCCACCGGCATCTCTGAAGCATGCCTCTCTACAGCATCGCACAACACGTTCCTCGCATCGCCTTTAATCATCTTTATTTCTACATCTTCCATCGATCAGCTATGGCAGAGGGTTTTTGCTTGCTCCAGAGCCCTGCTGTTGATTCTCTTGAGATCCACTTCCACTGTACCCAACACCTTCGTTGCCCCAGGGCCTGCCATGCGAAGGATGCTTATTACAGAAGGGCGGGCATGGACAAGGAAAAGCTTGAAGGTTGGATTATCGACATGAATGAAGGGGCATCTAGATGATCGAGGGTCCATTCCAAGGCGTACACACTCTGTTCACTACTGCCTACTCACACTACTATTTTCTTCTGTGTAGAGTCTCCCATGGCTGTGTCCATTATTCCCCATTTCTAACCAGTTATGTAACACCACCTCCAGAGAAGGATCCCCCCCTTTCTTCCCCTGATTGCCGATGTTGTTATTCCTCCTCTCATTAATTGGTGACATATGCAGAAGATCAACCACCTCCATGAATCCATAACTCAGAGCATTTACTCCCTTTTGCAGCGAGTAGTTACATATCTATTAGAAGGCCGGAGCACCCAATCACGCAACCCCAAGAATGTGTGAACTTGCTATGCGTAAATGCAAAATCCTCTTTCTAGACTTTTCTAAAATCTTCCTTCAAGGTTTCTCTTCAATAATGACATTGATCGAATCTATTATTGATAAAGGGTACATTGGAGTAGTTGGTTTGGCTTGAGAATTAAATGGAGTAGATGTGGTTATGCATCCAATACAACATACTCGCCGTAATATGCACTTAAAAATATAGAATGATGTGATCTGACATTATAATTAATTCCAACCGTTATATTGCATGGGTGTATGCATGGTTGGCTTGCTTGAAAGCTAAAGCCATAAATAAACACCATATCCGTATGTTCTTGCATTTTAAAATGGACTTAATAAGTCAACACTTGAATAGTTTTGTACATTTAATAACCCTGATCAAAATTACCACGCTTCTTTTTAGAAAAGAGAAAAAGAAAGGAATTCGTGGGTTTTTCTTTAATACCTTTTCCTTAAAAACATTAGGCTTAAATTTATTTATTTTGGTATTAGCATGATATTATAAAATTAGTTAAACTAAAATAATAAAATAAATAAAAGAGGCTTCACTTATTAGATTGGTATCATAAGATTTTAATTATGATATTTATAGTTCTTTTTTAACTTTATTTATATTATTATTAATTTTATTTGTCTTTTTTTTTTTTTCTTTTCTTTAGAAAGAAATATAATGGGACAATCTAATGGTAAATTAATAAATGATTTAATATTCTATTATTGAAGATGGAGAATTCATGAGGTCGACGTAGTGATCTCAAATATCAATTGAAATGATATTAAACATAGGACAACAAATTAAGATATTTATTCTTGATAGATTAATCTAACTTTAGCTAGGTTCAGCCATCCTTATTAGACTAAATCTCTATTAATATATATATCCCAAATATAATTAATGGTATGATGTTCTAATTTAAGTTCAAACCATAGTTCAATGATATGTCTGAACCTCAACAGTAGTATGGACTCTCAAACTCTTTACCTTTCCTTAATCACTTCTTGCTAGCTTATTTTCTCTAAGTTAAGCGGTACTATAGGGTTCCAATCTGCACCTACTACTTTTACTAAAACCTCTAAGGCTCCTTCAATGACTCTAGTCATAATACCTAATATGAGGAACATCAAGTGAATATTATATATAGGAGACATTCCAAATCAATCATGAGTTAAATGATAAGAAAGGACTTCTATAACAAGTGGGTCTTAGCAACACATTATAGTATGACCCATTATTGTATCTATCAATGTAGATGCAGTAATATACCTTAATTGAAGCATTCACATTAGAGATTAACTAGTCTACCCTTAGAGTCAAATGACAAAAAGTGCAGTGGCACTCAAACACGATTGAATCCACTATCATCTAAATGATGCACCCTTAATCCACACGACAAAGTAGCATAAGTTGAGAATAAAAGGGCTATGACACTAATATAAAGGGAGGGGTCTCACATAATTAAATTGTTATGAATTTAATTTCAACAAATATATGCTGAAATAACACAACTAATACCATCAAATTCTAACCCATGAATTCAAATCATTAATACAAAATAGTTTGGATGTATTTTACTCATTCATTTTTATTTATACTTCTATATAGACTTTTTTTATCTTGAAATACTATATAGAACTAAGCTCTTTATGTACAATATGACTTATAGAATTGTCGTTATCCTATTCCATCAATATCTTAAAAGTGTTTTTCTAACATTCCTTTTCATTTATAATTCTATATAGAATTTTTGATGAAAATATTTTATGGAATTAATTTTTTAGATGCAATATGACTTAGAATTGTCCTTATCCTATTCCATCTATTTTTCATTCTATTTTTTCCCTCCACCATTATTTTAAACTAACAATTATTAAAAATATTTTTCTCATGTTCCTTTTTATTTAAATACTTATATATAGACTTTTTTATCATCACCCTATATAGAATGAAGATCTTTAGATACTGAAATGAAGAAAAATGGGTAAGTATGGTGCTTTCTTTCACTTCTAGGGTTTTGGACGTAAACGGAGAAAGACCAAAAACCACTTTTCAACACTTCACTCAAGAACAAACCCTTGATATTTCAATGCAAAGAAGATTGAAATCTATCAAAGGGGAGATTCTAGGGAATGGAATAATGTCTAATGAGGGGTTCACCACCAAATATAAACTTGGAAAAGAATTTTTTTGAAAACATAGTGTGATATGCAAATGAATTTTAAATGACCTAGAGATGCAAGTAAACTGTAACTCAAAGCTATGAAACTAGAAATGTGCTCCTGGGAAACTGAACAAGGAAGAGTGGAGACCTAGAATCTTGAAAAATCTACTATTTATGTTGATTAGGACTCATATGCCAAGTTGGGCGAATCATTCTAATTTCAAGAAAATTATACTGGAATAGGTTTTAGACAAATGGGTACTTGGATCTAGAAAAGTCCTTGATAAAAAAGTATAGTGGGACTCATTCAACAATAGTGGTGAGTTATTCCACTTCTAGATTTCTAGAAATTTAAAACTAGATTCTATAGCTCTCATTCTACTTTTTATGTTCTTGATTCAAATCTAGGTTCAAAACCTTAGAATTCATCTTGTAGACCTTCTCTAAGCTTCTCAAAGGCTTTTTTACAACTTTGACAACTTTGAATTGCTTTGAAAAAATTTCCAATCTTGATCCTTGATAAATATGAAACCTAGACATGCAAATCACATGCAAAGAGAGGGAAAAATGTTGGTGGGTTAGTGAATAGGGGTTTTCCTTGGTCAAACCCCTTGTTGGTAATTAAACCCTTGAAATAGAATAAAATATAGTACAAAATGATGAATGAAAAAATTGATATAGGAGCATCCCAAGTTTCAAGAAATCTTGCATCAACCAAAAATATCTACATTCATGTTTTCTTGCATTTCAGTAGTTATCTGTCTAGACCCAGTCTCAGTATTTCATACCACATTGTAACATCATAGCTCGTGGAGTAGGATATATGATCTTCATTGCAACATCTACATCATATCCAAAATTTAAGTGTTTTGGAGATTCTAGTATGAAGTTATCACTAATAGAATATCAGTTGTATTTCGACAAAGAGCATTCACCAACCAATCTTGGACTTTCAAGTGTGTGGACCTATCTTGTAACTTGTAGAGCTCAAGAGAATTTTCCATAAGGATGTACATTCATTGAGGAACCTTTGTTCTAATCTGCATTGTGTTTGTCTGAGGATCAAGGGAAATTCATATGTTTTGTCCAACCTTCACATGTTTCATCAACTTTGGGGTTTGAGACCTCTTGAGGCTGACACAAACCTTTTCTAGAGCTAGGGATTAGCATATATAGGAATTATGTAGTTTCATTGATCATCATCAGTAGTAGAGGTAGATAGCAGATAAGGGATTTGACCCACATTGTATTTTGAGGATGAACGCATATCATTTTGTAATTCTGTAAGCTAGAAGGTAGGACATGTTGCCAGTGAATAATTTATCATTATTTGTATTTCCATGTGTGATTATTGTTCAAATTATTTGAGTTTCCATTTTGTTTACTCTTGCTGCAAGGTTGGATAGTCCTATTCTTGGACCCTCCATCCTTGATTGCACCAAGTGGTATCAAAGAAAAGTTGCAAACCTTCTGAAGATCAGAGTGATTTTGTGTACTTTGGGAGAGCGAATGTGGACAGATCACTGACTTGAGGTAGTTGCACCTAAGCGAGTTTGTGAAGTTTAGCAAGGAAAACCATAAGATCTTTGTGTGAGGTATGTGCAAGATCATCATGGAAAAAATAGGCCCTTAAGTGGAAAAAAATTGAAAAAAATTAGAGTTAGGAAACTTGACGTAAAAATTGAATAAGTTATCTATATTATTTCAAAAATATGTAACAATAGAATTTGTAGAAAATTGAATATAGTTTCTAAACTACTAGGCTTATTTAAAAATAAAAAATCTATTTGGTGAAAATTTGAAATTTCAATGCGAGTACTTAAATTTCGGGAAAAAATAAGAAGTAGGTGTCTGTCTAACCACCCTAACTACAATCAAATGATAATATCTTTTTATAATATTTTAGATATAAGTAGAGGACTCATGTCCCAATGTGATGCATATTTTTTTGTAAATTGTTTCCAAGTAAATAATTAATTATGAATTTTTTATTACAAATTTTTAAAAATATAAAAACTCATATGTTTGACCACCTTAACTTGGTCAAAACTTCATGAAATTCATTTTTTTCTTTTTTTATTCATATAGTATATGAAGTATAGAATGTGACACATGTTTCAGATTCAAAAAATATGATACTATTTGAAAGATATAGATGTTTTTCAATCAACCTATCAATCAGGAATTTAGTCATAATTTAAATAGAAAATCAATAATAATTATTTATTAAATTCAAGGTAAAGCATAATTTATATTGTTGGAAAGTTAAGAATGTCCTTTAAAAACCCTTTTCATTTCATTAATTTTTGGTAAAAAAAAAGTCATCAGCCACAAACCCATCATATTGCCACTTTTTGGCCCATCATGATCTTGTACATACCCTGGGGACATATCTCCAACTTAAGGAAACCTACCTATGTTTGTCAATAGATCATAGATTGTGAGGTAGTTGCGAACCTATAGCCAGATTACTAACATGAGGTAGTTGCACCAGATCCTAGGAAGAGATGTCGTAGAGGAGAATTCATACTAGTATTAATGTTGCTTGAAATATGGATGAGATGATGGAAATGATGTGAAAAATGAAAGTGAGATTGGATGTTGTTGAAGAAGATAGAAGGAAAGGCTTAAACCATACACCTAATGATGAAAGTGATGATGATGAAGTTTAGTGAATAGATCGAGCTAAAGAGACCTCTAAAGAGGAAGAATCAGATCAGATGAAGATGTTGAAGGATATTTTGAAAATGGGAAAGTGACCTAGAATGGAGATTGCAAACTATACCAGTAATTTGAACCCTCGGGAGTTGATTGATTGGATAAATGACATTGAAGAATACTTTGAATATGAGGAAATTGAAGATCCACAGAGAGTGGGATTTGTGAAGACTAAACTAAATGGACATGTTGCAATATGGTGGAAGGAAGTTCAATTGGAGAGAAATAAAAAAGGAAAAAGGAAGATTGTGAAATGGGATATAATGGTGACAATATTGAAGAACCAATTTATACTTGTGGACTATGAGTTGGAGTTGCTAAAGAGATTGCAAAAATTGAGATAGAAGGAGAAGACTATGAAGAATACACTGAGGAATTTCACAAGATCATCATTAGGACCTAACATAGTGAAGCAAGCAAGGAGAAAGTGGCAAGATATATCAATGGGCTCAGGATTAACATTCAAGAAGAGTTGAGTCTGGTGAGGATGAATTCAGTAGAGGAAGCATATCATTTTGCATTAGAGGTGGAGAAGAAGCTAAACAAAAGACATGAAAAAAGGTAGAGAGAAAGAGGAGGTAGGTTTCAAAGAGGAAGGTCACACCCCAAAGGAGAGAAACCATATGCGGAGCAAGGAAAGGACACAAATTCATACCACAAGGAAGAAAGGGATACCAGTTCATACTATAAGGGAAGATACAATAGAAATTATTACCACCACAACTGGGAAGGCTACAATTCTTACCACAATGATAGATATCGAAGAGATGAGAGGGGATATGACAAGAAAAGTTTTAGAGGAACCTATTTTATGTTTGGAGGTGAAGGACATAGAGCATTTGAGTGTCACTAGGAAAGTAAGAAGAATGAAAATCATGCAAGATTTGGATATGCACATGAAGAACCAATGAAACCACCTAGTTCCAGAGGAAGTCTTGAGAGGGGAGAGTCATTATTCATGAGGAGAGCATTTTTCTAGGAAAAAGAATTACCTAAGGAAGCATCGCAAAGGAAAAGTTTGTTTCGGACTAGATGCAAAGTAGGAGGTAAGTGTTGCAAAGTTATCATTGATAGTAGTAGTAAAAATAATCTAGTTTCTAAGGAAATGGTGAAAAAGTTGAATTTGGAAAGAAGGAAACATTTGAAACCATATAGGATAGCCTGGATTCTAGATGAGCACAAGATGCTAGTAAGTGAGCAATGTCTAGTGAAATTCAAAATAGGATCATATCATGATGAAGTGATGTGTGATATCATGTCGATGGATGTATGCCATATGTTGTTGGAAATGCCTTAGAAATATGATCAGAAAGCTATACATGATGGGAGAAAGAATACCTACACCATAACATCCAATGGGAAGATCTAATCACCTTGAAAGTGGAATATGTGGAACATATAGAATTGATTTGGTAGATGGAAGAAAATTTCTAGATGGGTTGAGACATGAGAACATGTGTTTTTCTTTGATTCCAAGGAAGTGCTAAGACTTAGATGCAGGGAGAATCACAAGAGAAGCAAAATCGCTAGAGAAGGAAGTCACTGAACTAATAATGGAGTACCAAGATCTTGTATTAGAGAATGTGCTAGAAGGGTTACCACCAATTTAGATTATTAGTCATCATATAGATATTATTCTCGAAGACAATTTTCCAAACAAAGCTACACACTAGATGACTCCAGGAGAAAATGTGAATGTCAACAGATAGATACATGAGTTGTTGAGAAAGGGATTGATCAAAGAGAGTATAAGCCCATGTGCAATACTAGTTGTACTTGCACCTAAGAAAGATGGAGAATGGAATATGTGTATAGATTCTAGATCTATCAATAAGATCACAGTGAAGTATAGATTCTTATTGCCTAGGATGGATGACATCATGGACAATTTGAGTGGAGCAAAGTATTTCACCAAGATAGATCTAAAGAATGGATACCATCATATTAGGATCAAAGAGGGAGATGAATGGAAGATTTCTATCAAAATAAATGAGGGATTGTGTGAGTGGTCAGTAATGCCATTTGGGCTAACTAATGCACCTAGTACATTTATGATACTGATGAATGAAGTCTAGAAGAAATTCTTGCGTATGTTTCTCATTGTTTATCTAGGTGATATTCTAATTTTTAGTAAGAATAGGGAAGAAAATTTGGAGCATATCAAATAAGTATTGCAGAGGCTAAGGGAAGATAAGTTGTTGATAAACATCAAGAAGTGTAGTTTCATGAAGGAAGAGCTAGTATATTTGGGATTTGTGATATGCACATAAGGATTGAAGATGGACCTTGAGAAGGTTAGAGCAATAGTCAAATAGCCTACACTTGTGAATTTTGGAGAAGTGAGATAATTTCATGGAGTAACCTTTTATTGGAAGTTCATCAAAAAATTTAATGGTATTTAAACACCTATGATAGAGACAATGAGGGGTGACCGGAAATAATTCAAGTGGACATCAGGAGCACAAAAGAGTTTTGAGCTATTGAAGCAGAAGGTGACAGGACAACCTGTGTTGGAATTAACAAACTTTCATAAGGTATTCCAAGTAGATTGTGATGCTAGTGGAAGTGCAATAGGAGTTGTGTTAAGTCAGGAAGGGAGACTAGTAGCTTACTTCAGTGAGAAATTGAATGATGTTAGGAGAAGATATTCAATTTATGATTAGGAATTCTATGCAATAATACAAGCCTTGAAGAAGTGGAGACATTACTTGTTGCCTAAGGAATTTGTGTTGTATATGGATCATCAAGATTTACAGTATTTGAATAGTCAAGGGAAGCTAAACCAGAGATATATGAGATGGGTAGAGTTCTTGCTAAGTTACACATTTGTGTTGAAGCACTAGAGTGGAAAGTCAAACAAGGTTGTAGATGCATTAAGCAGGAGAAGGAGTTTGTTGATAGAAATGAGAATTGAAGTATTAGGTTTTGAAGAATTAAAGCATATGTATGAGGGTGATAGTGATTTTTCTAAGACATGTAAGGCGTGTAAGGAACCTATAGAGATGGATAGAATCAAATGGTTGGATTATTTCATTCAAGAAGGTATGCTATTCAAGAACAATTAGTTATGTATTCTTAGAAGTTCAATGAGAGAGAATTTGATCAAGGAAAATCATTTCAGAGGATTAGCATGAAATTTTGAAATTGATAAGACTATAGCATTGGTGAGTGAACTATTTTTGGCCACAGTTGTATAAGGATGTTAGGAAGTATGTTCAAGGTTTCAAGATTTCTCAAGTTGCAAAGGGAAATAGTTAGAACACTAGAATG